>MUZC01004239.1:880304-897854 GCA_002072015.1 Radix auricularia | reverse complement strand
GGGGGGGGGGGGGGGGTCGGTCCGAGATTTGCGACAGTTTGCGACAAAGGGAGGTGGTGAGTTAAAAATGGCCAAAAATAGCGGGACGTACTTTATAGACGGCCCCCCTCTATTATTAGTTTAATTTCAGAACTTATGCAATGATTTGGTATGTTAAGTGACTTATTTTCACACATTTTTAATAATTACTTCTACTTCCTTCTGAATACAGTTAAAAACAAAAGCCCCGGAACTTGCTATAAAAAGCCCTAATGTCTATCAAATTAAAATCTGTGACTGTACTTCTTTACGGTTTTATTTTGTTTTGTTTATTCATGTTTAGCTTCACATATTAAAAATGCACTTAGAGTATTACAGTATTTCTGTTTATAATAATTATAGTTCGGTTTTGAAATGTACTTTTTGAGAATAAAACCAAGTTGTGAAAGATATATGTAGAATCTATGGAGTTTTTTTTATTGTGCTTACTTATTAAAACTCAAAACAACACATTAAGTGTGTTCCATTCGCAAATGGTACTGAAACAATCAACCAAGAAATAACAAATATTTGAAAGTTTTAAGAATTTTTATGAGACTATAACAAATTTTTTATTCTATTACTTTTAGACCCAAAGCTTATTGCATAACCGTTATGGACATAGATCAACGCTTACGATATTTACCACAATATTAAAAGATATTATAATTAATAAAAACTTAATATATGTATTTTATGAAAAAAGTACTTTTAATGTATTATTTTACAATTTTTGAATTCAAAGTTTTAAAATTAAATTAAGTGTGCTAATCGCTGGGTGTTAATCTCAAAATATTTTAACATTCATTTTGTAAAAAATTTTTAACTTTCATTTCTGAAAATTACAATAATATCTTTATTGATTTTTTTTTAATCACACACTATTAAAACCCAACAAACTAAATGATTACATTTTAAAAATTGTTTTTAAATGAATGCAAAGTATATTAGAGATAATCAACACATTAAAGTCATGTCAACGTATATTTAAAGGTACTGTAAAAATTATAGATAAATTTAAGTTTGTATAAATGAAAAGAAAAGGTATTGAATTAATCTTTTAAAAATTAAACATTTGAAACATTGTATTATAATAAAATTAAGTACTTTGTGTCAAATTGCAAAATAATGGGTTAATTTTTTCTCGGTTATCAACTGTCGTATTTTGCCACAGGACATTTGCTTAAAATAAAATCTCTTTTGAAACGTCCAAAGTGTATTAAATGTAAGAAACAAGAGTTAGATTTTGAACTCTTGGTTAATTTTTATAATCCAACCAATAATCGTCAATTGGCTGTGTTTTTTTCCTTATCCTAGATTTTAATTTTTTTTTTTTTTTTTTTTTTTTTTTTTTAAACATATCTTGGAACAAATAAATTCTTCGAGTGGCCAGTCGTATCTTGAATGTTTTCGTAACTTCGAACAAAATTATTCTAGAGGCCTTTCGTATCTTGTGTCGTTCATATCTTGAAGCATTCGTATCTTGAGTTGCCACTGTGCCGTTGAATTCACATTAAATTATTATAGCTCCCTATTTTCTTTCATGAAGATATCTATGATAATATATTTGCTCAGTTAAAATGAAAATGTAACGAAAAGGTTCACGATATTTAGGTTAGTATAAATGAATAAAATTGTAAAATAGTATTTATTCTCTCATATTTCGTTATTGCATAAAGAGTAATTTCTAAAACGATTTACATCAGTAATGATCACTAATTTTATTCTCAATGATATTGATAATTTTATGAACACAACAATTTATGTCAGTATCTTATCTTATATGTTACAGACGCTCCTTCTGTACAGAAGATTATTGCGTCCTACGTATTTCTATGGTTTGTGTTTAGTCCTGTATTCTTACTAGAGTTTTAAAAGATGATAAAGTGTTGGCTTTCCTGGTTTCTTCAGGCAACCCATGCCGCGTCCGAATAACGGACGTAAAAAAAGAAAACGTGTATGTGTTTGTTCTTGCATATGGAATAAGACAGGTGTTTTTATCTTTATGTCTATTTGAGTAAAATGTCATTTTTCATTTTCTTACCCTAATAATTATCCATACAGTAAAATTTAAAAAAAAACACACAGGTCTTCCATCTGAAATTTAAGCTCACCTTTGATGAGTTTTGAACTTGAAGAACAGCAGTATTAAAAGAAAACGAATTAAGACATCAACCCTTATATAATGACATTAATCCGATGTTTCCTGTTAATGTTAGTAACTCGTGAATTAATCCTGGCAGAATGTGTTCTTGTTTAATCCCAGTAAATCTTAAACTAATCCTAGGAGTATTGTGTTCTTGCACTCGTAAAGCGAGCTTTAGAATCTCGGCAGCTGCTTAAGAGAAGTGAGAGGGTAATTTTAACGATGTTTTCTTTCTAGTTTTGCTATTTGAAATGGCATTGAGTTGATGTTTTTTTGTGTTTTTTTTTAGGTGTGTGTGTTGTTTGTTTTTTTTTTTTCTTTGGGGAGGTGGGAATGACATTGCTAAAAAGTTAGGTGAAATTTATGTAGCTTTCAGTACAAACAGAAGGATCGATGTTTGTCAGCTTAATATACAATTTTTTATAGATAAATTCTTTATTTTAAAAAAAATATGTCACAAATAAGAGAGGTAAAGTTGATAGGTTTTGGTCAGAGGAGGAGAGAGAGAGAGAGAGATAGAAGACAGAGAGAGAGAGAGAGAGAGAGAGAGAGAGCGAAACTACAACAATAATTATAACCATAAAATCCAACACAAAGATATTCCCATCTGGACTTTGGGCATGGAAAGAGTTTTCTGGTCAAACCAGGAAAATGAACAGCTATAAACATTTAAAATTAAAATGAAATGCAAGATCAGACGTTTACCATAAATAAATAGTAATTGGAACTAAATCCTAAGAAATAATGCATATTTTGTTTCTGTAAGTGGTGAAATACAAACATAATGCACATTACGCACAGAACCAAATGCTTGTGTTACATCTCAACCTTAAATAAAGAAATTCATGTTTCGCCTAATAAACTGCATGTTTAGCAATGGGTGTGCCTGGTAGTTATAGAAAGTAAGACGCGTATGCAGCTCAAATTATTAGCTTTATCTGATAAATAGCAAAGATGTGAATCAAATTTGCTAGGGACAATAATTTTTCGGTGTGCCAATTTATATCGTGATTCACTTGGAATTTTCATCTTCTTTTTTTAGGAGGCTACATCTAATTGAGATTTCAAAACAAGACCTTTCTGTGCCGAAACGTTGTGTTTACACTGTATTCTAGAATGACTCTTTACAAATACTGGGTCCAATTTTAAAAACATGGAGATTTAAAACAGTGGCATGTTTATTTTCCAATTTATTTTGACTTAAATATTTCTCACAAATATGTTAACACTCAAATAGACACACATGTCATTTAGCACAACGCTGGAATAAAAATACGAAAAACACAGGACAAACCTCACTTGATAAAAGATATCTCCATTGTGTGTGTGTGGGGGGGGGGGACAATCTTTGAACTTAAATGATAAATCTTTACAGCTCATTCATTTCTTTGAAATATTTATTGGTATGTGATTCCATCTAGGTAAGGTATAATATCTGGAAAAAAAATGACTCGGATAAGTCGGGATGCCTATATGCCACGGGATCGTACTAGGTAGGGTGAAGTAGGGATCCATAATTTTTCTAAAACCAAATTTTATATAAAGCCACAATTTAAAACAAAGTTTATGAATGCCTTTTGCTAAAAAAGCCTTCCGCTGACCCGGAGAGGAGATGAGCGCCGCCATGCTCTACCAAGCCCCGAGAAAGTTCAAATGAAAACATTAGAACCCCATACAACCATGAGGTTATGGGACACACTAAAAAAGACAGACACATAACATCAGGAAATTTTATCAACGCCATTATTCCCAGCAATAGTCGGTAACACATGCGGAAAAGAGTATTTCTTCTTCTTCTTCGTTCTCAATATTGAATATTGAGTTTTGCGTGCCACGAGTTTTGCGCCAATGGGTCCATGGTCTCCGACTTCAGTCTGCTGTATTTTCTGGATTTGCTTCCACATGCCACGGCTAAGGGTTCCACGCATTACCCTGCCGCTTTTTGCCCATTTGGGGCTGGGTGGAACTCGGGGGGAGGCGCCCTGGGCCCCGGGAGCGGGTCCTTGGCTTTACGTGGATTCGAGCCCGTGACCATCGAAACGCCAGTCGAGCGCGCTTGCCACTCAAGAATGTTAAAATGTCATATAATCATTACAACAACTCAATTGCTTTTTTTCCTCAGCTTGAAAAGGATGTCGTGTTAGTGCTAGACGTTGTAACTCCTAGACATGGATCATTAAACTTTGCCTGCCTAAACGTCTTTCTTTCTTACATTTATGCCAAGTCAATTTGTCTGAGGGGAAAATGGAAAATCGATACAAAACAGAAAAAGTTAAGTATTTGACACATGATATTTTACAATGAGTTAGTTTTCAGTAGAAAAGTAATCAATGAATCGATCCTTTCATTAGAATTTAAATATCTGGATTTAACGATCTAATGCAAGTTTGATATCACCAGTTTCTGAAAAATAAAGAAGAGTGAACTTGAGCAAAGTATTTTTTTTTATTCACAGAAACCGATGAACGAGTGTTTAACATTAACTTTAATTATATGGTTTTAGGATTCATTCAAAAATGTTTGTGACTTTATCCACCTTTTATTTGAGTAGAAATTAAACCACACATAGGTGGCTTATATGCAATAAGTACGTCTTTCCAATCGCTATTTCCTTTTTATCGACTTATTTCATAACTTCATCTGTCAATGAATCATCTATGCTTTTACATGGGAAATGTTTGTGCACTTTTCGTCGTCTCAAGCTTTGGCAGCTGGAAATATGATTTCATCTAATTCCATCTCAAATTCTGAGCCAATTCTCTAAACGAAAGTTGATCGGATTCAAATCCCTTTTCTTTATAACTTTTCATGAACTTGTTTGCAATATTTATATATTCTAGTGCAATGTCTAATTGCATATTTCTCGATTGCATCAATTGGCTTGTCATACAGTTTACTTGTGTTTTTACCTTGACCTTGCATATCAAGCCATGTAATATTGACGACGGTGAGAAATTAAGAGCGCACGGCGGGCAGTGTGAGTAGCAGTTTCAAGTCTGCGAAGCGCGTAAGGAATTTAATTTGTATATATGCACTTTTAAAAAAAATAATTTTTAAAATTTCAAAAATTTAATTGCTCTAATTTCACATCTTCAAAACTACGTAAAATTAAGACACCATCGATGTCTAATTTATTTATCAGTGTTTTAAACAAATAAATTTATCAAAATTGTTGCAGAAATTTTGAAAAAGTGAACAAATAAATCCTAATGTATTATTTTTCAGCAACACATTTTTAACATTATGTCATCAAATGTAAATATTTAGAAACAATATCATCATCCGGGTTAATATCAAATCATTCAACATTTCTATTTATAATGACACATGAAAAAATAATCTCTATAATGTAAATCTGTCAGTCCGAGAAGGGTAAGCAGATTTTGTGTCATGTCCCCGGGCGTAGATGACCCTAGCTTAGACCCCTCAGCCGACGCCGCGCGCCGAATACGCCGCCAAATTTTTGTCCGCCGAAAATCCGCAGGAAAATGAACGAGCCGCCGAAACGTAATGTTTTTGTTTTCTTAAGTTTCATTGCGTTCCGTTTTAAGATCGATTGTATTTTTTAATTTTAGAATAACCGTCGCCGGAAGTGTGACGAAAATAAGTTATTTGTATAGTTTGTTTAAACCTAAAAATATAATCACTGATACAGTACTTGCATGTTATCTTTTTATTAAAATCTTAATTTATAAAATACTAATTAAAATAAATACAAATAAATTATTTAATTAACTTAAATTATCGTTAAGCTTTGTCGTAAATAGGCGACTTATTTTTACTTAATTATGGCTCAACGATCTTCTACCTCTAGTCTACTAGCAGAAACTGAGAAAGGTAAGCCTATACTAACTATACTATATATAATATAACTATATTAACTATATACTATAATAATATATAATAATATAATTGTTTTAATTAACTAGATAAATAGGTAGGAATGGAGAAAGACGTCCGGAGGCATCTCGGTTGTAATCTGAAGTTTGGTATGTACTAATTCCTGTTTCAATGTTGCAGTTCTCAATTCTTTTAGGATGTACCCCTAGGCTACATTTTTACTTAAATATTTCTGTAGTTGTGATTATTGTGCCTTACACTATATAAATATTTAAGATATAACTATAACACTTAACAGTGACTCTAAAATTGAAATCTCCGACAAAATAAAATTGTGTGTGACCTCTAACCTCGATTGTGTTTGTTTATTGTGTTTTCTAAATATTTAAATGCATATTTGGAATTAAGCTTAACAAATTCCAAACTTCGGAGGCTACCTCACGGGATGTCATCAGCTGTACAGTTGGGACAATTTCCTTGGCTGCTCGTGCCCTCCCAGTCATTATAATCAGTTAAAACAGTTCATATAGTTTATTTAATAATATTTAACAATAGTGGGGTACATTTTCAAAAAAAAATTAGAACTATAAATTTGAAACAGGAAGTAGACTAAAAAGATAATAAATAAACTTCAGATTACAACCGAGATGCCTCCGGACGTCTGTCTCCATCCCTACCGATAAATACTAGTTTAGTCAATAACTGATGATTTTTAAGGGTGATCCTGAAGCTAAATGTTTTCGCTGAGAATTTTATTTTTTTCGTGAGAACTTTCATTTTTAATTTATTAAATGCATTTATATATGATATATTTTAGTTATTATCGCCCTAATTTGTAAGGCTTTTCAATTTATAGGGCTTTTTTCGGCCCTTGACGCT
Organism: Radix auricularia; assembly: GCA_002072015.1. Taxonomy (NCBI): domain Eukaryota; kingdom Metazoa; phylum Mollusca; class Gastropoda; family Lymnaeidae; genus Radix; species Radix auricularia. Next base: position 890,971 of record MUZC01004239.1, on the reverse strand, counting down.
TCATTATCGGAGTAGGATGCATCATTTTTGTCTATCTAGCACCCTGCTAGCCAGATTTTATTTACCTGGAACAACCAATGCTAAAATAAATTTAATGACTGAAGATGTTTTTTAAAAAGTTTCATTATTCATTTATTTATTTTAAGATTCTTAGAAGATCAATAAATATTTTAATGAAAATTTCATTTTTTATTTCCTTACTAGATGTTTGTTTCTTTTTTGCTTGTTAGTAATTGAGAAAATTTCATTTAACCTCTTGCTGTGACAAACCAGCAAGTAGGGTGCTAGATAAACAAAATGGATGTAACATACTCTACTCTGATTATGTAGCATCAAGGGCCGAAAACAGCCTTATAAATTAAAAAGCCTCGCAAATTAGCGCTGTAATAGCTAAAATATAACATATATAAATGCATTTAATAAATTAAAATGAAAGTTCTCACGAGAAAATTAAAATTTGCAGTGAAATAATATACGTGCTAAGACTGCAGGATTACCTTTTTACGTTACACCATTTCTAATGTAACAATTTTTTATGACTATATGATGATTTTAGGTCAACTGAAATGTCAGCAAATTTCANNNNGCCTTTGAAAATGTGGCTAAAGATGGTTTTGTTGACTTCTTCAAAATTAATTGCCCTTCTCTCAACATACCGGCACCTGTAACACTTGCTGGAACAGCTCTGGATGATTTTTACCAAGCTGTCAGGTCAGCAGTCAAAACTAAAGTGGCTGGAGTAAATTCACTTTGTCTGATGTTTGATGGATGGACCGATCGCTACCGGGCTATCAACTATCTTGGCATCCGGGCCTCCTTTTTAGACCAGGACTGGATATATAACATTGTCACACTTGGCTGTCACGCATTGCCTACTCATGCTGCACATGACCGTGCTGACCATATCAGCTCTGTTTCTGAAGAAAGCCGATGTAAGCGGTTGCGAATGGAGCTGATGAATGAGCTGAGAACTGAGCAGTCACCTAACCAATGTACTGATAAGGTATTCTATGTTAATTATTGGCATTGAAACAGTTTTCGTTTTCTTTTGCTCTCAATAGACCACTTGCAGTAAAATATTTTTAAAAACATACAGTATTTAAATACTAGGCTATTTAAATACTTTTAGTGACATTTAGTATAGGTTTTTATTCCAATAATTTTTACTGTTATCTATTTACTGAACAAACTATATATTACACCTACTGTGTACTATAATGAAATGTTATATAACCTAGCAGTTAGTACTGTTGTGTTTTGATTTTTTGAACATTTATTTCAGTTAGCTGTGGAAATTGCAAACTATTTGACGGCGCCTGTTGTTCAATTTCATGATGTTCTTCCTTTCTGGCGTAGCTGTGCTGCATCATCATCGTATCCACAACTTACTCAACTGGCTCGTCTTCACCTATCATCATCAGCATCATCTGTACCGGTGGAGTGCATGTTTTCGGTTGCTGGTTTGATAATAAACAGCAAACGATCAAGCCTAACAGCTGATAAACTACATCGCGTTTGTTTTATCCATGACAATTATAAACTGATTTTCTAATTCATAACGGGCTAGAGTGACAGAAACTGATTGAGTGGAATGCATTCATGATTCATGCACAATTTTAGTAGTATAGCAAATAAAACTGTTTTTTTTTTATTGTTAAAAAGTAATAAAACTTTCTGAAGTATTGTAAAAGTGTTTTATTGCAGAAGATTTATTTCTTCATTATTGGCCAGGCTTCAGCCAAATTTCAGCTGAATATTTCATAATCAGACGAAAATCCGGATATCAGCCGAAAAATTATGTCAGCCAGCCGAAATTTTTTAAAAAATTCGGCTGGCAGGTCTACGCCCTAGCTACGCCACTGTTCAATAGCCTGTTCGTTCATGAGCCGACCCCAAAATATAATAGGACAGCGTAAACAAAATGGTACACATTTTAAAAAATACAAGCTAAATCTGTAATTTATGATTGGTAAAAAGGGCGGCATATTGGAGACCGCCCAGGGGAGCTTAAGCTCTAGCTACGCCTATGTTACATAGGATATTTTCAGAAAAGGTACACCTACAGTTTGTCTTCCCTACAACTTTTTAAGGGTAAAATGAATATCGATTATAAAAAAAGAACATCTGACTGTCGTTACAAGAGCATGTTTCTTTTGAATTAGTATAATACGCAGCGTTAAAAAGTGACCCCCCAAAAAAAATAATTAAAAAAATAATAAAAAGCATTGCTGGAGTTACAATTGATAGAGGTTCGGAAATGATAATAAGCAAGATTGCCCACGCTTTTAGTTTTGTCATATTCTTTTCAGTGCTACGCAGATCAACGTAAATGTGGGTATTAAAAAATCGGGAAGTTGCTGCTTCGTGTTTCTTTTAAAAAAGGGGAAGAAGGTTATTCATCGTCAACATCATGATGTAAAATGTATTGGGTATCAATAGAAACTAATAAACCATGCATTAATCTATAAAAATCAAATTATGTCTATATATATATATATATATGTGTGTGTGTGTGCAAACTATGTTAAGGTTTGGAAAATAATATTTTATATTAATTATTATTAATTATTTATATTAATTTTTATTAGTCTCTACCAGGTCCACCGCGTCATTGGAAGCACAGAACTCGTGTGTAAAAACTGTGGTAAAGACTGTCACTCAAGGATAGGACTGCACAGCCACTCGAGAAAATGCAACCCAACCCAACGGGGATGCACCATCGTCTCGCGAGACGGAAGGATGCCGATACATACATACATTTTAATGGCAAATATAAATCGCTGCTATTGTTATATGGATGACTCTTTACATAAAATGCACACATTTACTTGAGTTTTTTAGTTTTAATTAATGCAGGCTCTCACAGAATTAATTTTAAAAATATGTGCTGTTTATGGCACTCTCGGGTAAAACGTTTCCTGACCTCTGATTTGTGCCCATACTCAGACCACAAGGCTAGTCTCCCCTTGCAGGAATAATACCAAAGGCATACAATGATTAATTTTCCAAATACGAAAATAATACAGAAGTTGTCTCCCTGGAATATTCTTTGTGACAAGAAACCTAGCTATATAGATTTGTTAATAGTCGCAGGTAGCTGCTAAATTTTTTATAAAATTATGTTAGAAAAAATGTCACTGTAGTTAGCTTATCGGTTAAAGACGCGCCATCTATACAGAAGATTATTGCGCCCTACACTTATCTTTGGTTTGTGTCTAGCCGTGCATACTTGTTGAAAACATTCCTGCTTCTGTGTTAAAAAAAAATCATATCATTGTTTTGGGGTAATTTTGCAAGGAAACGTTAACAAAGAGTACACTTTGAGAAGCACTGTTGCAGTGTACCATCAAAGTATAATGGATCTTTACTGTAATGGTGAGATTTCTGATTTATATTTCTTTATCTCTTCCTTATTACGGCTCTTTGCGGTGATTTGATTTTGCTTAATCTGATGGCGGTTTGCAATTGGATGTAACCTCTTACCACATGTAAAGCAACGACCAATCACTCTGACAGCTGTCGATTAACTTCTAGCATTAATTTGGTTTCTTCCCCTATGTTCAGCAACAACAACAACCCCACCCATTTTTTTCCATAGTGTCATTAAGTCATTAACTTTTCATGAGGGCCGTCCATAAAACGCTTTTATTTTTTTTTTTATTATTTTTTTTTTGTGGGGGAATTTATAAATGTATTTAGTGTAAAGATGCACTCAAATATCGTAACTCGTGTGAAGCCATGTAAAACGACATTGAATAAATTGTGAGCAATGACATATATAAGGAGAATTTTTTTTCAAGTTATGCGTTTTGAAGTGACGTCACAAATCGTATAATCCATCGTCACACATCGCCACAAATATGTGAACCCCATACCCCATTCCTAGGTGTGTGACGTCATTTATGGACGGCCTCTTGGCTCGTGGGGAGATACTGATTTCCATCGAGCGCCTCCCAGCCCGTGAATAGTAGAAAGCCCACCAGATATGGAGGGTACCTGGGAAATAAAATACCCGGGGAGGACCCAAATCAGCACTACTGCCTTGTAGGAAGTGGAGGGATCCAACAAGGTTAGGGACCCAACACGAACAAAAACAGCTACCCATTGCGCTATGAGAGGCAGCCCCCCCCCCCAAGTGGTTGCGCGCAAGACCAACAACCCTGTCAAATAAAATATGTATGTTACAAAAACAACAAAGAAAGCAACAAACGACATTTCAGTCCTGGGAGAGGAAGGATTCCAATACGAGGAAATCATTACGCCTAATAGTGAAACCCAAATTTGGAAGCTATTAGGCAGACAACCATCGTCTCTACCAGGTCCACCGCCGTCATTGGAGCTTGAAATGTCTGCACAATGCATGAAGATGGTAAAGCTGCACAAATTACTGCTGTAACCTATAAGCTCACCATTCTTGGAATCAGCGAAGCAAGATGGACTGGATGGAGCCAGAAGAGATTAATCTCAGGGGAGATGGTGTTATTTTCGAGCCATCAAGAAGACGATGCCCCACATAGTCTGGGCGTTATCATGATGCTCTCAAGGGCAGCACAAGTAGCACTCATTGGGTGGGAGGCGCATGGTGCTCTTAAGGGCAGCATAAGTAACACTCATTGGATGGGAGGCGCATGGTGCTCTCAAGGGCAGCACAAGTAGCACTCATTTGGTGGGAGGCGCATGGTGCTCTCAAGGGCATGGCAGCACAAGTAGCACTCATTGGGTGGGAGGCGCATGGTGCTCTCAAGGGCAGCACAAGTAGCACTCATTGGGTGGGAGCCATGATGCTCTCAAGGGCAGCACAAGTAGCACTCATTGGGTGGGAGCCATGATGCTCTCAAGGGCAGTACAAGTAGCACTCATTGGATGGGAGGCGCATGGTGCTCTCAAGGGCAGCACAAGTAGCACTCATTGGGTGGGAAGCGCATGGTGCTAGAATTCTCTTAGCGATCTTTAGGACAAAGAAACGTAGCATTAGTGTTGTTTTAGTCCCAGGTCCTATTCTAGTTTCAGTTTTTATTTCGTTTTTTCTGTAATAATTTTAGTTTTAGTCTAGTTTTAGTTTTAGGCCCAATTTTAGTTTTAGTTTTAGTTTTCGTCGACTAAAACTAAAACACCAGAGTTTTAGTTTTCGTCTTATTCATTTTAGTTTCACTTTTAGTTTTAGTCTTGTAAACACCTATAACTAATAACATCATTGTTCATGACCAATTGTTGAAACAATTTGAAGCATAATAATAGTAGTCACAGAGATGACAGCTCAGTGTACTGAGACTGAGTTTATTCACTCCATTGTCACATTATAAGTCACACTATCACATTATGTTATGTGCCAATGTCATGACTCAATTTTTGACTATGTTGTAGACAAGCAGACTTGCAGTGTGTGTAAAAAAAAAATCATGTTAAGCCTGGTCCCTTTTTGGACTCAGGACGTGTTAGCGCATTTTCGTATTATGTATCAGTACTTATGTTAGATATCAGCATTATGTAGTTATCAATAATTGTGTTTAGATTTTAGACATATTTTTATGAATTTTCTTGTGTAATGAATATACCTGAAATTTTTTTTATTTAATAGTCATTTCTTTACATTTTAAATTTTTTTATTTTCTCTTTAATCTAACTACAAGTGGTTTGTGTGGGCCGCTAAGGTCTTGATTGAAGTCACCACAAATGATGACGTAAAACTCTCTAAACTTTTACACATATTCTAATGACGTCAACAACAAAAAAACTAATTCTTTTGCACGCTTTCGCACCACTAACCAATAACTTTAACTCTTCAATGCTTGAAAAACGATGTATTCGACTTCCGGCAATGGCGGCCGTTGCCTGCGCCAGTGTTATCTCTCGATTCGCAATGTTTTTTTGGTAGTTTTAACGGGGTTTTTTAACGGATCGAGTAACTGAGTGTTGATGCACAAATGGCAGGTCAGGACATACAAAAAACATATATACATCATGGGTCTAGGACTTATGGTTGCTGAGATCTAGGGTGATGACAGACGGACAGACGGACAAAACGGGTGCAATAGCGCATTCGACTTCTCGAAAATGCGCTAAAAAATAAATAAAATAAAATAAAAATTAAAAAAAAACTAATAACAATAAGAAACCAAAAACGTAAGTCAAAATTAAAACAAACGCATTTTCATTCTAAGACCTAGAACTCTGAACTAACTAAACTAAGTAACAACAGTTCACTTGAAGAGTGAAGACTAAACGTCAAAACAAATGACTTTTCAGCTTGAGAAAGACCCGTTTTTCAAGACTTTGATTAGTCCTGTTTATTTTCCCAGTTTTCAAATCACCACAAAAAGAAACAATTCTCTCCAAGTAAGCCTCCGAAGCTGGTGCATTCAATTTATCTAAAGTAGGGCTGCGGAAATTACTGATTAATTTCTCGATTAATTGGTAAAAAATTATCGATTAAAATTATTTTAATCGATAAAATAGTGATTAAATTGTAAAAGTTTTTTTTTAAAAAAAAAACATGTTCGATTTATTAATAAATAATTAATAATGGTTAATTTTTTTACGTACAAACTACTCCATTTAAAAAATTGACTCTAAAAGTGTAAACTTTAAAATAACATGTTTTATAAGGATAATGATATAAAAAGAAACATTGTTTTTAATTAATTAACGATAACAAAATTTAAATTCATTGACATTTTTTTGAACTGCTTGTACTTAAATATATATCTGCTAACAATATTATATATTTTAATTAAATTACATTAAATACTTAAGTTAAGGGCATTTTTAAAAATGCATTTTAAGAGGGCACAAAACGTGAAGGAAAACAACATAATGGAAAAGGGATTTCGAGGTCTGCGGAAAAAAATAATAACTTTTGAACCCCTTGGGATAAAAAGATGATTTTGTATGTTTTTGTTAATCATAAAACAATTTCTATACAGCTGTATTACTTTTATAGTTTGATAATTAATTTGAAATTTTCATCTTAGTGCCTAAACTTTAATGCGTTATTTAACTTACTAACTATGTTTTAAAAATAACTCAATTTTAAAAAATTGAACTGCCTGTTTTTATTACTTAACTTGAAATTTTCAGTATAATGACGTCATACATATTTATTTTTAGCTTTCAGAAAACTATCGATCAATTAATCGGTAATTTTTCAAAAGTTAATGATTAAATTTAATTTAATCGATAACACCCCTAATCTAAAGCCAATGGTGCAAGCAACGGAAACGTTTTTTGAACGTTCTGTGATTGCCAATAGCTTAAACCATTGCCATCCTCACTGACTGCTGTGGCAGCTTCTTGATAGTGCAACAAATAATCTGCCAGTTGACTTCAGGCCCACGAACTGCAGATATAATATTAGTGATGGGCGTGGTGTTCGCAATGTGTTGCGTCAGGGATTTGAAGCGCTTGAGAGGATGTCCAGATGTAGTCAGGGCTGTTGAACTAACGCAGATGCAGTGATATTTCGGTTAGGAATAGGCTGACCAGCAGCTGAAATCACTTGACCAAGCTGTGCACACTTACTTTGGCTGCTGCTGCTGCTGAAGCAGTTTCTTCTCGCTTCACAAACTGTTTTGCTGCATTTAGAAGATGCTCTTTTCCTGAAACGAACAGTGCTGGCACAGTTGTAGGATCAAGAAGCCAAGCTGCAGAAGGTATAGATTCAAAAATATCAGACTCTGGTACCAACGCAAACTCAAATCGTCGCCTCAAGCCATCCAAAAAGGAGACTGCTAGCTCTTTTAGTGATGCCTCATGAAGATGATATTCTATGACCATAAGTTATGGAATTACTGATGACATAACAACTTTATCGCCTTTGAGTAAACTTGTATGTTCGGCACATCGCATATTTAATGATATTTACTTTTTTTTAAAAAACAATTATTAATATTAAACCTAGAAACTTAGACGGTGTAAAAAAAAAACACCCTAGATCTAGGTTGAAAAAACTAGCGCTGGCAGCACTGATTATCACCCAGTTGATGCGCATGCGCGACAATCAAAGAAATAATTTAGATATGTCTTAGGTTATAATTCATAATCATTTCGTAAAATACATGGTTCGCCCGCAGACCGCAGTACCGGAAAAGAACGATAAATGGGGATTTTAGTTTTTATTTCGTTGGGGTGTTTTAGTTTCAGTTTTTATTCAGTCTTTTGTCTACCAGATTTAGTTTTCGTCTAGTTTTAGTCTTGCTGCTAATTTTAGTTTTAGTTTTAGTTCTCGTTGACGAAAAAGTCAACATTTTCGTTGACGAAGGTTTTAGTTTTAGTTTTCGTCGACGAAAACAACACTACGTAGCATCAACTTAGGTATCATCCAATGCTACGCACCAACCAATGAAAGCGATGAAGATGACAAAGAAGAATTATATAATAGAATAATGACCACAGTCCAGGGTCACCCACAGAGGAGCATCATCATCTTCATGGGAGACTTTAATACTAAGATTGGCAGTAACTGTAACAATACAGGATAAGAAGAGGTTATGGGACATATGTGCCACAGCAGACCTGGTCAAAGGAGGGAGTATTTTCAAGCACAAGAGAGTACATAAAGCTACATGAGTCTCACCGAAGATGCGAACAATGAATCAAATAGACCATGTAAATGTATGTATTGGAAAAAAATCAGGCGATCTCTCCAAGAAGTACGAGTAAAGAGTGGTGCTAATTTTGCCTCAGATCACCATCTTCCTGTGAGCAAGTAGAAATTTCAGCTAAAAAAAATACATTGCACCGAGCAATCAGCTTATAGATCTACCTCCTTCCTGATAGAGCAATCCAGACGGGGAAAATTCAAGATGGCATTGTCGTATAAGTTCAAAGTCCTACGCGAATTACTTGAAGACAAGACCACTTAAGAAAAGTAGCAAAGCGTGAAAGAAGCAGTCCAATCAACATGTCAAGAAGTGTTAGGGAAAGGGAACCGTGCACACAAAGAATGAATAACGGCAGATACAAAGGATAAATGGAAAGGATAAACATCAATACATCATAATCATGGCATGCGACTCTTGTTAAGATATTAATAATTATTAAGAATTCAAAGAGCGGAAAAAATGCCTGAGTAATTTTTATTTTTAAATGAAAAAAGTAAAATAGGTTCTGTAAGAGGCCGTCCATAAAGTACGTCACGCTCCAGGGGGGAGGAGAGGTGTACGAAAGTGTGACAGTTTGTGACAGGGGGGAGGAGGTGTCCGGACATGTGTGACGTCACGGTGTTTTATGTTACATTTTAATTATTTTGTTAACAAAAAATATATTTTAGTACGAAAGTGTGACGTAGTTTAGGGGGGGGGGGTCCGAGATTTGTGAGAGTTTGTGACAGGGGGAGGGGGGAATAGTCAAAAATAGCGCGACTTACTTAATGGACGGCCCCTAATTGCTAAACTAAAATGTTTAATAAATTAATGAATTAGACTTAGATAAATGGAAACGCGTTGCTTCACACGGGAAATTTTCAATTCGCTGCGAAAAAATAGACTCACCGAAACTGCACTTTTAACCAAATATTTTTTTAATTGTTATTTTCTTTTATTTTAATAGTCTATGAAGAAGATGAAGGATCTCACTTTTCATGATCTATATTTTTATTTTTCTCAAAGCTCTACGTAAGTGGATATTTTTAGATGTTGTTTGGCCTTTCAACCTAAATAAACAACAACAAAATTGATGACGTAGTTCACATATGTGTTGGCAAACTTCGTGCTACAAAGTCTGCAACATTTCTATTCAACATATTTTGATATTTTAACAATCTCCTTGCACTAAAAGTTTTGCAAAATGGCTGATGAAGCCGCTGCAGTTGACTTAAAGGCTGGACATCCCCCAGCAGGTTAGTAACTTAACAAATTTAACAAAACGAAAATCTTGTTTATTTTTAAAAAAAATGGACTCCGCTGTAGGCTGTACTGTATTGTTGGATGAGACTCAGATAGCAGATGTCAGATGGCCGTGCCGTAGCAGATGGCCGCATACTTAAATTTCTTGCTACTATTACTATTAGTATTAGTAGTATTAAGGAAGGGGTCTTAGGTCTTATGTTATAGCCTTGTATGCCATGGTTGAAGGAACAATAATAAACTAAGTCTAAGTGAACAAATAACGGGCATGCATCAGAAAATCCTTTGACTTTGCCTTAGTCCCTTAGCCTTAGTCTAAGGCTTAGGCTTAGTCATAGTCTTTGTCTTTACTTACTTTACTAATACTATCACTAATACTAATACTAATACTTTACTTTGAACTTTGGCCTTGGCTTTCTTACTTTTTTATTCAACTTATTCACTTATTCTTCTAAGACAAATCAGTATCATTTGCCTTGGCTGAAATAATTAAATAATAAATAAAATAATAATAAATATTTATTAATTATTATTTTAAGGATGTGGCTAGCGCTACGACAATTTTGTCGTAGCAGCAGACGACCCGGTCGGATGTTGCTAGCGTTACGACATGTCGTAGCGCTAGTCAGGAAACTAGTGCTACGACATGTCGTAACAGCAGATGATCCGGCGGGATGTTGCTAGCGTTACGACAAGATTGTCGTAACAGCAGACGAACCGGTCGGATGTTGCTAGCGTTACGACATGTCGTAGCGCTAGTCAGGAAACTAGTGCTACGACATACGCAACTTCTGCTACGACTAGTTTTAGTCACTCTTTGCAGTA
>MUZC01004239.1:863401-880050 GCA_002072015.1 Radix auricularia | reverse complement strand
CCGTATTCTCAGCACCCCCCCCCCGCCTCTCTTTGCACTTTTTATGACGAGCAAGTCTGCGGGGTACGATACACTGATACACTATGCCTCCTTCGTCTGACAATGGCTTCAAATCCCGCTTCACCCGCTTGTGTTCAGCACTTTTTCGCGATGCCTTCAATTCAGAGAATGTTTCAATAATCAAAAATATCTTCCAAACAATTAAGTAACAGTGATGGTTTATAGTCATTTTTTAAACTCACGCCTCACCTTTTTCGTTGATGACGCCGACTGAGTGTCAACTCGCGAATCAAAAGAAGAAGAAAAAATTAGTAGTATTAGCATAATTAAATAAAGCTTTAGTCGTAACTGTAAGTAAGCACATATCACATTTTTACGACTGTCGTAGCAGCAGACGACATGTCTAAAATCTAAATATTTTTATTTTAACAGATTTATTCAACGTATCTGCTTTTCAGAATAATAACAAAAATTATAAGCATACTCATTATTTAAAAAAAAAAAATAATAATAATAAATGAAATTTTTTAAAAAAAACATAACGGCAGCGGGATTCGATCCCGCTATCAATAGTATTATATCATTTCCGAAGCAACCGTACTATCATTTGATCTAGCGAAGCTGCTGAGAAAGTGTAATTTTTAAAATTTATAACTGTTTTTCATTTAATGGCTCAATATATATTTTTTTGAATCCTTTAAAATTCATTAATAAGCTTATCTAGTGATCATGATATTTCATTATGAGAATTATGGTTTAGTATTTAAGTATTAGTAATAGCATAATTGAAAATACAGAAAATTGTTTACGACATGTCGTAACTTGTCGTAACGGCAGACAACCCGGGCGGATGTTGCTGGCGTTACGACATGTCGTAGCCCCAGCCACATCCGCGCAGGTTGTCTGCCGTTACTTTGTGGTAGCAGTAGACACTCCGTTATTTTAATTACTAGCCATTACTATTATTATGAAATAATTAACTCCTTGGACTGGACTTCCCTTAGACTTCACTTAAGACTTAAGTATTGACTTAGTAAACTTAGTCTTAGACTTAAATAAAAAGAACACCTTTTTAAGGCAAAAATAGTAAAATTAAAATGATACTTTACCCACCATGGCCATGGTCTAATGAGGTCATTACCGGTGGCCATCTGTGTTGTTATGGCACATCCTTAAAAAAGCTAAAATTAAAATTCTATAGCTAAACTAAAACTAAAATCTTCAACTTTCCTAAATTTCTAAAGCTATAGGCTATAGGGGTCTTCATTTCTAAAATCGGAAAACGTCATAGCTCATTTCGTAATGTTCTATTTTTAGATTTCATTTTAGCGGAACTATGTTTTGAGGCATAAATACAGTCAAATCACTATGTTCTCAAAATTGTTAGCTTAGTAAAATTACAAAATTGTTTTTTATTTTGCAAGTCTACTTAGCTGTCTTAAATTAACGAAGAATTAAAAATTAGCTGATCACATTAATTCTACTCAATATACCTACATTCCAGTATTGACTTGTATCTATAATTAATTTTTTAATGAAATTTGTCCTTACAATAGTCTCAATAGATAAATTTAGATATAATATTTCTATTAATAGATTTCCGCCATATTATGATGAGGCCTATACCTAACCCAAACCCTAAAACCTTCCATTTTTGAAAATCCTTTTAGAATTTATAGAACTCTCGTTTCCAATAACCGGTAACGTTTTGATGTCACTGTCAAGAATCTTCGGATCAGTCCTTTTTTTGGCATACTGTAGTATTGAAGTGTACTGACAGTACTGGGCCAAAATTACAGAAGCTCTTTCTTTTTCCAGGAATCGAACATGACAAAGTCTATCTTGACTGAACATAAAAAAAACAATAAATCAGGATTAATCCTTTGCCTTTATTTATCATTATGATCTTCAGTATTTGAAAATAACGTTGTCACTAACTTAGACTCTGGTTAAGTTAACAAGTCATAAGAGAAGAAGTAAAATGTATGGTTCCCGAAAATACTTTAAATTACTTATACCTTGCTTAGTGGGTACCTGCACTTCTAGCCAGTTGGTACAAGGAAGGTTTTTTTTCTACTTCACATATGTGTTGGCAAACTTCGTACAACAAAGTCTGCAACTTTTCTAATCATATAGCATATTTAACTGCCCTAATTCAGAAAAGTTTTTTTTTTTTTTTTATGAAAGTTCCTATGTCAGAGAGCTTAAAAAATATATCTTATAACGGATAAGTATGCATTGCTATGAATTGGGATATGAATTTTTAAAAATTGCTGAAAATTTATTTATTCTTATACTGACTTCATCTTTTAGAAAAAGCTTAAAGAATGGTTATTTTACGTATACAAAGGCTATCTTTAGTTTATTAATATTTTTATCTGAAGTTTAACACTATTTTTTTGGACGAAAACTTTTTAAAAATCACATATTCAAAAAACTGATAAAAACTTCATGAAATTAGCACAACCTGAAATTAAACATCAACTTTTCCAGAATGTGAATAATTCTTCTCTCATGCTATGCAGAGTTTTTACTCTGTATGATTTCATTATAAAAGAGAGCGCTATTGTGCCACATTTCATGATTAGAGGCGGGGCGCGCATTACTGCGCTCTAGGATGTTATAAGTTAATAGCTTTTATTATTAATAATATACTGTAAATTTTGAAATAATCAAGCTCAATTCTTTTAATTTAAATATATTTTTATGAATAATTTTATCATGTTATTCATTTCTATAATATTTAATAAGACCATTAATTATAATTATTTGAAATTTTAAGGATTGATTTTGTTTAAGCCATCTCAAGAGAAATGAAGATGACTTCGCAACACTGCTGTAAGCTTTGTTTCTGGACATTGGCTTTATAACTTCGTGCTCAGTGACAGAAAAGAAGTCACAGACTTTCCTCAACAAATTACTTTCATAAAATGAATATTTTAGGTGCCCTCCCTCGCTCCCCAGGCATGCCACTCTGTGTACCTCATCGCTCCTGTGTTGTCAGTGGCTTTGGTATCTCCTACAATCGTCTGAGCCACATTGCCTTTCCATTGTCCTCTTAGATTTTGGCTGGTTTGGTTTGCTAACAGGGCCAAACGTGCAAAAAGATATGTCTGTATCTTCCAAAACCTGTTTTAAGTCATGGGCAATTGTATGTTGCTCTCTCCAGAGTTCCTTATCTTCATTCACTCACAGTCGTTTGCCTAAACCCATCCCATTTGACGACTGCATTTTTCAGGAAGTCTTCACCCATCACTAAATCATTAGTGGCTTATGCTACAACGCAGGCAGGCTAGTTGTTCATAGTTTATTAAATAGTTATAATAATGTGAGTAAACATGTTTACATAAAATATTTAAGTTTTAACAAAATATAATTAAGATTCCTTATCTGAATATGGTGGTCTCGCCTCAATATGATATTTTTTTTGTAATGAGTGTTTTTTAGTTAAGTTGTTGATTTTTCTACAGATTGGCAGAGCTCTAAAACTAGGGGCCATACTTTTTAAATATCATACTATTTTGCAAATTCTGTCTAAGCATCATCACAAATTTTCAGATTCATTTACATCCTAAAACCATGTTATGCTACTTCTGAGAATCTTTTCTCTTTTTTGAGAAACCGAATACAACATGGCCTTTAAAAAAATACTGTGATAATTTGCTATCTTTTGAATTTGGTGTCTTGGCAGAACTCATGTTTTTAAACATTTACAGTTTAAGAAGTTTATCCCACAGTAAAATTATCTTTGCTATTCCATGTTTAAAAGCACAATGCCTCATATGTTCCATATTGTTTTTTTCTATGCAGTTAAGGTAGGAGGCATGCGTGTTGTGCAACACAAAAAAGAAGGAGACAAGACAGAAACCCCTGCTATGACTGCAGAGGAAGAGGCTGAATTTGGTTCCAGGTAAAATAACTTTGATATTTAAAATGCCATTTAAGCATTCCTTCATTTGTAAAATTATCAAGTCACAGTGAAAATCCAATGAACTGATTGAACATCTTAATGTTAACTCTTTCCCTGTCAATCGCCGATATATCTGCAATCTCGCCTGGTCACGTTTGTGCCAATTGCCGATATAACGGCGAATTGAGTTTTTGAGTTTATTTCATTGCTTGTCCCATTAGACTTTTTAAGTTTACAAATGAGTGGTAACTCTTTTCTACTTCCTTTCTGTTTTGAAATAGCATGTGTTTGCGTTCAGTAGTGTTAAAAATAGCAACTGGTTTCGATTTATTTTGTAAACAAAGATATGGCCACTCCTACTCAACAAACATAGTGATTTGTTATAGTATTTATTGCCATCTTATTAAATTTAAATGTGAATTATTGATGCAGAAACATTTGAAAACAATAATAAAACATTAGTTTAGGGATTTATTTAAGATTTTCATCCTTATTATACGGCATTTTATGGAAAAAGAGCAGTGGTGACAGTTGGGCCTCTAAAAGTTCTGCCATGAACATTATCAATATAAAAATTGTCATAACTTTAAAACTACATAGGATATTTTCAAAATTTAAAAAACATATATTTCATAAATGGAATTTATATTGTGATAATAAAGGAGAAAAGCATTACAGCTATGCAGACTTTCTTTTAATTTGGTAAGTTCAGATTTTTAACAAAGAAAATTTAACGCCCAAAAATTAATGACAAAAAATTATAATGAAAATTATTTTTGTTTGATAATATTTTATTTAGGACTGTTGTCGATTAATCTAAAAATTTTATATGATAGTTAAAACCACCCTTAAAAATTAATAAAATTTTAAAAATGGTCTGGCACAAATGTGTAAACCCCCCCCCCCCCACAGGGAAAGAGTTCATCTTAATTGAAGAAACTGAAGATACCATGAGTAACATGTGTGTCAAAACCAGTCAGTCAGAGTAATATGTGCTTTTTATTATTCTTTATCCAGATTTTCAGGGTTTTAAAATTTTTAAAAGCTGATATAAAAATTACCAGTCCACTTTATTTTTTTCCCAATATCTAAAAATGTATGTTTGTAATTAATGTCTTTAATAGGTAAGGATTTATCTATATCTGTTATTGACCCTTTTGAGCCTGACTTTTAAAAAAAAAAATTATAGAATGTTTAAATTATTTTAACTTTTACAATTTCTTGCTTCTCTTACCACTTTAAACAAAAATTTAATGATATCAAAATATAATTACATCATTTGTCTTGCAGCCCTCCCAAAATTGACAAACATCATCAATCATTATTGGTGTCTGGTGCTTTGACCAAAGTAAGTTTCTATTTATTTATTTATCAAAAACAATTTTTATCTTTATTTATGAGTATGAAAAAAATGTTCATATGCTAATTAAATTACCACTTGGCTCTTCAGTAAAAATTGACATAAAATTACTGGTCATTTTTTTATTTAAAAAAAATGTTGATTCTATTTTAGGGTGACAAGGACTTCACTCCTCAGGCTATTAAAAGTTATCATGAGAAACCACTCCCACAGCATGATGTAAGGCCACGTTCTGTTCAGCAATCTCAGAAAATCCAGCAGCCTAAGTAGATGTTGAGTATGCATCCCTCACAACTATGATCTATTAAGTACAAGTTGTGTGTGCACCCCTCACAGCTATGATCTACCTGGCTTTGTTTAATTCTGAAAAAAAAATGTCTGTGCAATGCCTCAGGCAAGTTTTGTGTTGATGGGTTTGACTACATAATGAACATGTCTGAGCGACTTAAATGCCTGCAAAGGTTTATTTTTTGAAAGTGCTGATTGTTATTTTATTTGATGACTGAAGCTGGTAGTGATAAATAAATATACATGAGAAATGTACAAAAATATAAGTCATAATATTTTAAAACTTAATATATTGTTAAGCTTTTATTTATCAAAAGCCTGTTCTTTATTAAGACTTTGTGCTTTCCTTAATAACTAATGTACAAGTATTTTGTAGTGATACAGTTTTTAGACAAATGTGTTAGTTATGTTAAAAAAATATTTTACTACTCATTTGTCTTGAATTTGTTTTTTAAGGTTTATTATTAATTTTGAAAAATTGTTGGTCCTAAGAACATCTGATGAAACGAAGTAAAAGAATTTTAGTTTTTAAAACAAAAAATGTAGCATTTACAAGAATTTAGATTTTATATATTTATTTAGAATTGGCTGCAGTAATTTCAAAGCGGTGACAAAAGTTGTGGCTTTGGTTCTACAATGTTCAGTGTAGTCTCTCTCTTTAAATTTTGTGTTATTTTTCTGTATGTTACTATTTTGGAAGTTTGTAATTAAGTGAAAAATTCATTGTAACATTTAATGATGTTGTTTTTTTAATGTCACCTTGTTGAAAGTTGTTTAACTTTCACTTAATTTGTGTATTAAAACTTAATGCTATATGAATTTTAATTACACATGATACATTATTGGTTTTGGTTGTCAAATTTGCAATCAGTTAACTAGTATGAGACTTAGTTTACAATATTACATTTTCTGCTTTGGTGTCAGGCATCTTTCCTAGGAAGTTAGACATGTATCATCCAACACTTTTTTGCTGTTATTTTGATATACACTCCTTGATTTTTTTGGGGCATCTTTATTGAGGCACTTACCTAGTTTTTTTGGTTTTTTTTTTTTTAAGTTTTTCTTTTTGGTGTCAATTTGAAAGAAAAGGAATGGTATATATAATCTACTAGCAACAATTGTAGGAGCATCCATCTATTCTAATTGGAAAACTTTATTTAGATTTCAATCTGTAAAGGGAGTTTTAAAAATTACAAAAGTGGGAGTTTGATTATTAAAATACTATTGTGACAAATAAAATTAATATTCATTGATGATAAAAATAACTCTTATAAACAATCAAGACAGGGATAGAATGAAATGTTGTAAATTACTTGAATTTAAAGATTAATTAGACTTAAATTTTAATTGAACTATAAATTCTATCAATATTAAGAATAAAATTTATGAGGCCTGAGTAGCAAGCAAGGTGAAAAAAGTCTAGATAAATCTACAAGATTGGTTTTCATAGCTGGATGTGACTTGTCAAAAACAAGCAAAATAAAATTATTATTGTGCACATTTAGAACACAAGGAAATGACCATTTATTTACATAGGCATAAAATTGATTGTGTACTACTAGATATAACTTGACAAAACTAATCAAACGCACTTATTCCTTCACTAATATTAGCTTTCAGAGGCCTTTATTGGAATTTGCCATATTTATATATTTATTTTTCTTAACTAATATTTTGTTGTAGATTCTAGTATTTCTCTAGTCTTCTATTTTCTCTGAATTAATCTGGGTCAAGAAAAAGTTGATCTTGATGTTAGTGCAATGTTCAGTGGTGTTTGTGCCTTTATTTCATTACAAAGTGTGAGATGTTTAAAACAGTACAATTCTCCATAAACAGACAGCATTATTTAATGTTCCATTGCTTTTTAAACCTGAAAATGAATTGTAATTAAGTTTTTTAAACGCAGGTATTTCTTTCAGAAGGCACCAATACTAATTGTATTACTATTTAAAAGATTCTCAGAACTGTAGGTGAATCTTAAATCAAGAGTAGTTTATTTTTGTCTGAAATATAATTCTTTTAAAAAAATTTTGGTTGTTACTTTTGTTTAATGATTTAATGAATTGGAAGCATCTGTAGTTCACAAAACTACAATTAATTGTAAACGTAAATTTGTCAGAAATGTGTCAAACATGTTCTAATTAAAGATGTTGAAATTTAAAAAAAAATGTGTTTTTTTAAAGTATGAATCATGAATGATTGATGGACATATTAAATATATTGAATATAAAATGTTTTAACTAATGAAGCCCCAAAAACGCGCCTGGTCTCTAATGCCAAAGGGCAGTAATGTGCGCCTCAATGGAACTCTTTTTTAAAAACAAAATCACAGAAAATAAAAACTCTTCAATGCGTGAAAGATGTTGTATTCGACTTCCGGGAATGGCGTCTGTTGACAATGTGACAATAATAATATAAATGCATTTTATTATTTTTATGCAATTTTTAAAAATTTCATATCCACTTGATGGCAATATGGGAAATCTTTATGGGACCGAGGCGAAAGTTTATTGAAAACCTTCTGGGGCTTTAAGAGTTAAATTATAATCATTACATCTTTTCAAACAAATGCTGTTTTTAACCATTAACTAATAAATTATTTTAGCACTCAAAATGGAAGAAAACTTTTACACTAAATAGAAACAGAATCATACTTTTATTTCACAATTATTATTCTACAAGTACACTGAAAAGGCAGGAAAACATGGTAGTCTCATCAAGTTTCAAGCAGCTGCACGTACCATTGCAATTAGAAAAATCAGACATAATATCACAGGTAGATAATTTTTACAAAACATTTCATATTTCTGAAGGTGTCTCCACCTGTTGGGGTAATGTGGTGTTCCTGGCTAATTGTCTGTCATAAAACTTCCATCTCTGGTTTGAGCTGAACACTTCTAGATCCAGCTGCTCTATCGTCCATCTAGGATAATAGCAACGTCATTTAATATTAAAAGTCTTCATTTTGTATCAAAGAATTTTTTTAATTGTTACTTGTCTGTATAGCAAAGACTATTGTTAGTATCAGAGATACTTAATAATGTAGATTTCATTCATTCATGATCTGGTGACATGTCAAAATTCCACTAATGCTATACTAATTTTGTAATTTACAAAGATAAAACTAATTACTTCTGAAAGTTACTCCAGGACACCTGAAACAAAAATGTAGAATTTTAACTGTAACAAAATTCAGAAATATTGAGACCTCCATCTGTTCATCTCCTTATCGTCTCCAATAATAATCATGAACTTACTCATCTCCTAATTTTTCTCTGCTAGCAAGGACATGCAATGCTCCTGTGCCTCTTGGTCCTTTCAGGGGTATTTCCAACTGTGAAAACAAATCTTTATTACTTCACGGAGAAGGAGTCAATATTTCTCAATGTGTTATTTAAAAAATCACAAATTATTAGCATGTTTCATTTCATATTATTGATATTTAATATTATAGCTAAAATTTGGCCAAAAACTATTGCACTTGGACAAATCTTCCCATCTGTATTAATTATTAATAATACAATTACCTTCACCACCAACATACCTTTGCTGTTATGCCTTCAACTTTTAGTTTAGATTCATCACCTAAATTCACTTTACCACTATAAAGAGGACGTCCAAAGAACTGTGAAGCAGGCTCATAATTGTGTAACATTGAAACAGCTTTAGTGTAATATCCTTGCTTTCTGAAACTGCCTGAAGGAAAACCATGTTTGTTATATGGGAATGTGAGACCAACAAAAAATTTAGCATATAACATGTAGCAAGTTTAGCACTTGCCCCCATAGACCTTCACTGTCTGAAAGGGGCTATTATTATTATTATACAAGCAAAATAAATATTTTTCTTCTGTTTGGTGAAGCTTTGAGGCTACACTTACTTATTTGATAAATTAATTATCATAATTAGCATATTTACAATAAAAAAGTGCAAAACACTTGTTACTGGTTTATTCATCTGAACCTTTGATTTAAGGTGTTTGTGCTTTAATTAATATACTAGACATACACGTTGAAAAGCTTGACCGTGGAGGGGCAGTTACCCCAAAACATTTGCTTTCCCAGATTCCTATTCTTTTTTTTTACTGAGACACTTAAACTTAAATAGTTTTTAAAATAAGCCTGTACTACAAGAATTCATTAAGGGTTAATATTACCATTATTTACTAAAAAAAACAGTTAGAAGTTTAATTTTTTATAATTTATTATACAAATAAAGAATTTTTTTATCAACAATTACTAGTATGTTTATGTTATTTTAAAAAAATTAATAAGTATTTAATAGTTTTATTTAACATTGGCATAGCCTTAACACCCCCCCCCCCCACACACACACACACACTTTTCCTTCAAATAAAAAGCAGATCACCAAGTCAACAGTGCATCACTGCTTCACATGTTATGCTGCCATGCTGACAATTTTTTGAAGTTTAAATATTAGGTGGTTAAGTCTAAGTAGACTATATAATACGTGGCATGGCAGGGTTCTGTTCTCATACACATAAGTGTCAGCCTACTCTGATTTAAGCTATTCAATCACTATAATTAATCTATTTTGCTAGCTTTGAACATACTGTAGTTTTCTCTTTGTGCTGTCAAATCTTACAAAAAGACTTAGATGAATTAATAAAATGGAAAACTGGTAAACATGTAGAATCTCGACCGTGACGTCACGGTCATTACCGGCGGTCATCTTTGTTGTTATTGCACGTCCTTAAAAAAAAAAGCTAAAATTAAAATTCTATAGCTATACCTAACCCAAACCCTAAAACCTTCCATTTTAAAAAATCCTTTTAGAATTTTTAGAACTCTGTTTCCAGCAACTGGTACCGTCGTGACGTCACGGTCGAGATTCTTCACTTCAGCCTGGAAAACTAATTGGAATATGTCTTTCCGCTCAAAAAAGTGACAACTTTTAAGAGTAACAAAGAAAAAGAATCAAGTAAATACAAAATATTTCATTCATGGAAAACAATCCAAACTAAAGATGCAAAATATTTAGAGGAACCATAAATGAGAAATTATCAGGGAATTCCTATGTCAATGAAGTAATAAACAAATTAAAGAAAATTGGTGGATTTAGAAAGAGAAACTTTTACAGATGTAATAAGAATATAAAAATAAAATGCTACCTCCACAAAAGAAAACATTGATAAACTAGAACAAATTAAAAAAAGAGCTGCAAAATTCGTTACTGGAGAATATTCAAAACTCACAAGAGTAACACCATTAATTAAATCATTAAAACTTGAAAAGCGGTGGTCCAGTGGTAGCGCGCTCGACAGGCATACCCATGGTCACCAATTCGAATCCACGCGAAGGCAAGGATTTGTTCCCGGGCCTGAGGAGTCCCCGAGTCACCCAGCTCTGAATGGGTACCTAACTAGACAATAGTTAGGCGGCTGGGTAATGCGTGGAACCCTTATAGCCGTGGCCTGTGACTGCTGCATCACTTGCCAACAGATCATCTCTCATGGTCTGTGGGGGCAATTATCTTCTTCATAGAAGGAGCGTCTGTATATCTAAGATAAGATAGAGGATAGAAGAACCAAGAGTAAATTAGTAATTATACATAAAGCAATTAATTAAATTTAGAAATACAACACAAAGATAACTTAATACAATCCTCAGATAGACATAAGAATAAAAAACACCTTTCTTATCCCATATGATATGCAAGAACAAACACATACAACTTTTCTTTCTTCCCATCCGGTATTCGGGCGTGGAATAGGTTGCCTGAAGAAACCAGGAAAGCTAACACTTTATCATCATTTAAAACTCTAATAAGAATACAGGACTTAACACAAACCATAGATATACGTAGGACGCAATAATCTTCTGTACAGAAGGATTGTCTGTAATATATATTACTAGAGGCAAGTACCCGGCTTCGCACGGGTTTTAAATAGGGATTTCTGGAGAAGCGTACACAATGCTTTTTCGCAAATTAGAGTTAGGAGAGTGTACTTAACAAATTCCCAAAGTTTCATTCTTCTACCTACATAGGAAAAGTAGAATGGGTGGTTAAAAGTATTTATATAGCGTGTAGTAGTAAAAAAAAAACCTACATTTGGGCCCCCGGCTCCCAGTAAGTAAGTGATAATTTAAATATTTTTTCACCTATTACCATTGCAGGCGTGTACTCAACAAATTCCTAAAATTTCATGTTTCCACCTAATCAGAAATAGGAGAATTAGTAATTTTCAATTTTTATATAGCCCATCTAAGTAAAATACGTTTTTGGGCCCCCAGCCCCACATGAGCGGGAAATTTAAACGAAATCTGCTTAAGAAACTTCATCATGTAACGTCGTATACGTGTACCAAATTTCACAATATTTCGTTGTCTGAATTTTGTTAATATAGCTCATTTGAGAACAAAAGTACATTTGGGCCCCTGGCACCCCATGAAAAAGAAAGCCATTATTGCCAGGAGAGTCTGCTCAATAATTTCTAAACGTTTCATGTTTTTACTGACACGTTAAATTGGAGAATTAGTGATGAGTTTGTTTCTAATATAAGAAAAAAACATTTGGGCCCCCGGCCAACCATGAGTGGGAAGTTTAAAATTCTTTCTCGCAAAATATCGTCGGGGTAGCGTACTTAACAACTTGCCAAAAATTGGAGAATTAGTGATGAGTTTGTTTCTAATATAAGAAAAAAAACATTTGGGCCCCCGGCCCCCATGAGTGGGAAGTTTAAAATTCTTTCTCGCAAAATATCGTCGGGGTAGCGTACTTAGCAACTTGCCAAAATTTCATACTTCCACCTACACGGGAAAGAGTAGAATGGTTGATTTTCAATTTTTAGATAGCTCATATAAGGGAAAATAACATTAGGGCCCCTGGACACCAGAAAGTGATAATTTAAATATATTTTCGCCTGTTATAATTTGGGTAATGTACTAAACAATATCCTAAAATTTCATGCTTCTGTCTACTCACGAAATAGGAGAATTAGTTATTTTTAATTTTATATATCACAAATAACGGGGGAAAAATGTTTATGGGCCCCCGGCCCCCATGAGTGGGAAGTTATGGAACGATAGCCATTATTGTCGGGAGAGTGTGCTCAAGAATTTCTAAAAGTTTCATGCATTTACACGGTAAATTTGTGAATTAGTGATGAGTGAGTTTCTAATATAAGAAAAAAAAACATTTGGGCCCCCGGCCCCCAATGAGTGGGAAGTTTGAACTTCTTTTTCAAAAATTAGAGTTAGAAGAGTATACTTAACAACTTCCCAAAGTTTCATTCTTCTAACTACACGGGAAATAGTAGAATGGGTGTTTTTCAGTATTTATTTAGTGTATATATAAGTTTTAAAAAACCACATTTNCACATTTGGGCCCCTGGCTCCCCATGAGTGGGAAGTTTAAAATTGTTTATTGCAAAATATCGTCGGGTTAGCGTACTTAAGTACTTGCCAAAGTTTTATGCTCCTACCTAACTCTAAAATATGATAATTAGAGATTTTTAGTTTTTATATATAGTTTATATAAGAGAAAAAACTAAATTTGGGCCCCCAGCCCCCAGAAGTAAGTAATTTAAATATATTTTTGCCTGTTACCATTGCAGAAGTGTACTCAACAATATCCTAAAATTTTATGCTTCTGCCTCCTCGAGAAATAGAAAAATTGTTGATTTTCATTTTTTATATAGCTCAAATAAGGAAAAAAAGTTGTTGGCCCCCCCGGCGCCCCTGAGTGTGAATTTATGGAACGAAACCTATTTAAGAACCTTCCCCATATAATTGTGTGTACGTTTACTAAATTTCACTGTAGTGGGTTGTCTGGATCTTGAGTTATTTAGGGAACAGACAGACAGACAGACAGACACACGGCACACGGACAACAAATGCGTCTTATATATATAATAGATAAGATAAGATAAGAAAGTTTTATTAGAGTCTAATTTAGACAGACAGAGTGACAGAGTCTAAAGATTTAATGTGATCAGTGATACTCCAATATTTAAATGAATAATAAAAAGTAATAATGGTAAAAGCAAAGTATGTTGACCGTGACGTCACGGTCATGGCGGCCTTCTTTGTTGTTATAGCACGTCCTTCAAAAGGCTTTAAAATTAAAATTATATAGCTATACCTAACACAAACCCTAAAACCATCAATTTTTCGAAAATTATAAAGCTATACCTAAGTGACCTAACCCTAACCCTAAAACTTTGCATTTTTTATATTCCTTTTAACTGAGCCTTTTAGAATTTATATAACTTTCTTTTCCAGCAACCGGTAGCATGGTTTCATCACGGTCGACATACTCATACTTCCTTTCAGCCGTAATAATATTGAATATTAGTATCGGCATTGGTCATTAGTAGTTTCTGTGGAAGTATAAATTTCTATAGTCTATAGTCTATAGTAAAATTATAAGTTTAAGTCAAGTAAATTTAAGTTATAATTATAATTATTTATAATTATTTGAATTTTACTTTGTAATTTACTCTCCATCCATAAAGCCGCTCCTACAACAACTACACCTCCCACTACGGCAACTTTAAATAATTTATTTAAAGACGGACTCAACATGATTGAAAGTTTAAAAAAAACGTAATGCTGATTTCTGATGTAGTATAACTGTGACTAACATGTCCCAATCGTGAATGATAGACCTTCAATTTTGTAAGAATTAATATTTTTTAAAAGATTTTTTTGAGAAGAATGGCGTCCCTTGGTTAAAGTAACTATTTGTTGTTTTTTTTATAATAAGAGTAGGGGTACTTAAGATTTATATTCTAATGGCCAGTGACTATATTTTTTTAATATTTTATATAATTTATAAACCCAATGTGAAAATTAATGATGATAAGCGGCCAAGCGTATCTGATTATAAATTTTGATAAGCGGCTAAGCGTATCTGAATATAAATTTTGATAATCGGCTAAGCGTATCAGTATCTGAATATAAATTTTCAACAATTAATTGATTAATTAATTTTAATTTCCTCAGCCGTAATAATAAAAATGCATGAAACTCCTATTTTATTTAATATGATCTTGAAAATGGTTTTAGAAACTCCTTCCTTCACACGGGGCTCACAGGCTATTTAACAAAATATTGAAAGTTATTGTTTTTAAAAAGAAAAGAAGAAAGTAGTGTTTGTGAATAACTTTAAACCAAGTGTAAGTGGGCTTGAATTCATTGGGGGCTGTCTATGAATGGCGTCACCACGCGCCTGGGTAGGGGGTAGTTACGCATTTTTGATGATTTGTTGGGGGGGGGGCAGAGGTTTAAGAAATGTGATTACACATCCTAGCGCACAACTTTAAATAAAATATCCACTTAAATATTTGATTTTTTACAATTATTTAATAACGTTTTCAATGGCTTCTCACGAGTTACAACCTCAGAGTCAGAGTGCAGCCCTACACTATTAAATACATATTAAATGACAATAAATGACCCTCAAAAACAACGTTTTTGACTATAACTCCCTTTTATATGAGACATAACTAGCATAATCATTTACAGATCGGGAAAATCAATTCAGACCTGTTTAATCATAGGGACCTGATCACCACAAACTTTTACAGTGTTTTGGCTAATTCTAATATAAAAAACACCCTAGATAAAATCAGACCTGCCACACAAACCCATGAAAATAAAAATTCTAATAATGCTGACAATCAAAACACTCTTAAAACTCTAATAATTAATTTTCAAAGCATAAAAAATAAAATTCCAGATTTAGAACTTCTTATAAAAACAGAAGAACCAGACATAATTGCTGGTTCTGAAACTTGGTTGAACCCCAACATATATAACTCTGAAATTTTTAGCAGTAATTACAATATATTTAGAAAAGATAGAACAGACAATCATGGTGGCGTCCTACTTGCAATAAAATCAACTCTCATAGCCGAAGAAATTAACACACAACCAAACTCTAATATAGAATCTGTTTTTTTGCAAAATAGTTACACCAAACTCATCACCCTTTATTGTAGGCAGTCTATATAGGCCACCAAATACAAACATAGAATACATGAGGAATCTCTGCAGTCAACTAATTTATATTAAAGACAATCATAAAAATGCTGTAATTTGGACTATGGGGGACTTAAATCTTCCAGATATAAATTGGAAAAATTATACAATTGATAGCCACCAAAATAATAAAGAAATTAATGAACATTTCTTAGACACAATAAACAACATAAACCTAGAACAGATAGTAAAAAAAGCAACTAGGAAAAACAAAATACTAGATTTATTCCTAACAAACAGACCAGGACTAGTACTAGACTGCACAATAATTCCTGGGCTGTCTGACCATGATATTGTTAGGGTAACCAACACAATAAAAACTAAAATAAATAAGATGCCTAGAAGAACAATATATCTTTGGAATAAATGCAACTTAATAAAATTACACCAATCAGCTTCTAATTTCCAACAAAATTTCCTAAGTAAATTCAGCATAGTTAGCCCTGTAGAAGAAATATGGAAGGAAATAAAAACAAATCTAAAAACCATAATGGATCAGAATGTTCCAACAAAAATAACTTCAAATAGAATTAATAAATGCTGGTTCAATTTTAAATTAAAAAAGTATTGCAAACTAAAGGAGAATTTATTTAAGAAATTTAAGGCTACCAATTTAGAAAGGATACACAAAAAATACTTAAAAATTAAACACCTGACACAAAAACTTAGCCGTAACCTCCAAAATAATTATATAAACAATGTGATAACTAAAGATAACAATAAAAACTTATGGTCCTTTATCAAATCTAAAAAAATGGAGCCTTCAGGTATAGCCACACTAAAAGGCTCAAATAATAAAACCTATAATGATAATGAAAATAAAGCTAATATCCTTAACAAATATTTTGCATCATCATTTTCTGCCTCAGGCGACAAGGAAATTTCAATAAATTTAAATAAATTGGAAGAAATAGGTAACATAACTGTAGATGAGATAGGTATACATTCACTCCTAAAAAACTTAAAAATAAACAAAGCTACTGGCCCAGATGAATTACCTGCCAGGTTATTAAAAGAATTAAGCAATGAACTGTCCCCAATCCTTGTAGTTCTTTTTCAAGCCTCTCTAAACCAGGGTAAAGTGCCC
>MUZC01004239.1:835709-856414 GCA_002072015.1 Radix auricularia | reverse complement strand
CCCCCCCCCCCCCCCCCCCCCGCCTGCAATTTAAATATGTAATTTTTAATAAATTTTTCACAAAATATAGCAAATTTGCATTATAGTAAATATTTTTAGATCTATAATGCAGGTCTGTAAATGCCGGCCAAATCCGCTAGAATATATAAATTGTTTCACGAAAGGAGATCTTCCGACTTTTAATTGTGCCATTCTTTTAAAACCACACGAATTAAAGATATTTCAAAATTTTGAAGAGAGAACAAAGTCAGAATTCCGTTTTATTCAGATTTATTCTATGACCGCTTTCTAAATGTTAATTAATGATGTGTTTAAATCAGGTGTGCACATTAAGGCCACTGCGGATTTCTGTGTTGCCCGCAGGAGCTTGTGGGGAAATAAAAGAGATAAATAATTATAATGTAATTAGGTCGATACGATTGTGTCTGAACTAGGCTAACTATCTTTTGATGCATTATAACGTTGACGTTTCCGGATCCACTGAACCGGCCCATACTCTGAAAACTTTCACACTACTGAATTAGATCATCAAGTACAGTTCATACAGTATGCACTTGGTGTTCTGAGAAATCTAAACGCCATAATGCTTTCATCAATAAAAATAAAGTCCTTTGCTGTATTTGAATTTTCCATTATTTTAGTGTTTTTGCCTTCCCGGTTGGACACAGTCGCGCACTAGGGGAGGTGGAGGGGATACATATTCAAAAGCCCCCCGGGCCCCCAGTTGAGGGAGGGCCCCAAAGGAGTGTCCGAATTTTTTTACATTTAATATCACGCCACCGCCATGCATGCAGGGCCCCCAAAGAGGTCAAGTCACCCGGATCCCCATATCCCTACAAATTTCTAGATACGCCACTGGTTGAACACATTTATTATTGCACTCGCTCTCAGCGCACCATCCTGATTGAGCAGACACCGTGTTCCGTGTTCATAAATTCTCA
Organism: Radix auricularia; assembly: GCA_002072015.1. NCBI lineage: Eukaryota > Metazoa > Mollusca > Gastropoda > Lymnaeidae > Radix > Radix auricularia. The sequence goes on along the minus strand of MUZC01004239.1, from coordinate 855,473 downwards.
TTTCATCAGCATCATCAGTCCCGTGGGTAGGGGGACGCATGGAGACATCAATAGAAAACGATCTCCACAGTTGCCTATCTTCAACTGCGGCCAATTAATCCATCAATCAAATAAACTTTGAGAACTTATTTTATTCGGGATCCAAGCGAGCTGGACTCACCGCGCTATAAATAAAACAGTAAAATAGTATCTGCATTCAATATAAAGCATTCATATCTATTTAAACAAAACATTTTGATATAGATTCTTCACATTTAGCTAAATTTATCATTTTAAGAAAAGTTGAATTAGTAGACGGGAACTAAAATTAAAATAGATGCGTTTTAAATTCAGTCTTAGAGTTTAATTGTTCGAATATTACGAATATTAAATATGCTATTGCAAGGAGCTCCATTGTTTTTGTTTGTTTGTTGCTGTTTTTTCCACACAAATGTGAACGACCGAATGCCGAATGTTATTCTGTGTCTTAGGAACAGAAAGAATACGTGTGTCTGCAGAAAAACATAGCTGATGAGGGGCGAACAGACAGAGAGAAGCTCGGTAAGAGAAGTTTGGCATGAGTGTCGCCATGAGTCGGAAAAGAAGTTTTGACACAGAGCGGACAGTTTGTATTGTAACCAATGCCTGCTTGAACTGCGTGCAAATGAATAAAATAGCGGGGTGACTTTGTCGCGTTTTTTTTCCGCCTTAAAATACTAGGTTGATACCTGAATAATGATCTATTTGCGGTTTTCCCCCATGTATTTCTGAACTGAAACTGTGACGTTTTGGGCTCGGCCCGGCACTGGAGCAAATGGTGAAGTTTTTGTTTAGCGGCAAACAACGGTATAACACTAGAGCCAAAATTACATTTTTAATTTATGTAGTTTGTGACTCTTTCTGGGATCCCACTGGAGCACTAAAGCAAATATTCGGACACCTTTTGTCCTTTAAGTCGGGACTCACTACATGTCCACTTCCCACCCGGACGAGGGTTTCACTGGTCAATTTTCGCTGACCAGCGTGGGCAATTAGTGGATTAGACCCAGTGCGGTCAGTAAAGACGGGAAATCTGACCCATACTCGCGGGAACACGGGGAAGAGTGGTGTGTATTGCAAGGTATTTTATTGGGCAAGATGGTGGGATGATGGTAGATTCAATCTTTATTTCTTTATTCTTTATTTTGATAACATTCAAAATGATAGTGTCTTGCATTGATTATTTCGTCATTTCGATAACATTCCAAAGTGATCGTTATTTTGTAAACATTCAAAAGTATAGCCTCAATTATTCCTAAACTATTCTTACCCCCACCCTGCCCATGCCCATATGGGACAAAACGAAAACCGAATATCTTGAGAGATTTTCGTAATGAATGTATACTCATTATCTTTCTTGTCAGCGGTTAAATTAAACACATAGTTAAACAAAATAGGACAATTTGTGTCAATATAACGATACATTTTAAAATGTAGATCTAAATGAAAAGTGTGTAAATTTTTCCGCGAATTCATTGACCAGAACATCTAAACAATAATTATTTATTTATAGTATAACTGATTTGATGTAATGTATACCTAATCAATAAACCAGAATTTTTTTTAAAAAAATTATGCAAAGAAAATAAAAATAATAGGTTAAAGTTCCTGTTGAAGAGAAGAATGGAAAATAATTTTTAGAAATTTAAATAGGATGTTAAGAAGTGTTCGTCATTGAAATTGTACGTTGGTTGGAAGGGTGGTAACTCTGTACGCTAACGTAATCCTGGATGCTACTACTACTGCCATCTGAACTGTGTACACACACGTGGATGCTACTACTACTGACATCTGAACTGTGTACACACACACGTGGATGCTACTACTACTGACATCTGAACTGTGTACACACACACGTGGATGCTACTACTACTGACATCTGAACTGTGTACACTCACACGTGGATGCTATGGCGGATTAAGGGGGGGGGGGGCTGAACGGGCTAAAGCCACGGGCCCCCGACGGTTTAGGGGCCCCCAAACTTTTATATTTTATAATAAAAGTGTACAAAAGTTTGCACGAACCCTTGAAAATATAATAAATTAATTAATACCATCTATACAACTTATCGCGTTCAGACACGATAGTATTGATAAAGTACCTAATAATCGAAAAACTTTAATTGATTCACTTCGCATGATATAAAATATAGGTTATATTTTAAAAATTTCCCATTTTCGTGAAGTTCGGCTGGCCGTGTCGGTATGGTGTATGCTTCATGGGCTCCCGGTGTCGGGTTCAATTCCCAGCAAGGGCACATAATTTTTTTTCTTTTCACACTTAATTATAACTACCGCGAACACATCAAACAGTTATTTCTTCGTGTTAGTTTTTTTTTTATCATTAAAATTTAGTTACAGTCTTATATTAGCTGTTAACAATCATTTTATTTTAAGAATGCTGGCTGGAGAGGGCCCCCGTTTGATTGCAGCCCAGGGCCCCGAGCAGTCTTAATCCGCCCCTGCGTGGATGCTACTACTACTGCCATTTGAACTGTGTTTACTCACGCGTTGATGCTACTACTACTGCCATCTGAACTGTGTTCACTCACGCATGGATGCTACTACTACTGCCATCTGAACGTACAAAAGACTGAGAACCTCCCCCCGCCACACAAACACACACTTCCTCTCTCACACACACGCACACAAACACACACTTCCTCTCTCACACACACACGCACACACCCACAAATACCAACTTCCTGTCACACGCACGCACACACACAAACACACACTCTCTCACACGCACGCACACACACACAATCACACACTCTCTCACACGCACGCACACACACAAACATACACTCTCTCACACGAACGCACACACACCACCCAATTCTCCAATTGGATCACGAGCATTTCCTTTGTACCCCATGCCCTAAGCCCTAAACCTCATTTCTCACCCACCCACCCGCCCCAACCCTCCCCTCCACCCACATGCACGCATTACCCCTTTCTTTTATGCAAACAATGCACTCGCCAACTAGACTCGTTCTTTGACTGCCGCCTGCACTCGTCATCTGCGTCACAGCTCATCCTCTTTGTTCGTACCCTCGGGTGCAACGTCCTAATGGCTTCCAGGCTGTGGGCATTTCCGGTCAGTTAGGATCTTCTACATTGACAAAAGTTGCAAGACGTCCACTCTCTTCCCGCCGCAAAATTTTCTTTTCTTCCTTTACACATTACAACGGCGACTGATCCCTATAATTAAACTCTCTGTCGCGGAACGTATCATCCTAATGAAGAATGATGAAAGTGGAACATATTCTAGTGAAGAATGATGAAAATGGAACATATCATCCTAATGAAGAATGATGAAAATGGAACATATTCTAGTGAACAATGATGAAAGTGGAACATATCACCCTAATGAAGAATGATGAAAGTGGAACATATTCTAGTGAACAATGATGAAAATGGAACATATCATCCTAATGAAGAATGATGAAAGTGGAACATATTCTAGCGAAGAATGATGAAAATGGAACATATCATCCTAATGAAGAATGATGAAAATGGAACATATCATCCTAGTGAGGAATGATGAAAGTGGAACATATTCTAGTGAAGAATGATGAAAGTGGAACATATCATCCTAATGAAGAATGATGAAAGTGGAACATATTCTAGTGAGGAATGATGAAAGTGGAACATATCATCCTAATGAAGAATGATGAAAGTGGAACATATCACCCTAATGAAGAATGATGAAAGAGGAAACATATTCTAGTGAAGAATGATGAAAGTGGAACATATCATCCTAATGAAGAATGATGAAAGTGGAACATATCATCCTAGTGAGGAATGATGAAAGTGGAACATATCATCCTAATGAAGAATGATGAAAATGGAAAATATCATCCTAGTGAGGAATGATGAAAGTGGAACATATAATCCTAATGAAGAATGATGAAAGTGGAACATATCATCCTAATGAAGAATGATGAAAATGGAAAATATCATCCTAGTGAGGAATGATGAAAGTGGAACATATCATCCTAATGAAGAATGATGAAAGTGGAACATATTCTAGTGAGGAATGATGAAAGTGGAACATATCATTCTAATGAAGAATGATGAAAGTGGAACATATCATCCTAGTGAGGAATGATGAAAGTGGAACATATCATCCTAATGAAGAATGATGAAAGTGGAACATATCATCCTAATGAAGAATGATGAAAATAGAAAATATCATCCTAGTGAGGAATGATGAAAGTGGAACATATCATCCTTGTGAAGAATGATGAAAATGGAACATATCATCCTAATAAAGAATGATGAAAGTGGAAAATATCATCCTAATAAAGAATGATGAAAGTGGAACATATCATCCTAATAAAGAATGATGAAAGTGGAACATATCCTTGTGAAGAATGATGAAAGTGGAACATATCATCCTAATAAAGAATGATGAAAGTGGAACATATCCTAGTGAAGAATGATGAAAGTTGAACATATCATCCTAATGAAGAATGATGAAAATGGAAAATATCATCCTTGTGAAGAATGATGAAAGTGGAACATATTCTAGTGAACAATGATGAAAATGGAACATATCATCCTAATAAAGAATGATGAAAGTGGAACATATTATCCTAATAAAGAATGATGAAAGTGGAACATATCATCCTAATAAAGAATGATGAAAATGGAACATATCATCCTAATGAAGAATGATGAAAGTGGAACATATAATCCTAATAAAGAATGATGAAAGTGGAACATATCATCCTAATAAAGAATGATGAAAGTGGAACATATCATCCTAATAAAGAATGATGAAAGTGGAACATGTCATCCTAATAAAGAATGATGAAAGTGGAACATATCATCCTAATAAAGAATGATGAAAGTGGAACATATCATCCTAGTGAAGAATGATGAAAGTGGAACATATCATCCTAGTGACGAATGGTGAAAGTGGAACACATCATCCTAATAAAGAATGATGAAAGTGGAACATATCATCCTAGTGACGAATGATGAAAGTGGAACATATCATCCTAATAAAGAATGATGAAAGTGGAACATATCATCCTAATAAAGAATAAAGAATGATGAAAGTGGAACATATCATCCTAGTGAAGAATGATGAAAGTGGAACATATCATCCTTGTGAAGAATGATGAAAGTGGAACATATCATCCTAATGAAGAATGATGAAAGTGAAACATATCATCCTAATAAAGAATGATGAAAGTGGAACATATCATCCTAATAAAGAATGATGAAAGTGGAACATATCATCCTAATAAAGAATGATGAAAGTGGAACATGTCATCCTAATGAAGAATGATGAAAGTGGAACATATCATCCTAATGAAGAATGATGAAAGTGGAACATATCATCCTAATAAAGAATGATGAAAGTGGAACATATCATCCTAGTGACGAATGATGAAAGTGGAACACATCATCCTAATAAAGAATGATGAAAGTGGAACATATCATCCTAGTGAAGAATGATGAAAGTGGAACATATCATCCTTGTGAAGAATGATGAAAGTGGAACATATCATCCTAGTGAAGAATGATGAAAATGGAAATTGAATTAAAAGATATGGTGGTCGAGCTCCTCGTGTGTAATACATGTGTTGTCCTCACATACAAACTAATGTTAAGGGTGGTGTTTGTATTATTCAAAACACCAAAGCACGTCAAGCGCTGGTCCATGTTATACACGTTGAGCCGTCAAAGCTATGACGTAACACTCTATCTACTCAAAGCCAATGGAGAAAAACTCAAGTTTTTTATATTATTTTATATTTTTCAAATTTATTTTTAACTTATTATTTTTTTAATGAATAAATGTAAATTTAACATTTCCATTTTGAATTTAAATCAGACAGAGATGATGACGTGTCAGACGTTAAGTTAGGATTAGGGATCAGACAGAGATGATAATTGTTCAGCCGTTAGGATTAGGGATCGGACAGAGATGATGACGTGTCAGACGTTATGTTAGGATTAGGGATCAGAGAGGATGACGTGTCAGACGTTAGGTTAAGGTTAGGGATCAGAGATGATGACGTGTCAGACGTTTTGTTAGGGCTAAGGATCAGAGTTGATGACGTGTCAGACGTTATGTTAGGGTTAGGGATCGCACAGAGATGATGACGTTGTCAGACGTTATGTTAGGGTTAGGGATCAGAGATGATGACGTGTCAGGCGTTAGGTTAAGGTTAGGGATCGCACAGAGATGATGACGTTGTCAGACGTTAGGTTAAGGTTAGGGATCAGACAGATATGACGTGTCAGGCATTAGGTTATGTTTAGGGATCAGAGATGATGACGTGTCAGACGTTATGTTAGGGTTAGGGATCAGAGAGGATGACGTGTCAGACGTTAGGTTAAGGTTAGGGATCAGAGATGATGACGTGTCAGACGTTTTGTTAGGGTTAAGGATCAGAGTTGATGACGTGTCAGACGTTATGTTAGGGTTAGGGATCGCACAGAGATGATGACGTTGTCAGACGTTATGTTAGGGTTAGGGATCAGAGATGATGACGTGTCAGGCGTTAGGTTAAGGTTAGGGATCGCACAGAGATGATGACGTTGTCAGACGTTAGGTTAAGGTTAGGGATCAGACAGATATGACGTGTCAGGCATTAGGTTATGTTTAGGGATCAGAGATGATGACGTGTCAGATGTTAGGTTAGGGTTCAGACAGAGATGATGACGTGTCAGAAGTTACGTAGATTTACTTTGATGGCGTATTTCTGGCACATGTAAGCCATGAAGAAAATGATGCGGCTGATGCAAGGTAATGATTCATTCAGTCGGTGTAATCATCCAGTTTAATTATCACCTATTTTTAAAGATACATTGTGATCATAATTTAATGTAATGATAAAGTGCAATCATAAATTTCAATTTCTCGTTCACAATCGTTATCATGCCGCCCCACCCAAGGGGACTAAAACAAAAGATGACCCTACCTTCTCCTATAGACGCCCCTGACCTAGAAAAGACGACCATGGCAAGTTCTCCATCAGGCCCACTTCCCTACAACCCCCTCCCTCCAGCCAACAACTTGCATTATGTAAACAGCCTCGCCATTGGTTGCTGCAGCAAAACCGTCATCGCCAGAATGTCAGGTCATCCAGTGGTCAGTGGTCCACGGTGAGGGGTGGGGGGACGTTGCTTTTTTTGACACAACCTTGTGGATTGGTAACGCCGAGAAGGGCAGAATGTGGGGAGTTGGGGGTGGGGACTTTATTTTTTTATAAAGTTACTTGTTTATAAGGATGAGATTTATATCAGACTTCTCACTATACCAGACTTCTCTCTCACTATACCAGACTTCTGTCTCACTATATTATACCAGACTTTTCTCTCACTATACCAGACTTCTAACTTCTATCTCACTATATTATACCAGACTTCTCTCTCACTATACCGACTATACCATACTTCTCTCTCACTATACCAGACTTCTCTCTCACTATACCGACTATACCATACTTCTCTCTCACTATACCATACTTCTCTCTCACTATACCAGACTTCTCTCTCACTATACCGACTATACCAGACTTCTCTCTCACTATACCAGACTTCTTTCTCACTATACCGACTATACCATACTTCTCTCTCAATATACCAGACTTCTCTCTCACTATACCAGACTTCTCTCACTATATCAGACTTCTCTCACTGTATCAGACTTCTCTCACTATACCAGACTTCTCTCACTATATCAGACTTCTCTCACTATACCAGACTTCTCTCACTATATCAGACTTCTCTCACTATACCAAACTTCTCTCACTATACCAGACTTATCTCACTATATCAGACTTCTCTCACTATACCAGACTTCTCTCACTATACCAGACTTCTCTCACTATACCAGACTTATCTCACTATATCAGACTTCTCTCACTATACCAGACTTCTCTCACTATATCAGACTTCTCTCACTATACCAGACTTCTCTCACTATTCCAGACTTCTCTCACTATTCCAGACTTCTCTCACTATACCAGACTTCTCTCACTATACCAGACTTCTCTCACAGACTTCTCTCACTATACCAGACTTCTCTCACTATACCAGACTTCTCTCACTATACCAGACTTCTCTCACTATACCAGACTTCTCTCTCACTATACCAGACTTCTCCCTCACTAAACCATAATTATCTCTATGTATATGCCAGACTTTTCTCACTATACCAGACTTCTATCTCGCAATAACAGACTTCTCCCTCTACACCAGGCATCTGTCAGAGAAGTCTTATATCCAGAGGCGTAGCTAGGAATTTGTAGAGTCTTGGGGGCGTAATATTTAATGTAAAAAAAATTCGGACATTAATTTGGGGCCCCCCTCAAGTTATGGCACTGGGGTCTTTCGAATTTCGACCCGTCCCCACTCCCATAACTACGCCTCTTCTTGTACCTGCTACTGTTGGAACTTAGCACATAATAATCAGTTTAAAGTGTCATTACTATGTGATTATCTTACGGGACTCAATATAACAATATTGCTGGTAACCCGGCGGGCATTTTCATAATAAAAAAGTGGCGGCATTCTATTTCATAATGTACCTTGAAAAACATGCAATCCAATTTCACTCCTTGCCATTATCTCAGTTATTATAATTCTCTTAATGACTTTTAAAAAATTAAATATATATATATTAACATCTGCCTTTACAAAACGCGTACTGCACTAAATAAATATTAACTTTGATAAGAAATTATGCACATAAAATAAACATAAATATTGAAACGAAGTAATGAAAATAACTGTTTGATTATCGGGTCTTAAGAAAACTATGGGAAAAGAATACAATGCACTAAATGAGTTATTAAATTACTTCTCAATAAGCCATGATTACTCACCATAAATCGATTCTTCTATATTTTTTAGTTAACAACGCGATTATGGTACTAAACTCAGAATATAATTTCTTCTGCATTATTTCTGCTAGACACATGCCACTTCAAGAATGCAGGTGCGGAGACTTTGAACAAATGTCTCATTTATTAGTAGCAGACGTATTTACGGCATAATTTGAAACATAAAAAAATTCAAACAAAGAGTCTAAAATGGAAGACGAAGTGGAGACCAGAAGATTATTTTACGCTTGTAAAAACATCTTCACTACCACAAAGATAGGAACCCAGTGCCGTCTTAACGCATAGCCCCATTGGGCATTTGTCCGGGGCCCACGAGCATAGGGGCCAAATGGAATATGTTTATTTATATATAGTATGTATATTTATTTTTTATTCCTGTTGGAGGGGGGGGGGCGCACTCTTTCTTTGCCCAGGGCATCAAAATGGTGTAAATGAACCATGAGACGGTGCTTTAAACCAAGCGTTCATTACTTAAACAAAAATTAGATACAATTGATATCGATCTGACAATGAGAGAAATGGAACGAACCAAGAATTCATTTCTTCCTCGAATGTCCACCATTAATGCTGAATAGTTGATGCGCTGAATGGTGTCATTGTTTAGATTAACTTCCAGCAAGGATGACATGCGTGCCGTCTGGTGGCCCCAGGCTTAATATTGCGGCACATTTCCAGCTCTTATAAATGTAAAATAATATTTAAATTATTAATTATTTTTTTTACAAATGAGCTACAAAAGTCTTTTGAACATTTGAATAATAAACTATTTAGTAAAGTAGGATTTTGTTCTAGTATTTGCTGTAATATTAATAATAAGACTTGAATCTTATCTTATATTGTCTTATATGTTACAGACGCTCCTTCTGTACAGAAGATTATTGCGTCCTACGTATTTGTATGGTTTGTGTTTAGTCCTGTATTCTTACTAGAGTTTTAAATGATGATTAAGTGTTGGCTTTCCTGGTTTCTTCAGGCAACCCATTCCACGCCCGAATACCGGACGGAAAGAAAACTTGTATGTGTTTGTTCTTGCATATGGAATAAGAAAGGTGTTTTTATCTTTATGTCTATCTGAGGGTTGTATTAAGTTATCTTTGTGTTGTATTTCTAAATTAGAATTAATTGCTTTATGTATAATTACTAATTTACTCTTGGTTCTTCTATCCTCTAGTGTTTCAAGGTTTAATGATTTAACTAATGGTGTTACTCTTGTCAGTTTTGAATATTCTCCAGTAATGAATCTGGCAGCTCTTTTTTGGATTTATTCTAACTTATCAATATTTTCTTTGGTGGATGGGTCCCATACAGAAGATGCATATTCTAGTATAGGTCTCACCAGGGATTAGGTAGCATTTTAGTTTTATATCTTTGTTACATTTGTAAAAGTTTCTTTTTTGTTTGATTTGTTAATAACTTCATTGACATGGGGATTCCAAGGTAGTTTCTCATTTATTATGACTCCTAAGTATTTCGCATCTTTAGCTTGGGTTAGTTCTTTTCCATGGATGAAGTATTTTGAATTTATTTGTTTCTTTTTCTTTGTTACTCTTAGCAGTTGACATTTTTCTGGGTGGAAGGACATACTCCAGTTAGTTTCCCATTTTATTAATTCATCTAAGTCTTTTTGTAAAATTTTGCTATCTAGTTCTGACTTGATTGTTCTATGCATAAAACATTTCTTGTTCAGATTAAGGAGTTAGCTGGCGTGAAACGCGCCTCGCACTTAAAGAAACTATTTATTGCTTCGATAGCATCTATATTCATATTTATTGTTTTGATAGGATCTGCATTCATATTTATTGTTATGTTAGGATCTGCATTCATATTTATTGTTATGATAGGATCTGTATTCATATTTATTGTTTTGATAGGATCTGTATTCATATTTATTGTTTGATAGGATCTGCATATTTATTGTTTTGACATCATCTATATATCTTTTTGTAGTTTTAATAGCATCTTTATTTTTATATTTATTGTTTTGATAGCTAATTTACACCTCCAGCCCGTCAATTCTTTATTCCCTCACAGACTAATAGCCACTTACTGACCAAGAAAGTTTCGGAAAGTTTAAACGTGTTTTAGTTCCCAGTCACTAGGTGGCCCCGACCTTGCAACCTTGACCTTAACTTCGTTGACCTTGATGTCCTCATCGCTATCGTGCGGACCTGACACCATCTTTGTTGTGAAATGATGGTGAGGGTGTGATAGTTGCTTAGCTGTGGGTGTGTTTGTGTTGTCTGTTAGTGTGCATTTGAGTGGCGTAGAATTAAGGTAGTGTGGTTTTGTGTGATGTTAGAATTAGGTAGTGTGAGTTAGTGTGGTGCGGTAGTTAGTTTAGATAGGTTGTGTGGGTTTGTGTGGTGTGGTAGGTAGTGTGGGTTTGTGTGGTGTGGTAGGTAGTGTGGGTTTGTGTGGTGTGGTAGGTAGTGTGGGTTTGTGTGGTGTGGTAGGTAGTTTGGATTTGTGTGGTGTGGTAGTTAGGTAGTGTGGGTTTGTGTGGTGTGGCAGTTAGGTAGTGTGGGTTTGTGTGGTGTGGTAGGTAGTGTGGGTTTGTGTGGTTTGGTAGTTAGGTAGTGTGGGTTTGTGTGGTGTGGCAGTTAGGTAGTGTGGGTTTGTGTGGTGTGGTAGGTAGTGCGGGTTTGTGTGGTGTGGTAGGTAGTTTGGATTTGTGTGGTGTGGTATTTAGGTAGTGTGGGTTTGTGTGGTTTGGCAGTTAGGTAGTGCGGGTTTGTGTGGTGTGGCAGTTAGGTAGTGTTGGTTTGTGTGGTGTGGTAGGTAGTGTGGGTTTGTGTGGTGTGGCAGCTAGGTAGTGTGGGTTTGTGTGTTGTGGTAGGTAGTGTGGGTTTGTGTGTTGTGGTAGGTAGTGTGGGTTTGTGTGGTGTGGTAGGTAGTGCGGGTTTGTGTGGTGTGGCAGTTAGGTAGTGTGGGTTTGTGTGTTGTGGTAGGTAGTGTGGGTTTGTGTGTTGTGGTAGGTACTGTGGGTTTGTGTGGTGTGGTAGGTAGTGCGGGTTTGTGTGGTGTGGCAGTTAGGTTGTGTGGGTTTGTGTGTTGTGGTAGGTAGTGTGGGTTTGTGTTGTGTGGCAGTTAGGTAGTGTGGGTTTGTGTGGTGTGGTAGGTAGTGTGGGTTTGTGTGGTGTGGCAGTTAGGTAGTGTGGGTTTGTGTGGTGTGGTAGTCAGGTAGAGTGGGTTTGTGTAGAGTGGTAGGTAGTGTGGGTTTGTGTGGTGTGGTAGGTAGTGTGGGTTTGTGTGGTGTTAGCGTGACGTGCTGTTGTGTTGAGTGGGTGACTAGATTTTTGTTATCGCCTTAAAGTTCACATGATGAGGTATCTATCTGTTACAGACACTCCGTGTATACAGAAGATTGTGGCGTCTACGCTTATCTTTGGTTTTTATCTAGTCCTGCATTCTTATTAGAGTTTTATACGTTAGGGGGCCGCGGTGGTCGAGTGGCAGTGCGCTCGACTGGCGTTCCGAAGGTCACGGGTTCGAATCTATGGGAAGCCAGGGACTTGTTCCCGGGGCCTAGGGCGTCCCCGAGTTCCACCCAGCTCCAAATGGGTAAAAAGCGGCGGGGTAATGCGTGGAACCCTTAGCCGTGGCATGTGAACGCTGCATCACTTGCCAAAAAAAAAAAACTGCTGCCTTGCAGATAGTCCTTGGCTGACCAAAGGCTATGGTTAATAAAGTCAGTGGCGTCACTAGAGTTGGTGTCACCCGGGGCGGTAGCTCATGGTGTCACCCCCTAATGACTTAAGCTATAGAACTCCTCCGAGTTTTACAGTGCCAAATAACGGGAAAATAAAGAAATTTACATTTTGGTGTCACCCACCGCACCCCCCTAGCGACGCCCCTGAATAAAGTGTTGGTTTTCCCGGTTTCTTCTATCTCTTTGTTCATTCATAGCAACTTTTGCATTTATAGACAAGACAAATCTATTCTTAAAGCAGCATTGAATAAATAATTTTATTTTATTTTAAAAATAATAATGTCAGAGTTTTTTAAAAAATAATTACACTTAACTTAGCACTTCCAGTTGTAGACAGTAGAGAGAGACCACCCAACACCTACCTGGAATGCGTTTGAAAAAAATAGTTCCCACCAATTAGCGCTTTAAGAAAAACTATAATAATAAATAAATAAAAACTGTAATATTGATAATGGGAAACTTAAGTCATTTTGATAGGCTATAATGTGGGAAAGACACTTTTCCATAGAGCAATACAAAAATATCAAATGAAAAAGCATTACATTAATACAAAACACAATATATATATATATATATACTAGCAGACCCGGTCGTGCGTTGCAACGAACTCAGTAAAATTGACTATTTAAGAATCCAATTAGCATTATGTTTTAAAAACAATTATGTCAGAAACCTACACAGAAGTGTGAAAAAAGTCAAAGTTTCATAGCAAATGGATAAATAAAATAGTAATTTAAAGGCTTTTTAAAAAAAAAAAACGACATTAACGGCCCAGGCTCTAAAATAAGTGATAATTTGCATTCAAGCTATGTTTCTCAATAATGTGTAAAATTGATTTGGGAATTAAATTATTAACGTGCATTACAAAAGATTTGGGGAAGCCTACCCGAAGGAATGAACACAAAGAGTTCAGTTCCCTGTAGTAATTATTTATAGACTCTTGAGTTTTTTATAAGCAAAAAAACGACAGTAAGGGCCACAGGGCCCATATACGGCAAGATATAAAGCTCAAAACGATATCAGTAAAAATGACTATTTAAGAATACAATGAGTGATGTTTTAAAAACTACTATGCCAAAAACCTACACGAAATTGTGCAAAAAAGTCCAAGTTTCCTAGCAAATATATAAATAAATTAATAATTAAACGTTTTGAAAAAAAAAAATTAAGGGGCCGTGCTCTAAAATAAGTGAAAATTTATTATTTTTTAAATCGCCATTGTACTCAAGCTTTGTTTTTCAATATCGTGTAAAATTGATTGGGGAATTAAATTGTTAACGCACATTACAAAAATATTTGGGTACGCCTGCCCCGAGGGAGTGGATATTAAGAGTTCAGTTCCTTATAGAAATTATTTATAGACTCTTAAGTTATTATGTACTAAGATTGGCAAGATCCGTTATTTTCTTAGTAACTTAAGCTAACACTAATTTTTGTAAAGGTAATATAAAGTAAAAAACGACATTAAGGGGCCCCTGTGCCCATTCTGCGCAAGATGTCAATTTCAAAATGCTGTTCTTTTTAATTCAGTTTCATCATTGATATATTCCTCTAGATTGTTAAAATTGAATGGGGAAAATATCTTAAGCATATACCATAAACAGACATTCGGCGTCCCCGGCCCAGAAGTAAATTACATTAGAAGTTTAGTGCCGTATAGCATTTTAATATGGGCTACCAAGATTTTGTTAACAAATTTTGGTTAAGATCAATTCTTTTACACAAAACCTAACGTATAAACTTAATTAAAGAAAAATTGACACGATGGGGCCCATTCAGTGCCAGATGTAAAGTTAAAAACAACTGTTCATTTCAATTTGCATGATAATGGAAATATTTGTCATTATTTGTCAAGATCTGTAATTAAAAATTTGAATGGACAAAATGTCTTAAACATTAATCACTCCCCCTAAAAAAGACAATTAGCACCCCCAGCCCCGAAGAATTAATACCAAGTAGCTAGCGCTCAATCTAGTTTCATAAAACGCATATAAGCAAAAGTTGACATTATGGACCACCGGCGCCCCATGTGTGTTTAATTGACGAAGAAAGTTACCTGTGAACATCCTGGGAGTGTACGCAATAGTCTCCAAAACTTTCATAACGTTTACAAAAACAGGTATTTTGGGCCTCCCACAGCCCGAAGGAGCTACCATAAGAAGTTAAGGGCCATATGGTATTTTAATAGTTGCTATCAAAAATAAAAAAAAAAGTAGCTATCGCTTAAACTAATTTTTATATAGCTCATATAAGCAAAAAACGACATTAAGGGCCCCAAGGCCTATTCAGGGCAAGATATAAAGCGCAAAACAACTTTTTATTTTAAGATGGATAATAATGGATTCATTTATCACTATTTGTCAAGACTTTTAATAATTTAATAGTGACAAAAAAACTTAAACATTTACGAAAATGGGTATTTTGGGCGTCAGCCCCAAAAGAGTGGCCCTTAGGAGATGACTTACCTATAGTATTTTAATTTTGGTTATAAAGAATATAATTACAAAATTTGGTAAAGATCCATCCATTTATCAAGTAGATAGCGCTTAAACAAATTTTTATATAGCTCATATAAGAAAAAATTTACATTTAGGGCCCCAAAACCCATTCAGGGCAAGATATAAAGCGCAAAACAACTTTTTATTTTAAGATGGATAATAATGGATTCATTTATCACTATTTGTCAAGACCTTTAATAATTTAATAGTGAAAAAAAAACTTAAACATTTACGAAAACGAGTATTTTGGGCACCCAGCCCTAAAAGAGTGGCCCTTAGGAGATGACTTACCTATAGTATTTTAATATTGGCTATAAAGAATATAATTACAAAAGTTGGTTAAGATACTTACATTTATCAAGGAAATATCGCTTAAAATAATTTTTATATAGCTCATATAAGCAAAAATTCACATTTAGGGCCCCCGGCGCCCCTTTAGTGTTAGATTGAGAAAAAAAAGTAGCCAGTTACCATTCCGGAAGGGTACTCAACAATCTCAAAAATTTTCATGACGATCGGATGAAAGGTTTAGTCAGTAACAACGGACAAGCACACACACACACACAGACATACTTTGATTTTTATATATATATATATATGTAGTTAAGAAAAGTTTTTTAAAAACATTTACAGATCGGAAACATATATTTTTTTAAAAAGAAGGTTCAATATAATTCGCACCGCATCGCTCGGACAGGAAAATATTATAAAGGTTAAACTGTACATTCTGCATAGAGAACATTCGGATAATCTAAAAATTCATCAAATTTAATTATAGTACTTTCGATCGATGTGAAATTTTGATAGATCATTTTTTTCTTTGGCGCAAATTTTCAGCAAATTTCAGCTCCCTAGTATACGGGGAAGTGTGTTAAAACTCGGTCAAAAAATTTTTGCGTCAATCAAGCAGACACCACGAGTTAATATGAAGGATTTTAAAAAACACAAATTAAATATTGAAAATTTTTTAAAGACTTATTTATCTCTAAAATAATTGTAATATAAGAAATTGAAAAAAAAAAAAAGATAAACTAACTGTAGAATAAATCTGTGAAGCAATTAAGTCAGAAAAAGATATCGAAATCTCACTAAAAGACCTAGATGAATGTAAAAAGTTGGAAACTAATTGGAGTAATCTCCTCCTCCCCCTCACACACCCCTCCACACACACATAAAAGTGTCATTAGGAGAATCAAAGAAAAAGAAACAGATAAATGCTGGGAGGTGCGTGGTTAGTTAGCGGCATTTTACTCTCGTCTCGCTTTGTCCCCATGGGGTCAATCCCACATTTATTGACATGTCTATAATTGCACCTCTGGGTTTTTGGGCAGCCCTAAGAGAGACTTCTTCTAGAACCGATAACATGGTCAGTATGATCATTGCCCGTGACGAACAGGGGCCTGGAACGTGATGGGGTGGAGGTGTCAAGAAGGAATCTCAGGTTGAGTATCATGGTGAGGTGGAATGTTAGCTTTAGTGTCATAGTGAGCTGGAATGTTAGCTTTAGTGTCATAGTGAGCTGGAATGTTAGGTTTAGTATCATGGTGAGGTGGAATGTTAGGTTTAGTATCATAGTGAGCTGGAATGTTAGGTTTAGTATCATGGTGAGGTGGAATGTTAGGTTTAGTGTCATAGTGAGCTGGAATGTTACCTTTAGTGTCATGGTGAGCTGGAATGTTAGCTTTAGTGTCATGGTGAGCTGGAATGTTAGCTTTAGTGTCATGGTGAGCTGGAATGTTAGCTTTAGTGTCATGGTGAGCTGTAATAGTTAGACTATTGTTAATTATTAATTATTTATTAATAATTCGAAATAGTTAAATAAACAACATTTTCTTTAATTTTAATTGCTATTTTATCGATTAAAATAATTTTAATCGATAAAATGTTTTACCGATTAATTGAAAAATTAATCGTTAAATTCCGCAGCCCTAATTATTATGCATTTAGACGTGCATATTTAAATAAAAATCTTTTTCTTCCTTTTTTCTTGTACTCCAGAAATGATTTGCTGTGCACTACGTCACAAAATTTGGGAATTAGTTGAATTACTGCGATTTAACCAATTTCGCGAAATAATGATTTGTTATTTAACCGTATCTTAGATATGCGTTATAACAATATAATTTATCGAAATTAATCGATTGACTATTTTCCCGATTAATAAAAAAAAAATCAGTATCAGTCCTATTAGAAAGTATTACCAACTTTGATCGATCTAGAGATGTTAATTACCAAACAGTAGCCGGTAGTCATTTAAACGAAGGTCAGGCATTGCCCAGCTGAGGCCGTTGGCTCACTCGCTGGACGCGTTGGTCACTGTGATCTACCATTAGACATCCCTGGACACGCTTGTGATGTTGACTACCTGGTAGGGGAGAGAACTATCAGTGTCATCGCTGATCATGAACAGCCAAACCCTGAGATGAGTCACATATATAAATTATGTTTTTAAAAAACGTGTTACGTTTGCAAGGGACAGTGAAGTTGAGAACCAGATCAATCAGTATAATGTCATTTAATTAGTCTTATTTCATTTGATTGACTTTTGTAATGTAGGGTTATCTTTAACTGAGAGGCCTAAATTTGTGCATTTCAGGCACATCTAATTGGCCTCGGCTTAATGCTAACTTTCATCTTTTGGTGTTAGGTAAAAAAAAAAATGATAACATTAGTGATGTTTTGTCCATGAAGACATCAATAGTATGCAAACTGGCTGGTCCTCCAAATAGCATAAATGCAAAGGGCATATATTATATTATTATGAAAGTGTTTGTTCACTAGAAATTAGGACAAGCACAAGACGGGGCGAGCAAACAACCATGACGAATGACCCTCGCTAGGGGATGCATTGGAGGGGGCGGTATTTCAACTGCAGGGCCCATGACTCGAGGCCAACAATGCGTCTTGCGTTCACTCGCGTTGCTCTCATTTCATCGTGCTGCTGCTTGTGTCCGTTCTCCCCCCACCCCCACCCACACTTTTTTTATCGCGCTATCTATGAGCAAGTCTGCAGAGTATGCTACACTGTTGTTTTGTATCTAGTTATGTTACATATATATTTTTTTGCATGTTATGCAAACACGTACAAATTCTTGTTCTTCCTTTCCGGAATTCGGATGAGGAATGGGTTATCTCAGGAAACCAAGGAAACGAATGCTTTATCAAATTTTAAACGCAAATAAAAGGTTAGACATAAAACACGAATAAGCATAGCACGCAATAATTTTATCTTATTTTATTTGTTACTGACGCTGCTTATATACAGAAGATTATTGCGTCCTAAGCTCGTTTATGGTTTGTGTTTAGTCCTGCTTTTAAATAGAAGAAATGCATATAATTGACAAGATATGATATGGTACTATAATATACAATGATGAAAAAATGATTGTTAAGTAGCATAGACATATTTACATAAAATTACTGGCATTATTTCATAAGATGTTCGAGTGTTAATTGAGTCTAAGTATACATCTAATTAAATCTGATTAACAAAAATATCAACCTTAATCCTAACACCAACCCTAATTTTAACATCAACCCTAATCCCAACAGCAACCCTAACCGTAACATCAACCCAAATCCTAACAACAACCCTAATCCCAACAGCAACCCTAACCGTAACACCAACCCAAATCCTAACAACAACCCTAATCCTAACAGCAACCCTAACTGTAACACCAACCCAAATCCTAACAACCGTAATCCCAACAGCAACCCTAACCGTAACACCAAGCCGAATCCTAACAACCTAATCCTATCACCAACTCCAATCCTAATCACAAATATTCCTCTTTGCAAATCTAATTTAATCTATAGTTTTTTGTTTTTTTTTAACAGTAGACTAGATCAATATTTTACCTTTAATTCTACATTTAGTTTTGATCATTATTGTTATTAAAATCATACAATAATTTTTGAACTCTTTAACTTTAAATTATAAATAAAATAAAAATGATAAAATAATGGTTTTAAAATACTCTTTCCATTTACGCGTTTAAATAATTTGAGGATGTTATAATATTTTAACAACATAATCATAACGCATTGTGTAACAAGATGGTTCGTACTCAAGTCCGTACTGTAATACAGAGAGAGATGCAAGCAGTTTTGAAGTTATTGCCATTACTACAGGAGGATCCCATTCCTACCTATTTATGACCTGTATTTGTAATCCGCAATGTTGGTAAATTAGTATATTGATATTGATTGGTGTATATTTATTATTACTAAAATGACTATTATATTCACAAATATTGTTGCATATATTCATATATTATATGATTATGAGTCTTAAATTGTGTTTAACTGTCGTATGCTAGAGGGCTTTTCATAGATTCGTTAACGCCGTATGTTTTCATATCCATTGTGATTTACTCATTTGTTATAAACGAAACGTTTGTTTTTCTTTGATATTATTATGGGTCAAAAATGTGAATCCTGTTTTTGCTTTAACCTATCCTTGAGAGAGCCGGTCCAGTGGTCAGGACAAGAATACCTCCATCGCCCCTGCGTGTACAAAGCGGCATAGCACTGGCCAGTGAGGTAGGAAATGGAGCGGTCTTCTATGCAAGGGTCATCTCCCCCCCTCCCCCACTTTTTTTTCGGTGTTTCGCTTTCAAAAGCCAGAGACGCCGCAGAGTAATAAGGTGGGTGGGGGCGGGAAAGGGGGT
>MUZC01004239.1:764139-835124 GCA_002072015.1 Radix auricularia | reverse complement strand
TATATATATATATATATATATACCCTTGGTATCATTTAAAACAAAGATAAAACACGTTACATTCTTTGTTCTTCAACTTACAACCCGCAACTGGAGTCTGAAGTCATGGCACTCAGACTCATGGTCATTGCAATGTATTAATAATTACTATTCTTGTAGTTGTGCTTTGTGCTAACTTCAAGTTCACGAAAAAAACCTTTATCTAGCAATTAATCTAGATGAACTATTAAAAGGCTTAGACAATAATTATTAATAATAATAATCAAATACATACAATATTACTAGACATTTCAATCACAATCTCAAAATCATTTGACAAACACCTTAGCCTTAGTTTACTTAACAAACTTAACTACTTTGATACTCGGGTCCCTTACATCACTGGATCCAAGATTTCCTTTTGGGTAGGGAGCAAACTGTAATAATTAATAACTCAAAATCTGCACCAACTAGATTGTGCCGTGGCGCCTGCGGCCCCACTTTTTTTAGGGCGCCTACGGCGCCAACCCTTTTCAAAAGCCCAACTAACTTGTCCTTTTTTGATAAATACGAAATATTAAACTTTCTGAAATGTACGCAAAGTATTTAATAATAGGGGTTGTATTTTGCGCACCGATGCACACCAAACAATGACGTCATCATATTAAATATTTTTACATCGCTAATCACCACACGATTTTTCAACTAACTAACTGCTGTAGACTGTCGTACATCGTTCCTCAGCGTTCCACATCCAGTGAGTGTGACCTGGGCTTTTATATTATTTATAGTGAAAATAGAGGATAATTTAGGAGTTCCACAAGTAAAGACATGTGCTGGGCCCCTTACTCTTTTTAATTTATGTAAATGATTTACCCAACAACATCTCAACAGGAACAAAAGTTAGGTTATTTGCTGATGATTGTATATAATCCATAGAACAATTAAATTAGAACAAGGTAGCAAAACTTTACAAAAGACTTGGGAAAAAACAAAATACAAGAACTAATTGTGTAAGAGACAATACATTTTTATTGAAAAGCTCTATGCAGTCCCATTCTGTATGATACATTGGAAAACTAATTGTAGTATGTCTTTACACCCATAAAAGTGTCAATTCCTAAGAGTAACAAAGAAAAAGAAACAAATAAATTCAAAATATGTCATTCATGGAAAACAAGTAACCCAAATTAAATATGCAAAATACTTAGGGGTCATAATAAATTTTAAATAAGAAACTATCATGGAATCCCCATGTCACCATGTCAATGAAGTTCTTAAAAAATCAAACACAATCTTATGCTTAAAAAAATATTTTTTTTACAGATGTAATTAAGGTTTAAAACTAAAATACTACCTCACCCTGTGGGACCTGTCCTAGAACATGCATCTTCTGTATGGGACCCATCCACCTAAGAAAATATTGATAAACTAGAACAAATTAAAAAAAGAGCTGGCAGATTAATTATTCAAAACTGACAAAAGAGTAACACCATTAGCCTTTAGTTAAAACTTTAAACCTTGAAACACTAGAGGATAGAAGAACCAAGAGTAAAGTAGTTATCATACTTAAAGCAATTAAATTAACACTAATTTAGAGATACAACTCAAAGATAACTTCATACAATCCTCATAAAGACTTTCGGATAACAATACCTTTCATATTCCGTATAATGAACAAACAGATAAAAAATTCTTTTTTAAGATAAAAAATTCTTTTTACGGAATACGGGCGTCATGGATGGGTTGCCTTTCTTACTTACATTCCGCATGCAAGAACAAACACATACACATTGTCGTTCCTTCTTTCCGGAAATCGGGCTTGGATTGGGTTACCTTCAGAAACCAGGAAAGACAACACTTTCTCACATATCGATAGGCGTATGATGCAATAATCTACTGTATAAAAGGGTCGTCTGTAACGGATAAAAGATCAAATGATTATGTCATAGAATGTTCCTATGTAATAAGATAAAAATATCGTGGGCGTACTATCATGGACATTGAGTCTCTATTTTTAACTTTCCTTTTAACACTAACTTACTTAGCTAACCCAGTAAGTAACTGGATCAATAAACATAACCAGTCAGTCGGATTTTTTTTTCAAATAAAATATTGTTTTTGTAGTTTAAAGTTTTTGATCTAATTCATTAGGAATTCACACTCATTGACTCATTGCTTTATATTGGCTTTACTTTGAGAAAAACTAAAATTTCATCATACGGCATACGGTAAATTAACTTTGAATGTATCTGACTGCGTTTGACGTGGTTGTCATCAACTCTCAATGTCAGAAGCTGGGCGCTCAAGTTATGGAAATTTGCTCTGGGTTATTGTCGTTATTCACAATAGACATAAATCTGAATTTTCTTGTAGTCTACCAACGAAATGTTAGTCGATAGTTTACTAGCTCACTCCCCGCCCTCACACCCCCCCAACACACACACAAACAACAACAAATAACTTAGTAGATGTGGGTGCCATGAGACTTTCGCGTTTTAAATTGGCGGGATGCAAATATAACCACAAGTCAAATGTCAATACTATCTTCTCATTTATACGCAGTGTCCTTGAACAAAGACCGGACGTAATGACCCACAAACTGACGTTTTAACATTTTAGGGTTCAGTATTTAGTTACAAACGGGTTCGTTTAATGTTTTACCCTTCTTAACACGTTGTCTGTCACATCTATCAGTGGCCATTCTAATCCACATAATTCAATGTCTCAGTGTCCAGAAAATGTAGAAACTAATGGCGCCCCCCCTCTGCAATAACTACAACTACAATATATATATGCAGATGAATACGTTTAAATCGCCGATATCTTACATTTATACTTAAATATCCGTACTACGCCAGAGAAACTTGTTTCGTTCGTAACAATCTCCTTTAACGCCGTTGTAATTGCACCTGCCTTCTACTTCTTTATGGAATCAGTACTTGGACTGTTGCTGTGTATTTTTGATAATGTCATAACTACAGCCTAATTTTAAAAAAAAATTCTCTTCGTCTTCTTTATCTCATCTCGAAATAACATACTAAAGTTAAATATAAGTGTTAAATTTATGTCAACGTTTCTTTATCAGAATCAACGTGTCTTAGTTAAGTCTAAAATACGCATAAAATACGAGTTCAAATAACTTCTGCGTCTACTTGAAAGTGATGTCTACTGTCTATGAGCATTTTTATAACAGTTAATTTCGTATATTACTAATCCAAGCCACGGTGTGTGTGTGGGGGGGGGGGGGGAAATCCAGCCGCATAAAAATTACATGCGGGAATTTGCGGTGGGTTAGGGGGATGAAGGAGGGTCAGAGGCTGTATGGAGAGGAACGTTGGCTACCAGTACAGTCCGTCAAGGCCGTGAGGGTATGACCCGGTTAGTCACAGGAGAGTTGTGCAGTCACTGGTCGAGGGTAGGGAGGGTGGTTGTGTGGCCTGGCCTAAGCGCTCCTATTGTGAGAGTGGGGGAGGGGGCTGGTACTTGCTGTGTGTCCGAAGCCTTGGTGGAGAGAGGAGGGTCTAGTGGCGGTGTGGATTAGTGACGTCACAACTATGTGTTAGGAAAATATTCCAAAATTATTGGGAAAAGTTTCAAGATTTTTAAACAGTTGAAATAGATCTCATTGTTTTATTTCTGCCATTGGCATTCATCCTATCTCAACTTTTAAGAATATGTCATTTCATTTGAACTTATTTATAACATCTACAACGTTTAGATATGACAAATCTCATCTAAACTGCTAAGAAAGTATATTATTTAACCTTTTAGATATATTAAAGCCCATCTAAACTAAAAACAATATATTTAAATTCATCTAAGCAATTAAGAATTAAAATATTTCATCGATTAGGTATATTTTTAGCTTCTAAAATATATTTAATGAACAAAAATCCTTCAATCAATAAGGAATACTCTTTATCTAAATTAAATCATTATGATTTTATTACACACAATTAGTTTGGTCTAATTTCAACTTAACTATTACGAATATATTTTACCATTTAATTTTGTACCTATGAGTTATATTTTATTTAAACTATTCAGAATGTATATTTAGATCTATATCATTTAATCTTGTAGGTATTTATTATATAATATATAAAATATATTTTATCTCATTGAAACTATTTTATGTAAACCCACGACCTACTGAAATGCGATGGTATATAAAAATTCTGAGGAAATCGATGAATATTTTTTTGTGACATCCTATGTAAAATTTAAATTTAGCGTTTCTGAAATGTCCCTGTATAAACTGTATTGAATTTTGCTGAAGGTGAGGTAAAAAATCATGGTCACATTATTTCTTTTTTTTTTTTTTCGTTTCCGCTCAACGAGATATCAGTTTTGGAGCTATCGAACAACGGTCTTTATATAATTTGTCGTAGACTTTCAAATATTCCCATAGAGGTGGGTGGGGGGGGGGAGAGGTTTCATTATTTGATGGTATTTAGGAGCCCTTTAGGACATGTACTATTTATAAGCTTATTTTGTTTTAGAAACAAAATTCTTTAATTTGCGCTCATGAGTCGGACCTATTCCTACATTTTAATTGTACGCAAATCGTACATTAAAATTTTAATAATTCAGATTTTCTAGTGTACATTTCAGTCGGCTGATCTGTGATCTGTCAACAGTGGCGTAGCTTGAGGAGCGGGGTCAAAATGTAAAAATCCCCGGGCCCCTAACGGATTTTTTACATTAAATATTATATATTACGCCATCGGTCAAAATGATGGGGCCCCCAGAGGCCAAGCCCCCTGGCCCCTAAAGAGGGACAAGCTCCCCCCCCCCGGGCACACAAATCCCTAGCTACGCCACTATCCGTCAAAGTAACGTTTATTTGTTTTGATGTTTTTTTAACTGTTAAGAATGTTTGCTAAATTGTGTGGAGGCAAACCTGGGGCAGTAAATAACCAAATATTTAAAAGGAAAATAAAAAAAAAGAGGTTTATTTAATATGTTATAAAGAAATTTTGTACAGAGCGAACTATTTATTTTCTGTCAGTAAAAAACAAATGTGATGTGATAATTTTTTTTTTTTTAAATATGAAAATGGAGACTCCAGTGGGCAAATCCCTGGCGACTGCCGTTATGTTGAGAGGTTGGGGAGGGAAAGGGTGGGAAAGAATGAGGTCGCGGGACGAGGAAATAGAAGTCTGATCTAGGTCACATCGGATGGGGTGTGTTGGGAAAACTCGTGGGTGGGTTGCGTTGATCAGTGCTCGTCATGGCGTAAAGAGCGTTTGGAGCAGCGTGTTGTCAGTGGATGTGTGTTCTGAGCTGGTTGTGACGCCGACAAATGGACTTAACGTTTACACCCTTCTCTCTCTCCTCTCCTTCAATGCACAGAATTGCTGAATGAGATAATAGCACTGGACACCACTGTCCCGAGAAGTTGAATGGTGGAAAAGAGGGTGAGTGAGTATAGCGTACTACTAAGATTTGTCCTTGGGTTTAGGGGTGGTTTCAGGAAAGGGAACCCCAGTGTCGGCGCCGCTAAAAATAATTATGCAATATATAAAATATATTATATATAGCATGAAAATGTTGCCTACCTGCCTACCTAGTTACTAAGAAAGTTGTTCAATAGATACTCCATACACATCATTCCTCAATAAAGAATATTTGTTTACATTGTTAACTCGTCAGAATACATATTCCTATAGCTTAGACGTAGTCGTAGTCCCAAATGTCCTTGACTCCGTTTTCCGAGTCAGTGAACTATGACACAATGACCAATGATACCCACAGTCACCATGCTAAGACATACGATCCGTGTCCTATGACACACGGCCAGTAATCTCTTACACACTATCAATAGTTTATTGTTATGACACATGTGGTCAGTAGTCTAAGACACACGTCCACGGGCGATGGCAATGGTCAATAGTCTTCGATACACCACATTCATTGCCCCATGACACACGGTCAGTAGCCTATAACACACGAATGACAGTCTGAGACACACTTTCGATAGTTAATTTATAAATTATACTGTCAATAAGTCTATGGCATGGTACACGACCAAGACGTTTTGACACACGGTCAGTAGTCTATAACACACTGTTGGCAGTCCAAGACACACTTTCGATAGTTAATAAATTATACGGTAAATAAGTCTATGGCATGGTACACGACCAAGACGTTTTGACACACGGTCAACAGCTCATGTGCACCATCATGCCAATATGTTGTAGTTTGGATGTTAATGTTTTTACATTGAATGAATTTATAATTATTGTGTGTCACTTTTTTATATGAAGCGCTGTATGTCCTGCTGCTTGATGGAGTACTGCGCTACATAAATTATATTATTATTATAATTATTAGTCTCAAACACAAGGTCACTGGGCTCACTCGCCTTTGACACATGGTCAGTGGCCTAAGATCACGGTTGGGCCATAAGAGTTTGATGTGAAGAAATTTTAGGGGGGGGGCAATAGTTATTGTTTACAACGTGATCAGTCTGGTATTGTTTTGTTAGTACAACGTGATCAGTCTGGTATTGTGTTGTTAGTACAACGTGATCAGTCTAGTATTGCGTAGTTAGTACAACGTGATCAGTCTGGTATTGTGTTGTTAGTACAGCGTGATCAGTCTGGTATTGTGTTGTTAGTACAACGTGATCAGTCTGGTATTGCGTAGTTAGTACAACGTGATCAGTTTAGTATTGCGTAGTTAGTACAACGTGATCAGTCTAGTATTGCGTAGTTAGTACAACGTGATCAGTCTGGTATTGTGTTGTTAGTACAACGTGATCAGTCTGGTATTGTGTTGTTAGTACAACGTGATCAGTCTAGTATTGCGTAGTTAGTACAACGTGATCGGTCTGGTATTGTATAGTTAGTACCACGGGATTAGTCTCGTATTGTGTGGCTAGCACAACGTGATCAGTCTGGTATTGTGTAGTTAGTACCACGTGATCAGTCTGGTATTGTGTAATTGTAGCATATACTATTGGTGATTTCATTTTGGTAATGTAAAATTCATACATGTATTCACTAAATATGTTCAGTTGCTGCTAATCCTTATAAGATCAAGTAGAGTCCAAAAGACCAGGTGTATTTGTATAAGAAAGGGTTTTATTGGGCTGGTACTGATATAAAAAATGGAGTAAAAATTTAATCGATTAATTTCGATTAATTATATTTTAATAACGCATGTATCCATCCCGTTCACTTGCAGTTCCAAATTTCACGAAAATTCTATGGCTTTAAATTTTTGTGACGTAATAGGATCTACAGCAAATTCGTTCTGCTATACAAGAAATAAAGAAGAAAAACCTTTTTGTTTATGAATTCACGTCTAAATAAATTATAATAATATAATACGATGGAAAAGTTTGTGAGTAGCAAAAAATATAAATAAATTATTAATAAATTGCAAAAAATAGAAATATTTTCTTAAAATTTTAATAGATTTAAATAATTTTAATTTAGTAATTGTTTATGATTAATTGATTACCTAATCGTTAATTTCCACAGCTCAAGATTTGATCAATCAGGGCTTTGGTTTTTTTCTTTTATATTTCTTTGAATGTGGATCCTATTTAAACTTTTACTGCATAGACCCAGTAAATGAAAAAAAAACCAATCAAAATTACGATGAAAACGTTGATTTTGATGATCAAAATTATCTTTTTCATTATCAGACGACAATTTAAAAAAATTTGAACCTTGACTTGAACAAAGAATTATGGTACACGGGAAATTGGGCCGTCCATAAATGGCGTCACGCGATTTTGGCCGATTTTCAACCCTACGCCCCTGGTCACACGTCAACACAAAAATTTAATTCCCTTCTCTAATATAGCGTCACAAAGCTTTGCCCCCCACCCCCACTTATAAACCGCCTTTTCTATTTACAAATGATCATGTTTAAAATCACTTTTTGTTGTGGTCAATCAATTATGTATTTAGTGTAAGGATGCACTATAATATGGTTACACGCGTGAAGCCATGCACGATAATTAAATAAATTGTAATATTCTACACGTAATACAGTGGAACTTCTTAGAACCAGTTTAAACCTAAACATGTCAAATGAAGTAACAAATACAGGCAATTGACATTTTTGTTGTTGTTTTATTGAATTATTTCCCCTCTCCCAAAGTATAGAAAAATATATTTTGAACATTTTAAACTGCCACGAACTGTTGTACTATGTTCCTCAGCGATACAATTCCTGTGATCTGGCCTATTATATTTTATTATTTTAAAAAAAATTGAAAAAAATAATAAATCTTTCTTTAAATTTTAATAGAAATTTTATCCACTGAAATTATTTTAATCGATACAATTTTTAACGATTAATTTCTCAATTAATCGTTAATTTCCGCGGCCCTACAAATAATTAACCCTTCTTAACTAGAAAACTGTATATTAAAGACATTTATTTTTGCCGTCGCTTCAAAATGCGAAAATGCGTCGTAACCGTAGACAACCTTGAAACTCCCTTTGAAGCATCGATATCCTTAATTTTGTTTTTGTTCTTGAGAATAGTGGCCAAGCGTTGATGTTGGTCGATTGTAAAGGCGCGCTAGATTGGCCATGCTCACACCTTGTTATCGTTTTTTAATGATTTTACTTTTACGTTTCATTTCAATTTTTTTTCTGTCACTCTTATGATTGTCTTCAAGTTTATTTTTTTAACGAAGACACTTGAGCACAGATTATTACACTTAGCGCATACAAAAATTACGAATTAAGAAAATTTGTAAAAATGGATGATCACACGCGAAAATAATACGCTAACAGACCGAATGTTTAACATATAATTACTAATGCATCGGGTGGGAATTGTTGGCTTACAAAGGAATTTTTCTAGGAAAAAGGGACTTAATTAAGCCTTTCTGTGTCGGCAATTTTTTTCGATCGATTAGGGAGCATATTTTTCAATTTTTGGTAGTTGTGGGAGAGGTTTTAAATTTTAATCGAATATTTAAATGGAAGCTTTAATTCAATTTGCGCGTTTTTGATGTCATATCAAAGTTCTTAAACACCCCTCCCCCTCGTCACGCATCGTCCCAAATGTTTGACCCCCCCCCCCCTTTACGTTACGTCGTTTATGGACGACCACAATATGATTATAATTATTATGCGATCGTCCAAAAGTTTCGTCACGTGGGGTAATAATTACGCCCAACCCAAATCATGACTTTAATTAATAAGAAAACGTTACACTTTATTCCACCACCTACTTTAATTTTTCCACTATCTTAAATATTTGTTTTCGCGGATCGGGTTTACTTACAGCGATGTTTGTTGTAGCGGTGATTGTTTGTTGTAGCGGTGATTGTTTGTTGTAGCGGTGATTGTTTGTTACAGCGGTGATTGTTTGTTGTAGCGGTGATTGTTTGTTGTAGCGGTGATTGTTTGTTGTAGCGGTGATTGTTTGTTGTAGCGGTGCTTGTTTGTTGTAGCGGTGATTGTTTGCTACAGCGGTGATTGTTTGTTGTAGCGGTGATTGTTTGTTACAGCAGTGCTTGTTTGTTGTAGCGGTGCTTGTTTGTTACAGCGGTGCTTGTTTTTTTTTTTTACAGAGGTGCTTGTTTGTTACAGCGGTGCTTGTTTGTTACAGCTGTGCTTGTTTGTTACAGCTGTGCTTGTTTGTTACAGCTGTGCTTGTTTGTTACAGCTGTGCTTGTTTGTTATAGAGGAGTTATTCTTTTCTGATCTGAGACCAAAGTGTGAACTTCTTAAAAGAATAAAAGTGCTGGGCTTAAGAGTACAGTGGATCACTTAACAAAAGCCAGTGCTGTACGTAGAATATTCTATATTCATAGTACAAAGTGCTGGGCCTAGAGTACCGTGGAGCAGTTATCAAAAGTCAGTGCTGTATGTGAAATGTTCTATAGCACAGAGTGCTGGGACTAAATCACAAAATATCCATCACTGCCTACTTTCTATCATTTAGGTCAGGGGTCTCCAAACGTTTCTGCCGAAGGGCCTCATTAACTGTCAGACAGCAGTTTGGGGCCGACTACTTACCCCAACTACTAAGATTTATGTTTAACTACAGTTAGAAATAGTATCTTGTTTGTATACTTTTTATTATTATTATTATTTTTAGATCAAAAGGTCTCCAAGGGCCTTGATTTGGAGACTCCTGATATAGGTTATAACGGTTATATATGTCACATTGAGTTGACCCCTTTACACTAGTTTACCTGTTCGACTGTCTTGTAGTGTAGAGCAAGGGGAGACCATACAAAATGTTGCCGCCTACTCTTCCTTCCTTACCACCCCTCTTTAAATAATTCATATGTTCAGTAACCCTCAACTGTGTTCATTTTTAAAAATATTTTAAACAATTTTTTTCTTAACCCAAAGCAATTTTTAATTTTATCCTTTTATTTTCGTAATCCTAAACTATTTTATCTATGTATTTTCTTAACTCTAAATCTATTTATTAAACATAATCTATTTTTTATACTTTTATCTAGTACTTTATTTACCTTGCATTTAATAAGTTACATAAGTCCACATGCTATCCTAGGAAACATCCATTCAAGATTTAAAAAAAAAAAAAGTTAAGTATCTTTCGAATGGTCAAATATTATTAACTGCCCATATAATTTCAGCTCAATAAAATTTATAAGCGTTTGTATAACGGAGCATAGACAACAATCTCAAAATCAAGCTAGAAGGCCAAAGTTAGAATTTTTTTTAATTTTTTTTATTTTTTATTTTTTTAGTCCCATAACCTCTTTTTATCGAGGTCGTAGAGGATTCTAATGTTACCATTCGAATATTCTCGGGCTTAATAGACACTGGTGGCGCCCATCCCTCTCCAGGTCAGCGGAGGACTTTCTAAGCGTTAGTCATTGCACAACATTTTTATAGTGGCTTTTCGTGGTTGTGAGACGAGCGCACTATTGACTTCGCTACCCAGCCGCCAGAAGTTAGAATTAAAATTTTTTTTAAAGAACCCAAAAAAGTGAAAACAAAATTACATTTGAAGGGGTAGATCTATAAGTGATTATTTTTCATTAAAAAAAATACTTTTAAACAATGAATTAAAAAATCAAATTTTAATTCTAACTTTTTTTTTTTTTTTTTTTTTAATTTTATTTTTAAACTCTATTGATATTATTTAAAGTATATTATTTAAAAAAACAAAAACAACATTAAGCCATATTTATGGTTTTTAAAACATTCTAAAAGTACTTTATTTTAAGTTTGAATATTTACAAACTCTTTTCATGTTTTTAATTTTTTTTCTAATTAGGGCCTAAATTATTTGTGGATAAATGGCCTATTAAAATTTCGTTTAATATTTAGTTTGAAATTTAACAAATTAATTTTTTTATTATAAAAAGGTAGTGGCGAGACCTTTAGGTGAAGTTTTATTTACATCTTTGTGAGAGCATCTTTTCTTAGTGTAATTCGTTATAAAAATGTCAAATGCGCAGATCCGACTTTACACTAGCGTTGTTTTAGTCCCAGGTCCTATTTTAGTTTCAGTTTTTATTTCTTTTTTTCTGTAATAATTTTAGTTTTAGTCTAGTTTTAGTTTTAGGCCCAATTTTAGTTTTCGTTTTAGTTTTCGTCGACTAAAACTAAAACACCAGAGTTTTAGTTTTCGTCTTATTCATTTTAGTTTCACTTTTAGTTTTAGTCTTGTAAACAAATAACTAATAACATCATTGTTCATGACCAATTGTTGAAACAGATTGAAGCATAATAATAGTAGTCACAGAGATGACAGCTCAGTGTACTGAGACTGAGTCCATTCACTCCATTGTCACATAAGTCACACTATCACATTATGTTATGTGCCAATGCAATGACTCAATTTTTGACTATGTTGTAGACTAACACTAAGAAACCAAAAACGTAAGTCAAAATTAAAACAAACGTATTTTCACTCTAACACCTAGAACTCTGACCTAACTAAACTAAGTAACAACAGTTCACTTGAAGTAAGAGTGAAGACTAAATGTAAAAACAAATGACTTTTCAGCTTGAGAAAGACTCGTTTTTCAAGACTTTGATTAGTCCTGTTTGTTTTCACAGTTGTCAAATCACCACAAAGTGAAAAAATTCTCTCCACGTAAGCCTCCGAAGCTCAATATATCTAAAATCTAAAGCCAATGGTGCAATCAACGGAAACGTTTTTTGAACGTTCTGTGATTGCAAATAGCTTAAACCATTGCCATCCTCACTGACTGCTGTGGCAGCTTCTTGATAGTGCAACAAATAATCTGCCAGTTCGTCTTCAGGCCCACGAACTGCAGATATAATATTAGTGATGGGTGTGTTGTTCGCAATGTGTTGCGTCAGGGATTTGAAGCGCTTGAGAGGAGGTCCAGATGTAGACAGGGCTGTTGAACTAACGCAATTGCAGTGATATTTTGTTTAGGAATAGGCTGAACAGCGGCTGAAACCACTTGACCAATCTGTCCACACTTACTGTGGCTGCTGCTGCTGAAGCAGTTTCTTCTTGCAACACAAACTGTTTTGCTGCATTTAGAAGATGCTCTTTTCCTGAAATGAACAGTGCTGGCACAGTTGTAGGATCAAGCAGGCAAGCTGCAGAAGATATAGGTTCAAAAATATTAGAATCTGGTACCAACGCAAACTCAAATCGTCGCCTCTAGCCATCCAAAAAGGTGATTGCTAGCTCTTTTAGTGATGCGTCCAGAGCTTGATCGGACTGTTCCTCAAGAAGATTATATTCTATGTCCATAAGTGCTTGAATTACTGATGACATAACAACTTTATCGCCTTCGAGTAAACCTGTATGTTCGGCTCATCGCATATTTAATTATATTTAATATTTTAAAATAATATTTTTAAAAAAACTAACTAGATTATGACTATTTTTAAATTAAAAAAAAAACTAGAAACTTAGGCGAGGTAAAAAAAAAACAACCCCTAGATCTAGGTTGAAAAACCTAGCGCTGGCAGCACTGATTCTCGCCCAGTTGATGCGCATACATGATCATCAAAGAAATTAGATATGTCCTAGGTTATAATTCATAATAATTTCGTAAAAGAGATGGTTCGCCCGCAGTTTGCAGTACAGGAAAAGAACGATAAATGGGGATTTTAGCTTTTATTTCGTTGGGGAGTTTTAGTTTCAGTTTTTATTTAGTCTTTTGTCTACCAGATTTAGTTTTCGTCTAGTTTTAGTCTTGCTGCTAATTTTAGTTTTAGTTTTAGTTCTCGTTGACGAAAAAGTCAACATTTTTGTTAACGAAGGTTTTAGTTTTCGTCGACGAAAACAACACTATTTTACACGCTTTTGGGTTTCCGGGCAAAGAAAGAGTGCGCCCCCCTCCCGCAGGAATAAAAAGTAAATATACAATATAAATATAAATAAACATTCCCTTGGGGGCCCTATGCTCGTAGGCCCCAGGCAAATGCCCAACGGGGCCATGCGTTAAGACGGCACTGCAAACCTGTCCCTTATTTTAAAGAAATATTCAAAGGCTTCTCTTATTTTAATGGCTTAATTTCATTCTGATTACTCAATGGACCAATGTAGTCTTTAATTTTAAAAATTATTTTATGTCCAGGATATTTATTTGTTGAGATAAGGAAATAATTACAATGTGCTCATTGACTCATTGAATTTTCAAGAAATAGAATTAGCTCGTCAAGAAATAGAATCGGCTCGTCAAGCAATAGAATGAACTCGTTAGGTAATAGAATTAACTCGTCAATAAAAAGAAAAACAATCGTCAGGCAATAGAATTAACTCGTCAGGTAATAGAATGGACTCGTCTAGAAATAGAATGGACTCGTCAAGAAATAGAATTGGCTCGTCAAGAAATAGAATTGGCTCGTCAAGAAATAGAATTGGCTCGTCAAGAAATAGAATTGGCTCATCAAGAAATAGAATTGGCTCGTCAAGAAATAGAATTGGCTCGTCAAGAAATAGAATTGGCTCGTCAAGAAATAGAATTGGCTCGTCTAGAAATAAAGCAAGAGAGGGATTTCTTTCCATGGTCATTGTAAGCTACAAATATTTAGACTACAGTTTTATTTCATAAATATTTTTCCTAGCAGCTTATTTGGCTCTATCTAGCCATTACTTATATTATATTATCTTATATGTTACAGACGCTCCTTCTGTACAGAAGATTATTGCGTCCTACGTATTTCTATGGTTTGTGTTTAGTCCTGTATTCTTACTAGAGTTTTAAATGATGATTAATTGTTGGCTTTCCTGGTTTCTTCAGGCAACCCATTCCATTTACGAAGCTCCTCTGTCAGTTTACTGCATTGAAAAAGATCGCTGTCCCCTTTTTGCCACCCCTCCCCCATCCTACTCTTTCAACTAATGGCATAAACACGCCTGGCAGTGCTAGGGCAAGTGGTAGTGGGTCTTAGTATGACTTTACTGCTCACCAGTCACCAGGCTTAAACACACACCCACACACACACATCCACGCACACACCTCCCATGACACCCCTCCCATCGTACATCGGTGTGGGTTATGTCGTCATTAGTGCTGACTGCATCGCATCTCGAAGTGGGGTGGTTGCGGTGGTGGGAGGCGACTCATTTTGCCCTTCAGTTTTTTGTCTCGCGCCAGGAAAACGGCACGAGGTCAAAACGAGGCCGCGGACTTGATGACCCACATACGGGTCGTCTAGCCGGTTCCTGTAACGATAACTTTGTTGGTTTAAAAAAAGAAATTGTTTTTAAAGATAACAGGGGCGACTATGTTGGGCTATTAGAATTGAAAAATTAAATCCCCGCTAGAACAGCTTTTAAAATAGATCTAAATATTTGTTTTCGGGTACAGTCCTTCCTGCTGCAAAAATTCAAATATGCTAAATAATGCGTAAGGGGCCGACCATAAAGTACGTCTCGCTATTTTCGACAGTTTAAACTCGCCCCCCCCCCCACCATTTCTTAAACTTTCACAAATCTCGGACCACCCCACTTCCTCTAAAATATTTTTTTATTATCAAGATAATTAAAATTTAATATAAAAAACAGTGAAGTCACACATGGCCGGACACCCAATCCCCTTTGTCACAAACTCTCACACTTTCCTACACCCCTCCCCCCTCTCTGGAGCGTGACGTTCTATATAGACGGCCCCGAAGTCGAATGTCTTCGTATATCAACACGTGAAGTCAGATGTCCGGGTATATCAATAAGGAACAAATAAAATCTTGTTAGCCCAATGCCAACATCTCTGCACATCCAAACAAAGTGAAAATACGCTAAATGAAAAATTTAAATAAAAAGTTAAATTTACGTAGCCTGTCTTTTTGCTGATGTTTTATAGAGGAGATATTTGAAGTGGAACGCCACGAGATAAGGAAACAGAAGAACAGTTACGGGAAGACTAACATGTGATTAACAAACAGCCTTGCATCACATCCCTTCTTCTCGTTCCCCCGTGGTCATTAAAAGAGGCCAAAGTAGAAACCTTCAATGTTCGGTCCATTCAGGAGTGCCCAGTATTCCCATAGTATTTATAATTTTTTTCTAGCTCGGGTAATCAAAGAGTGACGAGCAGGGTCACTGATCCTCGGCCTGCGGGGTGGATCGGCCCGCGACCTCATTTCATCCGCTCAATGGTACTTAAATGTTGAATGTGCTTGATCTATCAATGGAACACAATTTAATCTGATTCACTTTAAGTACTGAATTTAGAATTCTTAAAGATCCTCTCAACTGACGAGAAATCCGGGCTGCTGTGTCTATTTTCATTTAAAAATTTAAAAAAAATAATAAAATAATATGTTTATAGGAATGCTTGATTTCTTTGCACCACTTAGTCCTTACGCGCCGACTTTACTAAGACAAGAGACAAATCAGGATATTTTCACCTCTCCAGCTGTCTGGCAACACTGGTTCGAAGTTCGAATCTTCAGAGATGTTTTTTTTCTTGTTGTCTGTATCTATTTTAAAGTAAGATTACGAGGATTTCTATTGCTTGAATTTCTTAGTTTAGTGAATTACAAGTGTGAGTAGAGGCAACACAGTAGCAAACTGATGCTCATTTAGCGTAAACTTATATACCAACTTTAAGGAGGGGGGTGGGGTGGGGTTCAGTCGATCTAAACTTCTTTGATCTCAATCCTAATAGACGCTACAAATTAACAAAATTAGTAGTCATACACTGTCTGTATTGACGTAGTCATACGCTGTCTGTATTGACGTAGTCATACACTGTATTGACGTAGTCATACACTGTCTGTATTGACGTAGTCATACACTGTCTGTATTGACGAAGTCATACACTGTCTGTATTGTCGTAGTCATACGCTGTCTGTATTGACGTAGTCATACACTGTATTGACGTAGTCATACACTGTCTGTATACCATACACTGTCTGTATTGACGTAGTCATACACTGTCTGTATTGACATAGTCATACACTGTCTGTATTCCATACACTGTATTGACGTAGTCATACACTGTCTGTATTGACGTAGTCATACGCTGTCTGTACTGACGTAGTCATATCCTGTCTGTATTGACGTAGTCATACACTGTATTGACGTAGTCATACGCTGCCTGTATTGACATAGTCATACAATGTTACAGAGTAATTTCTCTACTCTTTCCATTCTCTATTTATACTTGTCAAAGGGAAGACGTGGGCCTCTGACCCCTCCGTCTCTAGCCACACAACACCACACCAAAACACATCACACATCACCACATCTTTGTTAATGACACCACACTGCATGTTTGTTATTAACACCACAACGCACACCACACACCACATCACAACCTCCCCACATCTTTGTCATTAATTACTCAGGAATCAATACCCGTTTCTGACTGAAATAACCATGGATGCAGGGAGGAGAGGGGTGTATCTTAAATACTGGGATTTGGCTTCGTGAAATGTTTTTTCCTTTCTTTCTTTCTTTTTATATTTAAAAGGCCGATTAAATTAGGTCGTTGGGCGTCATGAAAATATGGGTTTAGGGAGGGGGCTACAAGAGCTTTTAAACAATTCAAGAAGGGAACCAGGGAGCCAGGGAAGAGTGCAGTTTCATTGTTAGAGCCTCAGGCAGTGCACCAGGGAATAGTGCAATGTCAGTGTTTGATTTGTAGTCAGTGAACCAGGGAATTCTGCAATGTTAGAACTGTAGGCTATGAATCAGGGAATATTGTGGGGTTAGAGCTGCAGGCAGTGTACTAGGAGAGAGTGTAGTGTTAGAGCTGCAGGCAGTGTACTAAGGGAGAGTGTAGTGTAAGAGCTGTAGGCAGTGTACTAGGAGAGAGTGTAGTGTAAGAGCTGTAGGCAGTGTACTAGGAGAGAGTGTAGTGTTAGAGCTGCAGGCAGTGTACTAGGAGAGAGTGTAGTGTAAGAGCTGTAGGCAGTGTACTAGGTGAGAGTGTATTGTTAGAGCTGTAGGCAGTGTACTAGGTGAGAGTGTAGTGTTAGAGCTGCAGGCAGTGTACTTGGGGAGAGTGTAGTGTTAGAGCTGCAGGCAGTGTACTAAGTGAGAGTGTAGTGTTAGAGCTGTAGGCAGTGTACTAAGTGAGAGTGTAGTGTAAGAGCTGTAGGCAGTGTACTAGGTGAGAGTGTAGTGTTAGAGCTGTAGGCAGTGTACTAGGTGAGAGTGTAGTGTAAGAGCTGTAGGCAGAGTACCAGGGGAGAGTGTAGTGTAAGAGCTGTAGGCAGTGTACTAGGTGAGAGTGTAGTGTCTGAGCTGTAGGCAGTGTACTAGGTGAGAGTGTAGTGTAAGAGCTGTAGGCAGTGTACCAGGGGAGAGTGTAGTGTAAGAGCTGTAGGCAGTGTACTAAGGGAGAGTGTAGTGTTAGAGCTGTAGGAAGTGTACTAGGGGAGAGTGTAGTGTAAGAGCTGTAGGCAGTGTACTAGATGAGAGTGTAGTGTAAGAGCTGTAGGCAGTGTACCAGGGGAGAGTGTAGTGTAAGAGCTGTAGGCAGTGTACTAAGGGAGAGTGTAGTGTTAGAGCTGCAGGCAGTGTACTAAGGAAGAGTTAAGTGTTAGAGCTGCAGGCAGTGTACCAGGGGAGAGTGTAGTGTAAGAGCTGCAGGCAGTGTACTAAGGGAGAGTGTAGTGTTAGAGCTGCAGGCAGTGTACTAAGGGAGAGTGTAGTGTTAGAGCTGCAGGCAGTGTACCAGGGGAGAGTGTAGTGTAAGAGCTGTAGGCAGTGTACTAAGGGAGAGTGTAGTGTTAGAGCTATAGGCAGTGTACTAAGGGAGAGTGTAGTGTTAGAGCTGCAGGCAGTGTACTAGGTGAGAGTGTAGTGTTAGAGCTGTAGGCAGTGTACTAAGGGAGAGTGTAGTGTTAGAGCTGCAGGCAGTGTACTTGGGGAGAGTGTAGTGTTAGAGCTGCAGGCAGTGTACTTGGGGAGAGTGTAGTGTAAGAGCTGTAGGCAGTGTACTAAGGGAGAGTGTAGTGTTAGAGCTGCAGGCAGTGTACTTGGGGAGAGTGTAGTGTTAGAGCTGTAGGCAGTGTACTTGGGGAGAGTGTAGTGTTATAGCTGCAGGCAGTGTACCATGGACTATTACAATGTTAGACCTACAGGCAGTGTACCAGGGACTATTACAATGTTAGACCTACAGGCAGTGTACCAGGGACTATTACAATGTTAGACCTACAGGCAGTGTACCAGGGACTATTGCAATGTTAGAGCTGCAGGCAGTGTACCAGGGACTATTGCAATGTTAGAGCTGCAGGCAGTGTACCAGGGACTATTGCAATGTTAGACCTACAGGCAGTGTACCAGACTTTGTCTTTGCATCTGCATAGTGATGTGTTTTTAAGCCTGAACAAGAAGTGGTCCAATTTACTTCTGGTGTAACCGACTTAACCCGTCACTAAAATGTAGCGGCCATTGATTAACTTTGACTCAATGCTACTACGTTAGTGAGCAACTAACCTTTACCCAAGTCACTAACAAAGTATCACGTCTATTGATTGACTTGGACTGAGTGCTACTACGTTAGTGAGCAACTA
The DNA here is from genome assembly GCA_002072015.1 of Radix auricularia. Lineage (NCBI taxonomy): Eukaryota > Metazoa > Mollusca > Gastropoda > Lymnaeidae > Radix > Radix auricularia. The sequence continues at coordinate 816,222 of MUZC01004239.1, read as the reverse complement.
AAGAAGATCAAATGTTGACGGTGCTTGGCGATGGAGTGATAACGAAGGAAGATGCCCTTAATCCTTATCTCAATGTCCATCTTCCCCATTTTGTTTCTTACCGTTTCTCCTTAAACGCCTTTAAAAAAAAACTCTTCCCATTTATTCCGGTTATTCTCTTTTTTATTTCAGTTTTTTCTTTCTTTTTCTTTTATCAATCCATGCATTTCTTCCATTCTTTCCCCTTTTATCTTTCCCGCTTTCACTTCATTGCTATTTTCAATCATCTGTCACATTAGTTCTCTTTCACTTTTTAAGTCAACCTCATCTTTTATATGACTTCTCTAACTCACTTTGACACCATTTATGTTACCTATGTGACACCAGCTAACACCTTCTTCCCCCTTGTAAGTTCTGTAACTGCTACACTACCTTTATCAATTTAATACTAAAAATATTGATTATTAGATTACTCACATCCACCATGAAAAGTTGGTTAGAAAATACAAAAACAAACCAACAACAAATAAACAACAACCAAACTTTGGACTATTTTAATTTTATAAAAATAAAATTACTACACTACAAACACGTTATTTTTAGCTTTTATTTACTGTTCTGACCACAGCCAAGGTTGCCGGACATTGGTCAGTGCTCTTCTGGGGCTAATGAAAATAATGAGATATACTTAGTCCCCTTTATTTCTAGGACAGAAAAGCCACTAATCTTAGAAATTGGGTCAGTGACCCAGTTCTGACTACCGACCTGGAACACGCGGGGAATGAGGGCAAGTTATTACCTTTTTTTTAGGTCACACTTAACTCTTGGAGCCTGGTCGAATCAGGTCACTATTACAGGGCCCCAGCCGACCTACCGTGTGCCTCTGTTTTGGAAACTTTGTTTTGGGTGAATTTCATCAACATATGATTCACTGTTGTGTCTGTTTCTCCGGCCATTTCAACCGCTGACCTATAAATTACGTAATTTTATTGCATCGCTGTTACTTTTTGCAGACTCGACATTTTTTTCCTTGTGACAGTTTTCTCAGTTTGACACAATTCCTGCAGTGTTATTTAAAAAAAAAAACCCAGTGACGTGGTAAGTTCTAGTGAATACAATTAGTTAACAATCACTGCCCTCATGGGTCTATACAAATGTATTAGAAACAGAAAATAGTGAGACTTATTTGAGGTCGACCGATTGTTTTTTTGTTTTTTTTACCGCACTCTTTTTTTAGCATCCCAAACTTAATCATTTCGTTTATTTAAAAACATACTCGTAAGTTTTGCGAATATTGAGCACCCAAACCAAAGCATTTCGAATATTTCATAAGCAAGCTTCTCGAATATTTAGCACCACAAACTAACCATTTCGAATATTTTGCATTATTTACTTAATTTTCCATATGAAATATATACGTCAAATTTAGCAACCAAACCCCATCATTTCCATTATTTAGCTCACTAATTCATCATTTTTAATATTTAGCACCTAAACTTAATAATTCCATCTTAATCGCAAAAAAAAACATGCGCCAAATGTGAACATATGCTTTGATTTTGTACCCCTCCCTCCTCGTCGCAAGTCGTCACAAAAAAGTTAGACCCCTCTCCAATATGGAGTCACAAAGCTTTACGCCTTCCCCCCCAAAAAAAAACAAAAAAAAAACAAACAACAACAAAAACACAACTATTTTTCTATTTGAAAAATTGAAAATGAGCATGTTTCAAATCTATTTTTTGTTATGAAAGTATGTGTTTAGCATAAGACAGCACTCTAATATCGTACAACGCGTGAAGCCCATGTTACACGTCATTAAATAAATTGTAAACACTCGAATATTAAAGTGGAACTTTTATTTAAAGTGGCGTGCTTTGATGTGATGTCACATTTCCTAAACAAACGTCACACTCGTCACAAATGGTCGACCCCTCCCCCTGGTGTGTTGACGTCATTTATGTAGGGTCCCTTATGTGATGAAAAAATGTGTTTCATTCCTTATAGCTAAGAATTATCTGGTTTGATGCGTGCAAGAGTTAACTGGTATGTAATGGATATGAGTTATCTGGTATGTAATGGACATGAGTTATCTGGTATGTAATGGACATGAGTTATCTGGTATGTAATGGACATGAGATATCTGGTATGTAATGGATATGAGTTATCTGGTATGTAATTGATATGAGTTATCTGTTATGTAATGGACATGGGTTATCTGGTATGTAAGGGACATGAGTTATATTGTATGTAATGGACATGGGTTATCTGGTATGTAAGGGACATGAGTTATCTGGTATGTAATGGACATGAGTTATCTGGTATGTAATGGACATGACTTATCTGGTATGTAAGGGTCATGAGTTATCTGATATGTAATGGACATGCGTTATCTGGTATGTAATGGACATGAGTTATCTGGTATGTAATGGATACGAGTTATCTGGTATGTAATGGACATGAGTTATCTGGTTTGTAAGGGTCATGAGTTATCTAGTATGTAATGGACATGAGTTATCTGGTATGTAAGGGTCATGAGTTATCTGGTATGTAATGGACATGAGTTATCTGGTATGTAATAGACATGAGTTATCTGGTATGTAAGGGTCATGAGTTATCTGTTATGTAATGGACATGAGTTATCAGGTATGTAATTGATATGAGTTATCTGGTATGTAATGGACATGAGTTATCTGGTTTGTAATGGACATGAGTTATCTGGTATGTAATGGACATGGGTTATCTGGTATGTAAGGGACATGAGTTATCTGGCATGTAATGGACATGAGTTATCTGGTTTGTAATAGATATGAGTTATCTGGTATGTAAGGGTCATGAGTTATCTGTTATGTAATGGACATGAGTTATCTGGTATGTAATTGATATGAGTTATCTGGTATGTAATGGGCATGAGTTATCTGGTATGTAATGGATATGAGTTATCTGGTATGTAATGGACATGGGTTATCTGGTATGTAATGGATATGAGTTATCTGGTTTGTAATGGATATGAGTTATCTGGTATGTAATGGATATGAGTTATCTGGTATGTAATGGACATGCGTTATCTTTTTTGTCGTGAATAAATGATTTAGCATTGTCAATGTTTTTAGTCCTGAGTGAGGAACAATTTTCTAGCCCAACTAGTAAAAATCCACATTTTGCCTAAATTCTAAACCTCAACACATAAATAAAATGTTTCCGCCTGGTATGGCGGGGGTCGACGATCTCACTTGCGAAAGCAGCGCAATTATGTCAATAAGATCAAATTGAATGTAAAGAATATCTGTCTAATGTAAAGAATACCCGCCCAATGACACCAGTGCAATTATGGCAATAAGAATAAATCTGAACGTAGCTCCAAGATTTTCTGTCTATATGGAATCAATTCTACTTTCAGATGTCGCAACTAATGTAAAACAAGGTTAGGGAGATGTGTGAAGTGAGTTAGAGCTTTTTTCAGGAATAGCTAAGCTAGCGACTTACGTAAATTTCAGTAAAGTTAACACATATTCAGGACGATTAGACCGTCCAATAGGAACATGTGAGAATCCTTTCAGGCTTTAACTCCAAAATTAAGAACCCTTTCTGGCTTTAACACTCAAATGTGAGAACCCTTTCAGGCTTTAACTGCAAAATGTGAGAACCCTTTCTGTTTTAACTCCCAAAAAGTGAGAACTCTTTCATACTTAACTCCCAAAATACGATAACTCTTTCAGGCTTTAACTCCCATAATGTCAGAATCCTTTCATAATTAACTCCCAAAATGTGATAACCCTTTCATACTTAACCTCCAAAATTTGAGAACTCTTTCTGTTTTTAACTCCCAAAATGTGAGAGCCCTTTCTGACTTTAACTCCCAAAATGTGAGAAACCTTTCTGGCTTTAACTTCCAAAATGTGAGAACCCTTTCTGACTTTAACTCCCAAAATGTGAGAAACCTTTCTGGCTTTAACTTCCAAAATGTGAGAACCCTTTCTGGCTCTAACTCCCAAAATGTGAGAACCCTTTCTGGCTTTAACTCCCAAAATGTGAGAATCCTTTCTGGATTTAAATCCCAAAATGTGAGAACTCTTTCATACTTAACCCCCAAAATTTGAAAACCCATTCTGTTTTAACTCCCAAAATGTGAGACCCCTTTCTGGCTTTAACTCCCAAAATATTAGAACCCTTTCTGGCTTTAACTTCCAAAATGTGAGTACCCTTTCTGGCTCTAACTCCCAAAATGTGAGAACCCTTTCTAGCGTTAACTCCCAAAATGTGAGAACCCTTTCTGGATTTAACTCTCAAAATGTGAGAACCCTTTCTGGATTTAACTCTCAAAATGTGAGAACCCTTTCTGGCTCTAACTCCCAAAATGTGAGAACTTTTTCTAGCTGTAACTCCCAAAATGTGAGAACCCTATCTGGCTCTAACTCCCAAAATGTGAGAACCCTCTCTGGATTTAACTCACAAACTGTACACATAATTACAGTTGACTTATTGCCCTGCCTTTGGGCCCAGTTGTATGAGGATGATATCATTCAATATAAAACTAGAGGAGTGATCGCCGTTTTTTCTCGTACACAAGTTGTAAATTCTTATTGCTTAACTAATGGAAGCAAACGAACTAAAACTAGTTTGTTATTCAAGACAATTTTTCCGATGTCTGTTGTTTTGATCTTTGTTGTTGTTGTTGTTGGTTTTTTTTTTTTTTTGTTGTTCTTTTTGAATTATTGTGGATGATTTATTTTATGGTTTCTAAAAACGATATGAATCGCTAATCAGGGACGTAGCTGGGAATTTGTTGGGGTTGGGGGCCCGGTGGGCTTAGCCTCTTTGGGGCCTCACATACATGGCGTAGCGTAATATTTAATGTTTTAAAAAAATTGGACGCTAATTTGGGGGCGCCCGTCAAGTAAGGGCCCGGGGGGGGGACTTTCAATTTTTTTCTCCCCCCCCCCTCCCATAACTAGGCCGCTGTCGCCAATGTTGAAACAACTATAAAAAATAACCTTCAGTAATTATTAATTTCCAAAAGGTTGAACAGTTATTTTTATAAATGTAATTTTACAGCGAATATAAAAGAGGGCGTCCATAAAGTACGTCACGCTATTATTGGTCATTTTTACCCTCCCCCCTCCCCCTTGTCACAAATCTCGGACCCCTCTTCCCAAAGTTCGACACACTTTCGAAATTTTTTTTTTTTTAAATTAACAAAATAATTAAAATTTAATACAAAACACAGTGACGTCACACATGGCCGGTCACCCCCCCTCTCCTCTGTCACAAACTGTCACACTTTTTACACCTCCCCTCTCTGGAGCGTGACGTACTTTATGGACGGCCCCAAAATTAATATGCATCTCCTTGCTGCTATTATTATTATTTATATTTATAGTCAATTCATTGTAGTTGTCACGTGTCATGTTGACTGTACAACAACGGTGACTTACAACAACGGTGACTTTCAACAACGGTGACTTACAACAACGGTGACTTACAACAACGGTGACTTACAACAACGGTGACTTTCAACAACGGTGACTTACAACAACGGTGACGTACAACAACGGTGACGTACAACAACGGTGACGTACAACAACGGTGACTTACAACAACGGTGACTTTCAACAACGGTGACTTACAACAACGGTGACTTACAACAACGGTGACTTACAACGGTGACTTACAACAACGGTGACGTACAACAACGGTGACGTAAAAAATGGTGACGTACAACGACGGTGACGTACAACGACGGTGACGTACAACGGTGACGCAATGTCGTTGGGAGAACTGATGTTTCTAAGCTTAAATAATCTGGACCTAAATGGTGTTACATAACCAGATCCCGGAGATGGCATGAGCCAGTTAGTCTCCTGCCTATGAAATCATAATCCAATTATATATGTTTGTAAATGTGTTCAATGGGTTTAAATAAAGTGAGCCTACCTTTAGCTATATACCACAGGTAAGAGCGCACCGGAGGCATTCTTTTGCATTTTGAACATGGTAGTTATGTCAGAGAATGGCATTGGTCTAGAGATAGAAGACATGCTCATTAGTGATTTCAGAGAATGACGTTTGTCTTAAGATACAAGACATGGTAGTGATGTCTGAGAATGCAGTTAGTCTTGAGATGGAAGACATGCTAGTCATGTCAGAGAATAAAGTTGGTCTAGAAATAGAAGACACGCTAGTCATGTCAGAGAATGGCATCGGTCTAGAGATGAAGACATACTTGTCATGTCAGAGAATAAAGTTGGTCTAGAGATAAAAGACATGCTAGTCATGTCAGAGAATGAAGTTGGTCTAGAGATAAAAGACATGCTAGTCATGTCAGAGAATGAAGTTGGTCTAGAGATGAAGACATACTATTCATGTCAGAGAATGAAGTTAGTCTAGAGATAGAAGACATACTATTCATGTCAGAGAATGAAGTTAGTCTAGAGATGAAGACATACTATTCATGTCAGAGAATGAAGTTGGTCTAGAGAGGAAGACATACTATTCATGTCAGAGAATGAAGTTAGTCTAGAGATAGAAGACATACTATTCATGTCAGAGAATGAAGTTAGTCTAGAGATAGAAGACATGCTAGTCATGTCAGAGAATGAAGTTGGTCTTGATAAAAAGTATGTTAATAGTTGCATTAATATAATAAAATAAAATATACATTCTTATAATCAACTGAGACTTTGAAACATCAAAATATTTATCGTATTTGGAGACAGAAAAGAGTTTGAAGTGTAAAGAAAAATGTCGTTCAAAAATAGCAAGCGAGTTAACGAAAATGCAAGTTGATTGGATTTCAGGCGTGTGATTAAAATGTAGAGTATGCCGGGATGTTCCTAAAATGATATCTGTTAAAACTGTACTTCATTCTCTGACATGAATAGTATGTCTTCTATCTCTAGACCAACTTCATTCTCTGACATGAATAGTATGTCTTCATCTCTAGACCAACGTCATTCTCTGACATGAATAGTATGTCTTCATCTCTAGACCAACTTCATTCTCTGACATGAATAGTATGTCTTCTATCTCTAGACTAACTTCATTCTCTGACATGAATAGTATGTCTTCATCTCTAGACCAACAACTTCATTCTCTGACATGAATAGTATGTCTTCATCTCTAGACCAACTTCATTCTCTGACATGAATAGTATGTCTTCATCTCTAGACCAACTTCATTCTCTGACATGAATAGTATGCCTTCATCTCTAGACCAACTTCATTCTCTGACATGAATAGTATGTCTTCATCTCTAGACCAACTTCATTCTCTGACATGAATAGTATGTCTTCTATCTCTAGACTAACTTCATTCTCTGACATTCATAGGCTACGTCATTTATTGAACTGCTGTTTGTCTTCTCCATTTAGTATCTTTTAATAAAATGTTTTAACTACCTATTTTTGGTAATCGTTTCAGATGAAAAAAGATCAATTGGAAGTTTTCCAGCCCGCATACCAAGTTCCTTTTTGTTCATTATGAAAAGCAAGAGATCAGCTCAAATATAGGATACACAAGATCTCGCATGAGTGTGTCCCTGCGTCTCAAAGCTTATGCCCGTGACAAGAATTTGATGGTTTCTCTAACGGTTTTTGGGAATGGCTTTTGAAGGATATATGTTGGTGAGTGAGGATAGTTACCTAAGGTCTTGAAGATTTGGTTAACTGGGCTTGAAATCTATTTGTTAAGTAATTAATGTGGGATTTCAGTTCACGAGTATTAAACTTGATGTCAAGACTTACGTTTAAGTCGTGTCTGTTGGGCATGGGCATTTTGTTTGAAAGCTTGAGCAAAGAATGACTTTGAAAATGTTTTTGACTTCAAACTTTTACCCAAAATTCAAACTTTACCCTAAAGTCAATTTTTTACCTAAAAGACAAACCTTTACCCAAAATTCAAACTTTACCCTAAAGTCAATTTTTTACCTAAAAGACAAACTTTTACCCAAAATTCAAACTTTACCCTAAAGTCAATTTTTTACCTAAAAGACAAACTTTTACCCAAAATTCAAACTTTTATACAAAGTCAAACTTTAATTCAAAAGTGAAACTTATACCCCAAAGTCAATTTTTTACCTATAAGTCAAACTTTTCCCCAAAAGTCAAACTTTTAACAGAAAGCCCTGTCAATTAAATAAGATAAAGTTTAGTCACTGGGAAAATGTAAACAATCTAAACGTGACGATGGGGCAAGGTTAAGTTTGTTTGTACATCCACCCTGATGTCTGTCTAATGTCTAACAGGAAGGTGGGGGAAGTTCTGCTGTGTGCCGGTCAGTCCACTGACCAGCCCTGTGACAGTATGAACTCGAACATGGGGACCCAGTCTGCTGGTAGCCATAGTGACAGCAGTAGTAGTGACAACACATCCAGTAACCATGGCAACAACGGGTCATCCTCCCTGGCCCATGACATCCATGGAGGTATGATGTTTTTGTTTAGTTTACAGCAATTAGTTAAAAAATTAACCTAAACAATCTATGGTGTATGATCATGCTTCATTCACATTGCACAGGGAAAACTGTTTTTCATTCTCTTTTTTTATAAAGCAGAAATTCGAAACATTGTTTTATAATTTTATATAATCGCACAATCCAATAAAGTTTCTTTAAAGTTAACAACATTAAGTAAGATTAGCAATTTACTTTTCTTGCAGGTAATTTGAGGTTAAACAAATAATTTCATTTCTGTGTTTAGGAAATTTAACAGATCTTGAGGCTTGTACAATAGAGTAATTAACTTTTGAGCCTATTTCTAGAATCATTAGTTTTGATTAGAACTCTCTTATTTGTTGCATGCTACATATTTTAAAACCACATCAGCTATACATTCTATACGCCATTTATCGACTTCCTTCATCCATGAGAATGAATAAATAGATGTCTTACATCTCAGAGAATCAAAGATTTTGTTTTTGTCTGACGTTTATTTATCTCATACAATTAGCACACATAGGCTTCAGATCAGTTTCTCACGTAAATTTTTCCATCTCCCTAGGCATGACAGTGCTGCCTGGAGCACCTTCCTATGGCAACTTTCCCCAAGTGACCATGGCGTATGGACATTACAACCTCTATGATAAAGTTGGAGTCATGCAGTCCATGAACAAAGAGGGAGGTCAGTGATGGCTTCAATTTTAAACACTGCTCACAACCAAATCACAAAAAACTACATTTACTGTAACATCTTTATTTTCATCAATGGCGTAGCTATGGGAGGGGGTCTAAATTTGAAAGTTCCCCCGGGGCCCCATTTAGTGTCATAATTTTTTTACATAAATAATATGCCACCGCCATGTATGTTGGGCCCCCATAGAAGGTTAAGCCCCCCAGGTCTGCAAACCCCTACAAATTCCTAGCTGTGCCACTGATTTTCATTTTCTTATTTTATAGATGCCCATCCTATAAACAAGATTAATGCATCCTATGCTTATCCATGGTTTTTGTCTAGTCTTACATTTTTTTTTCGAGTATAAATGTTGTTAGTATGCTGTTCCTGCTTTGTTCAGCCAACCTATTCCTTGTCTGAATGCCAGATGAGAAAAAGGAAGATTTGTATGCGCTAAGAGTCTCAGTAATTTCAGTTGTTTTAATTAACATTTACAGACTCAGAAAATAAAAACATAAACATTTAGTTAGTAGTTAATTAGAGTTGTTTCTCTCAAATAACATTACTGACAACTCTACACTTTAAGGAGGGAATGACCGTTGTTTGAGTAGTCAACTTAGTGGCTGTGCATGCTTTGCCCCTTTTAACAATAGCTTATTTTTCTTTTGATTTTAATCAACTCAATTAAATTTTGAAAAAGCCATTTGTTAGTTTGTTGCAATCTGATAGAAATGCTCTAATCTGGTGTGAGGACAGTTATTCAATGACTGGAAAGTTGTTAGAAATCTGCTGATAATAAGAGGAAAAGAGTCTGATGTATTGCCAATTTTTCCTTTGCTCTCTTAGATCAGTGCTTCTCAAACTTTTTAGCATGGCGTACAGGCAGGAAACTTTTCCATTTCACCAGATACCGGAGCACTATTTCACCTGCACTGACAGTTGTTTCTGTCATTTTTTTATAACTTCTGCAGACCTGTAGTGGATGGCCCCATGGACTGGCACTGGTCCGTGGACCACCACTTTGAGAAGCTCTGTCTTAGATAATAGCTAAATTTCTTACTGGTGATTCCACAGGGGTTTTGATGCTACCCCATGGAGATGAGAATGTGTTCATTGCTTGCGGTTTTTGTAAAGTCCCCAGTAGAGAATATTTATTTTCCTTGGAACCTAAATGAAATATTAATTCTTCTGGATAGCAGCCTAAAAGGATTATCATTTTTTAAAGCTTGTTTGTGTAAGGGCCACAGGGCACAGCTTGTTTGTGTAAGGGCCACAGGGCATGGCTTGTTTGTGTAAGGGCCACAGGATACAGCTTGTTTGTGTAAGGGCCACAGGATACAGCTTGTTTGTGTAAGGGCCACAGGGCATGGCTTGTTTGTGTAAGGGCCACATCTTGTTTGTGTAAGGGCCACAGGGCACAGCTTGTTTGTGTAAGGGCCACAGGGCACAGCTTGTTTGTGTAAGGGCCACAGGGCACAGCTTGTTTGTGTAAGGGCCACAGCTTGTTTGTGTAAGGGCCACAGCTTGTTTGTGTAAGGGCCACAGAGCACAGCCTGTTTGTGTAAGGGCCACAGGGCACAGCTTGTTTGTGTAAGGGCCACAGGGCACAGCTTGTTTGTGTAAGGGCCACAGGGCACAGCCTGTTTGTGAAAGGGCCACAGGGCATAGCTTGTTTGTGTAAGGGCCACAGGGCACAGCCTGTTTGTGTAAGGGCCACAGGGCACAGCTTGTTTGTATATTAGTCTCAATCAATAGCATCTTTGTATAATAGACTCAGTCAATAGATTGGATAGGAGTCTAAGATATTAGCATGTTTTACATTAGTCTAGTCTAAGAAGGCAATAGGGCGTGTAGTAGTCTTAGTCAATAGCTTGTGCAGGAATTCTAAGTTAATAGCTTGCTTGTGTTGTTGCCTAAATGCACATGTCTTGACTAGCTGAGTAAATTTCTACATTCATTGCTGTAGGTGGTTCTGACCCCGTTAAATTGGTTTTCTCTTTTGAAACCCGATGTAGCATGGCTAATTAAAGCTAATCTTTGAAGTCCCATTCATCATGAGTTCCAAACTCTTCTGTCAGCTTATCGACTTGGTGTATTTAATTAATTAAATATCCATTGTAATTCTAATCCAATCCACTTTTCCCCCATCAAATCTTGTCAAAAACATTGCTTGCATAGGATATTTGCGCATGTATTTTTGTAATTAGATTTCACAATTAATTCATGTCATTTATTATAGAAAAAAAAAGAGTACAGAGTGGATCTCAAACATATAATCAAGACACTATGAAATATTAAATCTTTTAAACTGAGAATGCCTGTCACACACTTTTTTATATTATAAACATCGTGTACAGAATGCTAGAAAGGAAAAAAAAGCAGACTTTCTTTGTTGCTTGGTTAAGCTTCTCTGGAAATTATCACATGCAGCTGCCACTGACCAATGGCAGTAACACTAGACTGACTCAATTTATACAAACAGTGGCAGAATTTGCTTGACACTGTGAACTTTGAACTTAGCTTGACGCTTTGAACTTAACTTGACACTTTGAACTTTACTTGACACTTCGAACTTAACTTGGCACATTGAATTGAACTGACACTTTGAACTTAGCTTGCCACTTTTAAATTAGTTTGACACTTTGAACTTGGTTTGACACTTTGAACTAGGTTTGACATTTGAACTTGGTTTGACACTTTGAACTTGGTTTGACACTTTGAACTTAACTTGACACTTTGAGCTTAGCTTGACAATTTGAACTTAACTTGACACTTTGAACTTAATTTGACACTCTGAACTTAACTTGATACGTTGGATTTAACTTGACATTTTGAACTTAGTTTGACACTTTGAACATAGTTAGACACTTTGAACATAGTTAGACACTTTGAACATAGTTAGTCACTTTAAACATAGCTAGACATTGTGAACTTATCTTGTATGAAAATCCTACATTTGATCTCCCCTCATCCTACCATTACACTCCAGATGGAGGAACTCTTTTCTTCTGTTGGGAGTATTTCAAAGAAGGTTTTGTTAAGACCAAGGCTGTAATATGTCCAGTTTATGGTTAGGGCTACTTCTAGTGGAATTTGCAAGCCTAGAATCTGAAGTTCATCTATTTCACAACTGTTCATTTTTGTTGGGCATTAGTTTACAGTTTGAGAGTCACTAAAAGCATTATTACAAGAATTAATTCCCAACATCTCATGTTTATATTTTGGCTTGTAGATGTGGGGTGGGGTGATGCGGGTGGGGAGGATTAACTCATTTAAAGACCACAACAACCCTAACTTCCAGTTCTATAGCCACGCGCCAAACACGTTTTATCATTGCCTGCAACAGATAGACTGCAAGTTGGGTGTTTATCACTGCTAGTGAAGTACATGACATTTTATAACTGCTAGTGAAGTATATGACAATCTGTTTCTGAATGTGTAAGTTAAATATTTAACAGACTACCCCTGTAGCTGTTAGTGAGACATTCAGAGGACTATTTCTGCCCGCTGCAGCCCTTCACTGTTATTAGAATGTGTAGAGAAGTCTATTTTAGTTGGTAATTATCTCTTTTTTTAAGCAATACAATTACTGTCTTTCGCCTTTGTAAATTATGAAGACTTTGTACAATTTACTTAAACACAAATTATATACCCTGCTTGATAACTGTGAGGAAATTTATATATAGCTTGTTTGATAGCTGTGAGTAGTTATACAGCTTGTTTGATAAATGTAATGAATTATATAGTTTGTTTGATAACTGTGAGGAGTTACAAAGCTTGTCTGATAACTGTGAGTAGTTATGTATACTTTGTTTGATAACTATGAAGTTATAAAGCTTATTTGATAACTGTGTGGAGCTATGTATACTTTGTTTGATAACTATGAAGTTATAAAGCTTTTTTGATAACTGTGTGGAGCTATGTATACTTTGCTTGATAACTATGAAGTTATAAAGCTTATTTGATAACTGTGTGGAGCTATGTATACTTTGTTTGATAACTAAGAAGTTATAAAGCTTATTTGATAACTGTGTGGAGCTATGTATACTTTGTTTGATAACTATGAAGTTATAAAGCTTATTTGATAACTGTGAGGAGTTATAGGTTCTGTTTGGTACCTGGGATGAGTTATCTATCTTTGTTTTATAATTTGATCACGTGTAGAACTTGACAGCCATGAATGTAATCTATTTCACTCATAACATTTCTTTTTTGATTGTCTTTCAAAAGTCAATAGTGACATATGGTGACAGAGACGCTAGAACTTGACAGCCATGAATGTAATCTATTTCACTCATAACATTTCTTTTTTGATTGTCTTTCAAAAGTCAATAGTGACATACGGTAACAGAGACGTTCCTTCTATAATTTTACATATAGAAGGAGCGACTGTAACAGATTAGATATCAAAATTAATACTATCTTTCATCATAAACAATAATACTATCTTTCATCATAAACAAGTTATCTAGCTTAATTTATTATAGATACAACTGTATGTTAGACAGTGTATTTAGAAAATGCTGGTCTGTAATGTAAAAGGCACAAGAAAAAAAAAGTTCTCAATTTTTTTATATAGCATCTGCTAAGAACTCTTATAGCACTAGAATGTTAGGAACAAGCTGTGAAATATTTAAATTCTTAGCTAAAAAATTAGTTTTTATCAAATAGACCTGGAAGCTTATATATTAATATAATTTTCTTAGTCCTGGATTTCATTGGCTCTCCATATTTATTATTTTCTTGCAATGATATATTTAGTGCCAGAAGATTGCATTGCCACCTTGTTAAACTAAGTTGTTTTTAACCACCCTCAGTGTCATCTAGTTGTGGTCGCAGTCTTAGAAAGGAACATGTGTAGAAATAGATATTTTGGATATAGTATAATTTCTGCTACACATCGCCTTTGCTTTGGAGGATCCCAAGTTGAAATTCTTTTTTTCAAAGCATATCAAATTTGCCAAACTTAAGTTCTTTCATGGACAAGTAGGGAATCGGGAGATACTTTATGTTGTTGATTGCTCAGTTATTGTTTATTTTGTGAGCCAATTATAATTTATCACACATCTCTGACTGTCCTAGTTATAACCTGTTATCTGGTAGTATTCCTCCTACTGACCACTGGCCAACACATCCACATGCCAAAAGGCTTTAAGCTAATGACAGGGAAAGAAAACAATGGAGATAAAAGCTTGCACTCAATTTACCAATTGATTGGAAATATCAAATCAAAGTAATTATATCTAACAAAATCATCATGAGCTACTTGATGAAAATAAAGAATTTTAGGAGATGAACGAATACATTTGGATTCTTTGATTGATTTGTGCTAATGGATATAAGTTTAGATAAATATATAAGAAAAATATTATTTTAAAAAAAAACTGACTGCAGATATTCTAATAAAAACTGTTTATATTTAAATTCAATTTGACAAATAATTAAAGTAGTTAAAAAAATTCTTTAATGTATCAGTACCAATTAATCTTTTGTAAAAGAAAAACTCTTCATTTTGTTTTGAAATCAGCAATAGCCAGTTCATAAATATCTTCATTAACCCCCATAGAAATCATTTTATTTTTTAAAAATACCCCATGAAAACTAGTGCTATTAATTTTCTATGCAATTAATGTCAAGTGTACTTGAAAACATGTCTTGTAATTATTAACAATAGCAGCAGTAAAAAATTTATGTACTTTATACAAGCAATGTAATATTTAAGGATAGATTGAGTACGATGAAAAATAATAACACTATTTAAATATTCCAGAAAGCACTTCTATTTTCTCAATTGTATCTCAAGTGTCTGAATCAGACCAGTAGTAATTTACTTGCACAGCAGCTGTGACTTGTAGCATATCTATTGGACACTATTGGTACCATACATTTTTCAATGGCTCACATTTTTTTTCAGATCACCTGAATATTTTAGCACCATTTGCCCTTCAGACAAGACTTTGTGAAGCTCTCACTCAGGTGAACCCCAAAAGATTTCTTCTAAACAAATTTCACAATTGATCTCTCTGACATAATGTTCTAATGAATGAATATTCCAGGCTCTATTTATGACCACAACAATATGTATGGGACCATCCATGGCAACTCCATGTTGACATCAGAGCCCAACATGTCGCCCCCTCCCCCTCCACGTATCTACAAGCCTTGTGTTGTGTGCAATGATAAAAGTTCTGGATATCACTATGGTGTTAGCTCGTGTGAGGGCTGCAAGGTAAGACAGGTGGGGGGAGGGGATTGTGAATGGCAGGGGATCAAGTTAACACTGTGGTCTGTTAGTTGATGGTAGAAGATCAAGTTAACATTGTGGGCTGTTAGTTGATGGTAGAAGATCAAGTTAACATTGTGGGCTGTTAGTTGATGGTAGGGGATCAAGTTAACATTGTTGGCTGTTAGTTGATGGTAGAAGATCAAGTTAACATTGTTGGCTGTTAGTTGATGGCAAGGGATCAAGTTAACATTGTGGGCTGTTAGTTGATGGTAGCAGATCAAGTTAACATTGTGGGCTGTTAGTTGATGGTAGGAGATCAAGTTAACATTGTGGGCTGTTAGTTGATGGTAGAAGATCAAGTTACCATAGTGGGCTGTTAGTTGATGGTAGGAGATCAAGTTAACATTGTGGGCTGTCAGTTGATGGTAGGAGATCAAGTTAACATAGTGGGCTGTTAGTTGATGGTAGGGAATCAAGTTAACATTGTGGTATGTTTGTTGATGATAGGAGATCAAGTTAACATAGTTGGCTGTTGGTTGATGGTAGGAGATCAAGTAAATGTTAACATTGTGGGCTGTTAGTTGATGGTAGGAGATCAAGTAAATGTTAACATTGTGGGCTGTTAGTTGATGGTAAGAGATCAAGTAAATGTTAACATTGTGGGCTGTTAGTTGATGGTAGGAGATCAAGTAAATGTTAACATAGTGGGCTGTTAGTTGATGGCAGGACATCAAGTTAACAGTAATTTGTCAAAAAACTTAACATTTTTCAACAGGTTTCAATGTCGAATTATTATTTTTTCTTTGAAATTGTCTCAGGAATTTGCCTGTCAAAGTTTTAGTACAGAAAGATAAAGTGTAATGAATGTACATTTGGAATATTTGAACCTAAAATTTTCTATCAAAGTTTTGGAATGGATAGATCAAGTAATTAAATTTTTACATATTTTATAATAGAAATATTATTACTGATGTGTTTAACATTGTCTCAGGGATTTTTCCGTCGAAGTGTCCAGAAGAACATGCAGTACACATGTCACAAAGAGAAGAATTGTGTAGTAAACAAAGTGACCAGAAACCGGTGCCAGTATTGTCGACTACAGAAATGTGTAGTTATGGGAATGTCAAAGGAAGGTAGGAACTTTAATTCCAACTTCTATCCAAATGAAATCTCCTGCAATTTGAATGCAATGATATAATTTAAACCTTAAAAATTTAGTTTGTATTTGCATTCTTCCCTTAAAATAGCTATTTTATTTTTTGTAGTAGACATCTCATTTTATTATTTGCCCATCTTTCTATTATTTAGTAAAAGAATTTTTATTTATTAAAGGGTTATTAATACCATAACCATTGGTAAAATATGATATGCTGATTATATTGAAATAAATAAATTTGATAGAATTAACACTTCCAAAGATAAAAAACTATAGAAAATCACAAAGGTATTAATCGTTAACACTTAACAAGGCTACACTTAAAATTTAACTCAAAGTTATTGTGTTTTGATTAATGAATTTTTCTTTTAATTAATGATATTCTGTTATTTATAACATGGTATTTTGATGATAAAAAACTTTGAATTTCTAATATCCTTATTTTCATTTTTGTTCTCTATTTATTTTTCTATAAATGTAAACAAACCACGATATGTAATTTATACTGTGCAGTAACTGCTATAAGAATATCACATTTTTTCAGTATCTCCCATTGCTTTTTGAAGGAAACACATGTAATGGTATTAAATGTTCTAAAAATTTAGTTTCTAAAAAAAAAATACAAATAAAACTATCACTTTTGATAGATAATAGTTAAAATTATAGTATCTCACCAAATTTTGTGAACTGATTTTTAAAATCAAAATTTTTAATTGAAAAATATAATGTTATGCAACTCATTCAATATCTTTTATCTTTTATTTGAAATAATTTCTTACTGGCAACTCTGCTTTGATTCACATCTAATTTCTTTAAAGTATAAAAAGGGTACCAAAATTAATTTTGAAAAATTCCTGTCGTTTTTAAATTCTGATTTAACAAACTTCTCTTTGACCAAAATTGTGTTTGACTAAACCTCTGTCTTTCAAATTTTGATACATCAAATTTCTTCCTACCAAATTTGTGATACATTATCCATGGCACTTACATGATTTAATTATCCTGGTTTTTAATTTATAATTTTAAACAATTTTATAAAAAGTTGAAAAAAATGTATTTAATTTTTTTAATTAACCTACTGTTTATAAATGTAGTGGCCCTTCAATAGAGTAATCTGTGCATGTATTTTAGCCTTTTAAGAACTCCACATGCCAGAGAAAAAAACATTTAAAATAATTCAAGCTGAATTTTACAAAACATTTTAAATTGAGTATTAACATGAGATTTGTTGAGTTTTTTTCTTTCTTCTTTTCTTATGCAGCTGTAAGAAATGACAGGAACAGAAAAAGAAAACAGAAACCAGAAAGCACATCTGGAGGACCGGATGAGTTGACAGAAGATGACCAGATGTTAATACAGGAAGTCCTTGATGCTCACCGTGATACAACACCCGACGGCGTAAATGGCTCAACGCTACCGGGTTCAAGTTCAGCGGCAGCAACTACTTCAACGGCAGCAAATTCATCACCAAACATTGCAACATCTACCTCAGTAAGCAACTTACATTGGTTGTCAAATTTCTTCAACTCCCCACTGTGGAGTTTGTTACTCCTTGCTTCATCTACTATTGATAAAAATTTAATTTAGAGAATCTTGCAGAATCTTCTTAATCTAACTAATGAGACAATAACAATATTACCTGTTTAAACATTGTGGGTACTTTTTGATAAATCGGTCAGCCTATTTTAATAATGAGAATAAAATTTGTGATGCAGGGTTGGTTTGGGGTGGCCCTAAAACTAAAAGATGGGGGGGGAATTTTTTTAAAAAGAAATGGTTAGTTCATATGTGAGCTGACAATAAATTTATGTATGGCTTAAAATTTAAGACTTTCTAGTCTGGTCCATATTTAATGAAATGATAAGCTATTTCAGACATAGACTTGCCAAGCAACCAATGTATCCACTCTTATATTTTCAGGAGACCAAGTCAGAAGATGATTCTGGTTCTTCAGGAGTTTTTTTATGGGAAAAAATAACAGAGCTTTCATCGGCTGGTATTGTCATGATTGTTGACTTTGCCAAAAAAATTCCTGGTTTTCTATCATTATCTACCTCAGATCAGATTACTCTTTTAAAGGCAGCTTGTTTGGAGATAATGGTAAATTTTTTCCATGGATAAAATCTAACTAAAATCAATCTATAACTAATGAGAATAATAATTAATTGAACTTGAACTTGAACTATCCCTTAACCCGACGCTGGGTCGTTGGGGCTCCATTTTGAGCTGCGCACTAACTCATGCCAAGTGTCACGGTTCTGAGCTGCCTTCTGGGAATCGCTAAATGAAAGGCCGGTCCACTCTTTGATTGTCCTCCCAACTCTTCCTTAATCAATAATTAATTATTGATGAATATTTAAATATTTAAAGTTTATTTTAAGTAAAAAAACACCAAAATTAATTGCACAATTATTACAACTTTTTATTTTCAAACAATATTGCAGCTTATAAAAATGAAAATTACAGATAGATCATTCTAGTCACAGAAAAATAAGTAAATTATTTTATTCCCAGATTCTCCGAATTAGCATTCGGTATGAGCTTGACTCAGACACTATGCAGTTTTCCAATGGCCTCTCTTTGACCCGTGAGCAGCTACAAAGAGGTGGCTTTGGACCATTGACCTCAACCATTTTTTCATTTGCTGCCTCACTAAAACGTATGAACTGTGATGAGACTGAATATGCCATGCTGTCCTCAATATGTTTGATAAGTGGGGGTGAGTTATTAGGAGGTGCTTTCACTTTAAATTTTTAATGGGGAAAGAATTTCTTTTCTTATGATCAATTTTCTTAGGGGAAGTTAGTTAATAAATTAAAGTAAATGATGAATGGGATGTATTTCTTTGAATATATTATATTATATGAATTTAGTTGCTTTAAAAAAAAAAAATATATACACTTTATTACAAATTATTTTAAAAGTAAAAAAAATTAACACTTTTTGACTTACAATATTTTTGTATTCTGAAATGTTATATTTAAGTCTTCTCTTAAAATACAGCACGAGTGAGAATTTTTACAGATTTAAATTAAATTTTCTACCAGTTAACTACATTTTACTTCAAAACATCGCCACCTCTTTAAAAACAAACCATTTTTGGTCTGTAATGCCTTTCATTTCAAGTTTTAATATAACTGTAAAGATAATATTTCAAAGATCCAGTTATTTACTTGTATAAATTGTGAATGTGAGTGATGCTTATATTTCTTCAGATCGGTCTGGCTTACATGATACTGAAAAAATTGAACAAATGCAAGAACCATTGCTGGAAGCTCTAAAACATTACATCAGGTCACGACGACCTGATCAAAAACATACTTTTGCTAAAATGCTCTTAAAGCTCACAGATTTACGGAGTATCAGCGTCAAAGGTAAACAAACAATGTACTCTGCTTGTTCCCACTTGTTTGTTTGGCTTGCACTTTTATCATGCTTTTAAATTAGCATTTATTTATTTTTTGTAAAATTGCCTGTTAAACACCCCAACCCCAAAAAAACACACAAGCAATACGTTTTTTGCAATTGAAATTTTTTTATTTTTTAAATCTTTGATAGCTTGGAACAGCAAAGATAACTCATGATTCTGATTTTTCTTAAAATGTACAGTATAATATATTTTAAAAAGCTATTAAAAAACAACTAAATTTGAATTAATTCAAATTATTTAAAAAATATACTAATAAGCATTAAACATTATAATTAACTAAATTTTTCTTAACAGTATTAAAACTTAAATTAAGCTAATGCAGCATTTACATAAAACCAAAGTAATTTTTAGTTTATCTCATAAAAATTGTAAAAACACAATATTTTCACACACTGCAATACACTGGTTTTGATAACTGTGATTCAGGCAATCTTCAATATTCCAAATAGTAAAAATGTTATGGTGTGGTGCATTTAAACAGAGCATGTACATAACTGTTTGCTTCTGATATTTAATCCTCATTTTAGAAGGGCTGCTTGATCACTTAGACAGGTAGTGGAAATATAGATTCATTCATACCTTCATGATATATTTGAAATGTTTTGACTATTAGTCTTAGAAACTAGACAGTTATCTCCCTCCTCCATCCAACACACAATTTTATCTTCATGATCTTTCTCAAAATCAAACAATTTTTAACAAATCTTTCATTATATAAAATTAAATAATACCACTTTTGATGGCTTAATTATTTTAAAAAACTTTTATGCTCCAAGTAATCTAACTGAAGAATCTAAATAACAATTAGTCTTTACCAAAGATTGCTTGATCCCAACAAATTAGTGACAACATCATCCTTAAGTTGTACTCTCCAAAGCTGCTTTTTAAAATACAATGTCAAAACAGCAATCTGTATTAACAAGTCATAGTTATAATTAAATCAAAGACTTTTACTGTGTTAGGCCCTGAGCAATTTCAGCAATATGTTTAGTGAATTCCTGATTAGACAAAGCAGTATTTCAAAGTTTTCTTTTAACAGCAGATTCGATTATCTAACATAAATTTTTCTTCTCTACCTCCTCAATTCCAATTATTGCAGCAAGTTAATTTAGTTAAATTTTTAAAAATTTTATTTATTTAATAACATAGTCACACATCCTTATGTTGTTTAATTGCATCAAGTACATCCAATGGTTTGAGTCAGGACATGTACTTTGCATTTAAAAAAAAAACAATTTAAAAATCATATTTTGAAAATAAATTTAAATTTAACTACAAAATTTAATCTTAACACATTTATTGTGTTAGTTCACAAAAATTAAGGCGAGGGAAAAAAACAAAAACAAACAAACAAGATTTAGGAGATCTTTGTCCTACCTGAAAGAAACACTTTCTATACATTTATCAGGCTTACAATAATAAATAATATTCTTATATATATTCAAACATATATTGTATTTGGCATTTTTTTTTTTTGTAAGATTTTATTTGGGCTCTTATTTTTTTTAATGCTTCTTGCTTGGCTTGGCTTTTATTTTTTGCCCTTTTTGTTATTTTGTTGCTTGTAGGTGAGAAACAGATGTCCCCCTATGCCTTGGACTGCCTCCGTGACTTGTTGTTTGAACCTACCCCCAAACCACAACCTCCCCTCAAACCACAACCTCCCCCACTATACAGCTGCATACCGCCTTCTCCCCACCCCACCTATGGGGGAAGGTCAGAAACTGTGACCTCAGCTACCCTTAATACTAACCTTGACCTTGGCAGCCCCCAGCTTAATTTGAGAGCATCAGCAAGCTCCCACACACATTTGCCCCCAGCTTATCCAAACTGTAGTAGAGATAGTGTCCCCGGTACTCATACACATTTTCCAGGTACTAAAGTAAACATGTTGGCACCAATACCTACTTCTAGTTTCCCAGGGCCCAGTGGTGAGGGTTCACTGGCACATGATTTTGGGATGGATCCTCCATCAAGACCCCATTCAAGTGGATATCACTCTAACAATGGTTTAAGCCCTTTGGCTTTCAGCAATGGAAAAAGTAGAAAAGAGCATGAGCTTTATCAGAGTAATTGGACTTCCAAAGAACAGCATCAACTTGAGCAGCAGTATTTGATGTTGACGAGCTCATCGAAAGGGGAAAGTTATACCACGAATACCCTGGAGGTAGTGGTGAGGCCAACCTCCCAGTTTGCTAGCTCTTCCCCCTCTCTGAAGCAGAGCCCTTCAGAGGCAGCCAGCTCTGATCCTCTGCAGTCGCCCCATTTTTTATCCAGCATACACCAGCAGGATTACTCCTCCCCTTCATCTGACACCAGCAGTGGCCTGATTTACCAACCAAACAGCTCGACAGCTTCAGTTGGCTTTACGGATGCAAGTTCTTCATCATCTCAGATGCCATATGCTTCTGATCAATTTTTATACCCTACACAGTCCTCTAATGAGCTTATTCTCTCACAGCTGGCTCAGGCCACCATGGAGTATACACAAAGCTTGAGGAAATCAACCACTGCCTCCTCCTCCTCTACTACAACAAGCTTCTTATCAAGGACAGACAACTCTAAAGCTGTTGCTTCCAATCAAGAGCTGCCATCTGACCTCCAACAGGCCAATGACATTGCCTCTTTTTTAAACATCAACAACAACATGCTCATGTCCCAAGGAAAGGAAGACATTCTACCTGGTTGGGTAACTGAACTAAGAGAGAGAAATCTTGTCTTCCGGCCAGATGTTTCAGACCAAGGTCGGAACGGCTCAACTGCAATGGAGATGATTTCATCAGTCACATTACAGGAGAGTGTGCACTCAACAACAGATGATAGCAGGATAGATATGTCACATCTAGAAACAAAGCAAGAAGTGGAAAATGGTTATGAGACCAAACCTTCTTCCGGCATGAGCGTAAGTCAGCTGATTGGTGGTGCTTTGAAGATTAAGCCTGAAGAATGGTTGCATTATTCTGACACTGAATAGTTCAAGCCGAAGAAAAAAAGTGGCAATGCACGTCTACATCATATTGACTCAACAATGCTTTTTAAAAATTTTATTATATTTTTATTTTGAAAAGCCCCAACCAGAAATATGGACAGCCTCAAACCTTTAAAAGTATCCAACACTTTTAGATTTTACGTACTGTTTACTTTCTGAAATTATCTGGTAAATAATGTCAATGAAATAATCAGTTAATATATTACTTGTTTAAAAAATGGAATATTATCCAACTCAAAGCAAAAGAAAATATAAAGGAAACAGAATGTTCATTGTCTTCAAGTTCATAAACTTTAGCACAGAAAAGTGAACAAAATTTATTGTTCATTCTTAAATGTGTAACTTCAATTTTATTAACATGTTTAACTTAATTAATGGCATTAAGCTTAAAAATAGTGTTTTTTAAAATAATTTTTATATTCACCTTTCAAGATTTCCCAATTATTATTAGGCAATGCTCTTTTTATAACATGAATGTTTCATCTAAACCTAGAATGGTATTTATGTTTGACCACTGGCTCTAGCATAAATGTCAAGGGCCACATGAAAAGTTATTTTAGAATGACCTGAATGTTGTTACACAGTGTTTTCGTCTCTATGAAGATATATGTGATATCAAAACAATTTTTACCAAATTTGGAGATTCGACATGTAACATATTATTTACAATTCACTGTTGTTGAAATTTGATTTTATTTGGTGTTTTTTTTAGAGCCTTTTGATTTGATCATGGAGTCTTTTGACTAAAGTTTATCTTTGATTTAGTATTTTATTGAGGGGAAAAATTTTTTAAAACCATAATGCTTATTTTAATAACTTAATTTCTCAAAATATCTTTAGGCAAAAATTAAAATTTAAAGGATGAAGAAAATATCAAATAAAAACTGATAAAAAAAAACTTCTCCATTACATGACATGTTTATTAGATAACTGAAATAAACATAATACACTGAGAAATGTTTTTGTAAATAGAGTCTTAATATAAAAAGTTACTAATTTGTCTTTTATTATTGAATGCAATTGCAGTAAATGAAAACTGCCACCTCACAGCATCTATACAAAATTTGTCATTTCCATTATTTTTGTAACAAGTCTCTAAAGCAGTGTTTCTCAAAAAATTGTATGGCGACTCAGTGTGTCGTGAAAGATTTCCATGTGTGTTGCAAGATTTAGTAAAATTATTTCAAATTGATAGGGTTCTGAGCTCTGAAGTTATTTTGATATTTTAAAATAAAGCAAAACAAAATGTTTGTTAAATTAATCAACAACATAATCAGTAATCACATGTGTTTCGGGGAAGGACGTTAGATTCAGTTGGCTTCTAGGTACGCTATTTTCGTTTTTCATTCTATCTAGCTGCGTAATTGGCATGACATTTTTCATTCGGTGGGAGATTAAACTTTAGAGTATTATTTTAAAATAGTCTAACCCGGCATTTTAAGCAAGTTAACATAATTTTATCTTAACTTGCTTAAAATGCCAGTTTGATTAGTTTTTCTGATAAAATAATAATTAAATTACATGTAATTACCGCATCCCAGATCATGTGAACCGTTGCCTTAAGTGTATTTTGATGATGAAAATTACTGAATTGAATACGAATCGTTAGGTCATAAACTTCCTGTGAAAATATCAATTGTAATTAGAATAAAACTTTAAGTCTTAATGTTAAGGTTTAACATTAACTCTATCAGGTTCATTCACCCCACGTTTCACTTCCATGTCAACCTCCCCAAGGACCCGCCACAAAGCTACACTATTAAGATTATAAAAGGAATATTTTTGTTCAGCATACACGTATTGTTGGGTGCGCATTTAGAATTTTGAAGATAGTTAACAATGCATGGCAGGCTTTTGATGTTTTTTCAAAAATAAACTTTTTAATTAAACCATGGACAAGTTTTTAATAAAAATTTTCAAATCAAAAAGAAAATGTTCATCACACTGATATATCATAGTAATATGTTTTTTAAAATTGTTGTCTTATTAATCAAATAAGTTAAAATTATTTTTGTGTGTCGCAAAAATTCTTGAATATTCTTAGTGTGTCATTACCCAAAATAGTTTGAGAAGCACTGCTCTAAAGTTTTCACTATAGCCTTTTTCATACATCCTATAGTTCAAAGAGCTGGTTAAAATTATTACCCTCTTTACAAGATAGTTATTTAAATGTTTGGCACAGTGCTACCAATATGTAACAATAGCTCAGTTAATTTCATCACAATTCAATAAAAACATGTTGGCTACTATTCAAATGTGGATTAAAGTAACCTATTATAAATAAATGCATATTGACTACAAAATTTATTTTACTCTTATCATCATGAAATCAGAAAAAAAAATTAAAAGGTTATTTTCTCTACTTTTATCATTTACGTTCAAATAAGCTGTTTTTACTTCATGCTATGGTTACCTTAATGTACATATAGATTTATGAAACAAATTATCTCTGTGTCATTGATTTAATCCCTGTTTCATAAAGCAAAACCCTTTAAATACATTTTTCATAGTAGTATTTGAAAAATAATAATTTTTCTTTATTTTTGCTAATTCTTTTTCAAAAATTTATACAAATTTTCATCGAGTATTTGCTGGAAACAGATTGTAAAATTAAAGCAATATGACCTAAAATGTATTCATTACTAAGTTTCTAATAAATACATGCACTTAATGAACTTAAAAATTAGAATGTACATCACAATGTTGAATTAGTATTAAATAAATGGAAATTTGCCTTATTATTCCATGGTATCAGTGCAATTGTGCATTCTTTCATTACTTGAATACAATATAATTCAAAACAGTAAAGTATTAGATACATTTTTTTATATCAAAACTAATCGTGAAAAACCAATTTGCAATAGCTTTTTAGAAATATTGTGTCATGACGATGAACTTTTTTACAATATAAATTCATTGATTACTGTTGTAGATTGTATAAATATATATGCTGTGTTAAGATATAAAATAGCATAATATGTTGTGTGTAAGTTTGACTGGTTTGTTCATATTGTGCCCAAGGTTAAAAATATATAAATACTACCCCAACGTTATTCTAGTTCTTTTGTTAATTTAGTTGGGTTTTTTAAAACATTTTTTAAATTATTTTTTTTTAAAATCCACCTTACAAGATTTTAAAGAATTCATTTTGGATAAATATTATATTTTTTTAAATTATTAAATTAAATTCATTTAAACAATCTGTATAAAACACTAAGAATTTAAATTATATTCCCAAAATACTTTTCCAAAGCATTTTGGCAATTAATGACTACATGTTAGGGTTAGGTTATAAAAACAATAACATTCAATTGTTCCTGGGAAGATTTAGAGTAAAAAATTATTTTTTACTTTCTCACCACCCCTTCTTTTTCTACATCTGATGTAATTATTTTGTTGTTTATTGTGCTTTTTTATTTTTTTAAATAGAAAATTATATAATACCGGTGAGAAAATGTATTTTTCACATTTACAATTGTATTCTAACAATTTTGTACATGCAATTAGTAAAAAGACTATTTTAAATTCAGTAGCATTGGATTTATTTTCATTATTTTCATTTTGCTTTTGTCAATACTCATCTATGATATAAAATGTATGTTTAAGTGTACACGCTTTTTTTAAATCATTTCTTTTTCAGCAAATTAAAAAAAGAAAAAAACATATCTGATATACATGTAATTGCTAAAAGTATTTTAGTCACAAAGTAAGATTTTTGAGATAATCAAGTTTCCGTGATACTATTTTAAGAAATTGTACCAAGTCATACTGTATGGTTTTCATATTTATACAGTAGACTGGTCTAAATCAGATGTTAAAAGTTCACTGTTTAGATTGAATTTGACATAAATGTGACTTAAATACTTTTAGCACCAGGGTCTTCAATTAAAAATGTAAATTAAATTTTGTAAATTTTATTCCTATGCTTTTAAAGTCGGGATTATGATTAAAATTGTCTGAAGTTTCAAAACTTGACAGATTACAAAACTGTTATTCATACCAGACTACCAACAGTTAAAATTTGACTTGAAAATAAAGTTAGGTAAATTTCAAACAATTCAGAGTATTTTATTTGGTCATGAATTTTTTTGTGCTTTTGTATTTTACATGTATTTGGTTATCTGCTTTTAATGCTTCTTTAGTTTTGGCTTGTTTTTATTTTTAGATTTGCACCCTTGCATGTTGCTAATTGTATTGTTTCAGCTTAGTAATAGCTTCAATCAATGTTGAAAAAATTGTATTCTGTGTAAAATAACAATTTGTCAATTTTAGTAAAATATTGTAAGTTTCATTCAGTTGTGCAAGCTGTGTAGACAAGGTAAGATTAAGTTTTTTTCTTCTTTTGTGCAAAGAAATTAATAGTAGCCTTTTAAGTATGCAAAGTCTTGATGCTATTTTTGTTTAAATATCATGTTATACTGAAATGATATTTTAGTGACAATAGTTTGGTTAAAATGAGGAAAACTAAACTTTTTATATAAAAGTAAAAAGTTTAATCGAAAGTTTTTTTTATTAAACAATTTATAAGCACTTTGTTAAAAAAATATCTGTATTTCTTTTTAAAATATAATTTTTTACTGAAATCAGGTGCTGAGAAAGTGCTCCATCTGAGATTAGAGAGATATGCTCAGTTGCCTCCCTTGGTAGTAGAAATGCTGGAGCGCGTAGAAAATGTCTGCTTGCCTTGAGACTTTGCCTGAATAACTGGCTTTCAACCTACTACAAGCAAATATCTTTTTTTTCAAAATTGGGCCTAGGTCATTTGATCTACACTGAGTCGGTACTATTAACTGCAATGTCAAGGCCATCAAGATGCAGCATCACATTGGCATTTCACAAAGATGATCTCTTTCTGTTCATATAAAAAACTGTCTTTCTTGATTGGATTTAACAAGTACTATAGAAGATATGGCTTAACACAAGTTAGCATGTGGAGCAGGAGGACAACTCAAACAATACAATTTATTCAATTAGAGAATTCTTAGTTACGGAATCTCTTCTATCTGGTTACTAAATAGCTTCAAACATTACATCACTTCTTTGGCTGTTATAGGATGTCATTTAATTCATCAAGACTCAACATTGTTACTTGTCATCAAGATATGACATTGTTTCTTATCATCAAGACTCAAAATGTTTTCTTGTCATTCATTGTTTGCCAGAATGAGCATATCAGTTTAACTACAGAACGGCCAAAGTTATACACTTTGATGATTATGATGTTATTATGACTGAAAATTAAAATTGAGTCCCTCACTTTCAAACATGACAAAAAGGAAACAGAACATAATTTAAATACTCTAGCATTATCTGATGCATCTAAGCTGAGCTTAATTGGTTTATTTGTAAACAAGACAAATTTAAGCTGTAATTATTTTTATGATTATTAATGTTGTACATTACTATACTGATAAACCTTAACTACCTCATTACTACCACATCTTTAACTCTTCTTTTTTAACCAAAATGAGACCTCTGATTACATATGTGATTTCAATTTAGTGGCCATCTTAATGATTATTCTTTTTGCTGAATTTTTTTAACAGCTTCTAAATTTATCATTAAAGCTTTGTGTCTTTTAAACATAAATGGAATTTTTATTTTAATATTTGGAATTATGCATTTCTAAACTATTTTATTTCAAATTCAGACTTAGCATACTAATTGTAAAATTTGATCAAATCTAAAATATGTTATAATAAGTTTAAGGATTGGTTTAAATTAAATCTTAACTCTAATATTAACTAGCATGGGGGAAAGTTTTACCACAAAAATTCCTTTGAAAAAGTAATAACCAAGTATTTTTCAAGCTTTATTAAAACAAATGGTCCTTAAATTAATCAATTCTCAAAAAAAAAAAATTCCAAATCCAGTATAACATAATTCAAGATATAGATACTTAAATAAAAAATAGGTTTTTGGAAAATGTAAATGATTTCAATCTAGGGAGTGTAAAGTAAACAAAGTAAGGCCTCATCATTGTTATGGTTTTTTAAATGCTAAGTTTTAAGTGCTGACCTCAAATTCAAACATAAGTAAATTTTGAAAACAAAGACCTTTATAATATGAAGTAAAATTATCAAAGCAATACTTTTTTGAAAAAATTGTCAGATCTAGTAAAAAAACAAAACATTTTATTGTTGTATATTTGACATTAAGACCTTAACCAATGACCAGGTGGGGAAATTATTTAATATGATGAGCTATAATTTAGAGTAAAAAAGAATTCTTTAAATGTTTTAAAAAATGGGATATCAAATAAAATAATTTTTTGAGAAATAGTCAATGCCAATAGCTAAAAATTATATTGTTTGAGTCCATGTTACTAAGTAACTAGCATTAGAAACTTATCAGTTCAAATCTTATTTTTATTGTATCATGATCACTGCAACATTTATCCACTGTAGCCCCTGAGCCCTCTCACCCTTATCCCAAACCCAAAGCAGCAAAGAAATTGTTTCCATATCCAACTAACATCAGAACCCACTTTTACCAGGGGAATAATTATGCACTATTTTATAATACCTTGTATTACAAATGGCAATTAGCAAGTAAATGGCACACTAGCATTATTTATTAACAGCTGTATATAAATGTGTGTGTTAGAAGTGTGCTTATGATATAAATGTTCACCTTGACTTATAATTATAATATTATATTATCCTATTTTACATACAGAAGCAAGTAGGCATTTGATTACAATCTATAGGTCTTAAGAAATTCACTGTTGTAATTTCTTATGGTATACATTAATTGTATCATAAAATAAAAGCTAATAAAACTAATAACCAAACTGTCCTTTTTACAAATAATTTTATTTAGTGTTTAATCAAGCTTTCCTATTTTATTTTTTACTCTATATTAATTTTTTTGTGGCAATACATAAGCGCACTGTATTTATAAATAAACTAATGAGAAAAATATTTCAAAAGTTAGTGTTAATGAATAGAAATAGGATAAAATTAACAATATAATTGTTTACACATAGATGTTATAGGAATAGATACCTATATAACTAATTTATAATAATGTAATTTTTCTGATATTAGAGGCATATTGTGTGGTTGTTATGGTTAATGTATAATCTATTATATATTGCCAATGTTAAGTTCAAGCTTTATTTAAACATTTAAATATGAGCTTTGGCTTATCTTGTATATTATATTTTTATATTTATTTAATGAAAATTTTCACTGGTTTACTTCAACATGTATATTTATGTATAGGATGTTGTATCAAATAGTTTTCTTCTTCTTAATTTTGGTTTGAACTGTCTCTTGATACTTCAAGCTGGTTTTTTCATTTAGTATCTAAAACATGACTAAACTGTGACTTGCGATAAGTTCCTGGAACGTTTTAGCGCTAATGAACGATTTTGATGTTAGCTTACTTTTTTCATCATCCCTAAATTGTTAAAAATCAACTTTGAGGAAAAGAAAACAACATTTTTTAAATCCATTTTTGTATTAATTAAAATTGTCATTGCATGCAATATTGACTGTTATTTTTAAAATTATACTTACTTGCTAGTGTTCTTAAAGAAAAAAAAACAAATTTGAAACATTGCAGAGACTCTGTCCTTTACCATTTCAATAATAAAAATATTGAATTAAATGTTACTTTAAACAAGAGTTTGAAACTAACATTAGGAATTGGGGACAATACTGGTTGCACTGATTAACTGGGATAGGCTCATTACAGACAGCATTCATTTCGTGAACCTTTCTAACAAAGTTGTGAATTTCTTTTTAAATATTTTGTGGTTCATTTTAATGGGTCTTTAAATAAAGACTACTGAGCCTTTCATTCATAATTTCAGCCTTTTTTTACTATTGACTTTATTAATTGAGAATTTTGATTTTACATAATGGTCTCACATTTAAACCCATTTAATTGTATGACAAATCATTAGTCACACAATCCACACAATTTCCATTCTTTTGCTTTTAAAGAGTAGCAATAATCTTAAATAAATAGTGTAGGGCAAATTCAGGCTTTAAGTTTCTGAAAGTATTAATAATTAGATTCTAGAAAGTGAATTTATATTAAATTTATATATATATAAAATTTTTATTTAACATTTTGTTTTATTGTTTTACTGTTTAGTTAATGTTTCATGAAAGTTTGATACACTTTTAAAAAAACAATTGGATTTTTTTAAAACAGAAAGTGTAATGTAATTTAAATAAAGAAAATTTAGGCAAGGATAGGTCTAGCTACTTATACATTACATGGATACCATTAATAAATTAATATAATTAAGTACTATGATTACTCTTTTTTTTCAGCAATTTTTAGATAATGAATTCTCTATGATAGATTCAACATTTCATGCAATAATAGATATGTTGATGATAAATGTTACTTTTAAAAATCATATAAATTTAAATCACACAAATTATTTCTGCATATACTTGATAGAATTCATTTTTCAATCTGAAACTGATACTTTTAATTTTACTCGCACTTTATTTATTAGAGCATTTGAAAAAGGGATGAAAGGTTATTTTACTTTTTCTTTTACATTGGTTTTTAAAGCATATACTGGCTCATCAAGGTGTTGAATATAAGTTATGTATGTGTATATATATATAATTGAAAAAGTGCTATTAGTTTGTTTTCATTAAATCCCTTTTGGTGTAGAGATTATGTGTGTATGAGGATAAAATTCATCTCCACTTGATTTTTAGTAACAGAGAGTTTCTGCAAAGTCATCTGCTTATACAGCCACTTTGAGCTCATCATCCTCATCACAATATGTCACATGAGTTCAAATTTCAAATTAAATAAATTTCTGAAACTCCTTCAAAATTTTAATACGTTTTTCTCAAAGTCAAATCTCCAAAAATATTTTTTTTGCGCTTGGAACTTGACATAAGTCTGTCCTACTTGTTCTTTTTTTGTTGTTCCAAACCTTTCTCCTTAGAACTCATTTGTAGGTCTTGACATTTTTGACTTATTGATAAACTTCCTAATATTCTTCAGTCAAAGATAAAAAAAAAATAACTGAGCCACTTTTCCATTCTGTAGGAACTAAGTTTATTTTCCACTGGAAAATTGAAAATTGAAACCGCAAGCTCAAATAAGCTAAAATATTAATTACCGTCCTTTTCTGTGAATTTCTTGATGAATTTTTAATAATCTAATAGGATCAAAGTGGCTGCAATTGTTTTCAATTTTAATGAACTGTTTTCTTTATTGTATCTGCATATTTTCCTTCTAGAGTCTTTTCTTGATACTTTCTCCATTCTTTGTTTTGCCTCTAAATCCACCTGATTTATTCTAAGTTGTAATTCAAGATAGAATTTGACAGAATTTCTTCTACTTGAAGGTTGAACTGTGTGAACTCATCTATCAATTCATTACTGACTAGAATCAAAAGTAAATCACTTATTTGAAACTTGTATAATGCCATGATTTCATTTATTTTTTTTTGGAAAAATTTTTCAACTTGAATAGTATCTTTAGTAAACTTAACAAGTTCTTTGACTGAGTTTATTCTGTGAATTTATCTTCAGTTAAAATAATTCTTCACTACTCACAGATAGATTTGAGTTTTTGTTTGAGTTATTCTAATTCTAACTGCTGCATCCTTGAAGGTAATACTATCTCAGATGAAGAGTTTCCAGTTATTAAAACCTAGGGTTAAGGTTCACCTCGACTCAAGCCATGGTTTGAGGTTAAAAAGTAACTAAATTTTTGAACTTGAAAAATCAAATATGTAACAAGCAGGTCTATAGACATGAAGCCAGAAATCTTCAGACTGATCAAGTATTTACAAATAATTAAAGAGCTTGAAACAGGTGTGTACACCAGTAGTTATACCAGCATGGTAGAATTTATAGGATAGGGAAAATTCTTGATTTACTTTGGAAATTTTAAGAATGCAGTTAAACATCTAGAAGGCTTTGCCTTCACAAATTTCACACATTATCTCTATTCCAAAGAGGATATAATAAAAACTGGCTCAACGCAGCTTTCAAAAGCAACAAATAAAGCATAATATATAACTTATACTTATATTTACGACAATGCAGCTTCAGTTTTAAATTCCATGGACCTTAAATGAAAAAGGTTAATTTTTACATCCCAATGAATCTGTTCTGCTTAAACTCATACCCATTGCTCTGTCAGTATCGTTACAATCTCAAGAAATCTGTAAAAAGATGAACTCGTTAGCCTGGTCATGATTTGTTCAGTTTCTGTCTGTACAGCTCTTGTTGAAGTTTTCCGACTGTCTACGATATATGTAATGTTGTATCATATATAATCTTGTGTCCTGTGAGCTTGATGTTATTGAAAGGGGCATCATCACTGTACATTTTCTTGTTTCCTTCTCACAACTAAACCGGTTCTATGCTTCCTCGGTGATTACAAACAACCCTGTTGAAACAATTGGTTTTCTGTGTGTGCCCATTACATTTTGTTATTTTCTTTTCAAACCATCCCTTATTTAGTAGAATATATTAATTTGATTTTTTAAAAAATCTGCTCTGTATTAAAACTGGTAAGCTTCAGATTAAATAAGATGGTTCGAAAAATTTATTGGTTCATGCCACCTTACTTTTCTTTACTTATAGCTTAATGGATAAGTGCAAAATATTAAAATTCTGACGTTTGTCACTTTTAAGTGTAGCCACTACAAAATTTAATATTGATCTTCACAGCATTGTTTGCATTTCCTTTCTGTCAATACATCAATCAAAACTCAATGATTTGATTTTAATTTCAGGAATACTTCTAAACTCTTCCATTTTACTTAGATTGAGGTAGCAAAATATTTTCTGTGGTGTATGTTGAATGAGTATCATCGAATAACACATAATATAATTTGTTTAAAAGAAATTTTTAAATAGTTAAATAACTAAATCAGGTGTCCCCCACCCAACAAAATACATGTTGTGCTCCTACTTTTCCCCACAAAATATTCATGCAAGGAACTGGAAAATGTTCCACTTGTAATGTAAAATTTTGGAGCCCCACTCATGCAGCTAATATGAATAATTACAAAATACAATTTGATATCATGCAGTGTGCTAAAAATAGACTAGACTTTGATATTTGTGTACACTTTTTGAAAGTACTTTTTTCACCACAATTAATTAGTTCTGGTCGTCTCTGTTTACAAATTAGCTTTTATAATAGAAAACTGAGTTTTTAGATTTAGCTTCTTGTCACGCAATTTTAACCATTGCCATTTCATCATAACTTGTAAATGTTTTATTCCATTATTATTACTATTATTTCTGTTTTAGTTTTCTTTTGCTTTCATTGACATTTTACTACCCATTACCGATTCATGCCAGGAAACTTTTAGCTTGACTGATCTGTATTAATACTTAGCTGCAAATAGACACATGCAATATAAATATAAGATTCTGATAAAAACATTAGCTTATCTCGGCTGAATTATCTCATTCATACACATTTTTCTCATTTAGTTTTTTGGGTTTTTTCAAAGTAAGCTTGGAAAGCTCAGTTAAGCCTGCCCATCTTCAGCAGCTTGGGTTTGTGCTGTCTGGGGATTTTTCCCCCCTCGCTATGCCACTGCACAATTTCCTGTTAAAAGAAAAACCTTATGATGAACTTTTAAGGAGGAATATTTTATTCATATGTAATTTTAACCTCATCTCATTGTAATTGTGTGATACAGAAGTGGGGTTTTTATTTTTTTTGAACATATGGATTCCGGTGAAAGATGGCGTGAAACTCAAACTGTCTTGTATGTTCACCATTTTTACATACATTTTTCATTAATTCACTCATGTTCATATTTAGATATGATTAGAAATAATAAAGAGGTATTGATTTTATTTTTAATTTTATTGTTTCATTTTTTAAAATCTTGAATATTTTGCAGCTATCTCATTCTTACAATCTATTTCTTTGTAAATAGTTGTTGAATAAGTTACCTCTATTTTTGTTCATGTACTACAACTTTAAGGTCTATGTGTACATTAGACATAGCAAAAGGCCCTTGTGTCACATGACATGTGTATATTAGATAGAGCATAAGGTCCATGTGTCATATGACATGTATATAAGACAAAGTATTATGCCCATGTGTCACAGAACATGTATATTTTAGACAGAGCATAAGGCCCATTTGTCTTATCTTAGATATACAGACGCTCCTCCTATTTAGAAGATAATTGCGTCCACAGAGCATGCCGGATGATCTGTTGGCAAATGATGCAGCGGTCATAGGCCACGCATTACTCAGTCGCCTAACAATTGTTAGGTACCCATTCGGAACTGGGTGACTCAGGGATGCCCATGCCCCAGGTACAAATCCTTGCCTTCGCATGGATTCGAAAACGTGACCATCGGTACGACAGTCGACCACCGTGTGGCATGACATGTGTATATTAAGACAGAGCATACGTCCCATGTATCACAGGACATGTGTATAGTAGACATCGTACATGTTTGTGCAAAAAAGATTGAATGAGATCAAAAGTCTTATTTTGCCTGTTTGGGTTTGCACATTCATGTTGAAAGGTTTACTATACATACAATTTTTATTTTTAGTATAGTCTTGTATCTAACTCAGTAAGATAATTAAACTTGTAGAACACTAAAATGATAGAACGTTTTCTTTGGTAAAAGTTGTAACTCAGCAGCCCTAAAAAGTAAAGTGTAAAGTAAGAGAAATTCCCAAATATTGAAATTGAAATACTTTTAATTCTAATTATTTCAAATTGACACATGAAACTGACATACGAAATGGACACATGTAATGGACACATAAAAGCAAAGTCCACACTCAAAAAATGCTGATTACGTCTATGTAAGATAGTGGCAGCTGACCTCATTTATTACACTACTGACCATAACTCCTGCTGCAGTTATTCTCTAAGTGGAATATAAATAATAAAGTAAGAACTCTGCTTACAAATAACATTGTAATACAGCTCGGAAATTTAAATTTATGGGGTCTCTCTATCCCAGTGTACACATTTCTGTTGAAGTGATAATTATCAAACTTTTCCTTCCCAAATGCAAAATCTAATTTAAACAAGATGCCTCACTCTATCGTCTATGGCTCAAATAAAAAAAAATTAATAAAATAAAATTCATGTAATATTTATTTAAAAAATAAAATTCCCCTCTTTCTGGTAACTCAATCTATGCTATCAGATTCTAGCCCAATAATTTGTACTTTTGTAGTTTTGCAGTGACTTATTTTTTATGTTAATTTATGCCAGATTGTGACTAATCACGGTGAGAAAAAGTTTCAGTTTTTGTAAGATAATAAATATACTTCTATTGACGATTGTTTTCATGTCGTTGATATATGTGCCTGTGTTTTTGGAGAAGGTTTGCATATTGTTTCTTATATTTATTTACCACCGAGGATTGCTAACATCGGGCAATTAACGGGCTTATAGAAATAAAATCTGCATGAGTCGCCACTCGCCACAACGATGTTTAACTTTATCGTAGTGATTAGACAAATTTTAATCAAGATTCATAGCAATGGGAAAACCATTTATAATATGTTAAATATAACATGTCTTTGATATGTTTTTCTGAACCCGAATGGACTTGTCATTTATCATGAATCAAAATCAAAATACATTTACATAAAGCTCTAAATGTGTCAGAAAAGTATATAACTAGGAACATTTTTTAGTGCGGTGATGTCGTGTCATTGGACTTGTCTCTAAACTTAAATGCTAAAATGGCAGCTAATTTTAATAATTTATTCAGTATTCCCTGAATTGAGACCGCGATGAATTCGCTTAAATAATCTCAGTAAGCATATTTAATATCTTGGTCACATTTATCCTTACATTCTTACATCTCCTTTTTCAGGCAATTGTATAAAGTAAACGTACTTCTAGCGCGGACAGCTGAAATAAAACTAAACTTGGTTATGTTTTTATTGTGTTCTTTCTAATTTTTAAATACTCCATCTTTATGTGGAGGACAAATTACGTCTTTACGCATTGAATGTCATGTTTTATTGGTGCTCAGTGTCTTACTAATGTCTGTGAACAGGGCCAGATTAAGCCATCTTGGTGCCCTAGGCACAAAACCACAATGGGTGCCGCCCTACTGCCCAAGCCCTCCATCTTCTGCTTACCGCTAGTATGTTCAACATTATGCAAAAACTAACAAAGAAAAACAGTTGATAGCACATGTTTGTTCTACTATCACTGCAAAGTACACCTACAATAAGGTATTTCTTTATTAAAAATAATCGTTAATTAATTTTGTAATAATAATAGACAAATTGCTGTAACTTTTTTAATAGATGAGAAAGTCAGAGAGAGCAGACATTCCATTTTATTTTAAATTTTATGTTTTTATATTAACTGGCTAAGTTTTATGAGTACATCATCAAAGTTTATTTTAAATTTTAAATATTTTCCTAATAAAATATATTTATTTTTTAGGAAAGTGTGACGTACTTTAGGGGGGGGGGCGAGATTTGTGACAGGGGGAGGGGGAGTTTAAAATGGTCAAAAATAGCGCGACGTACTTTATGGACGGCCCCTAACCATTAATGTTAAAAATATGCGAAAGAGATTTTTACATTTAGAAAAGCACATTCGATTTTGTCTGCATTACTTTGTATAATTCTGCATGACTAAACGTGTTGTTTTCAGATTTTGATGCGCAAAACTTGTGGCGAATATATAGGTGGAACTGTTGTAGTTCAGTATATAATATAAATTATTGTTCAAATTTTCAGGATAAGCATTTATTAATCCTTCACAACAATGAGATGTTTGTGGTACATCAACCAAACAAGAAAATACAACTGCTCTATTGTTTAAACATGTCCCGGTCTAGTCATCTCTGTCTCAAGTTTGTCAACAATACCATAGAAATTAGATTACGAAATTTGTCTCTGGCATTCAGAGATACATTAGGGGCATCACTATCGATGACCACTGTTGTTTACATTTACGGGTCAAAGTTGACTTATCCATGAAGTGGTTTCTCTTTTGCTAATTCTTCAAATCTTTCAAATTTATTTCAAGATTCCTGTACGTTATATGCTATTGGAGAATACAAATCAGAACACGTTTTCAAGTTCACTTGCACATTTTGTAGAGTTTGACTGAGCGGGTGAAAATGTGGTAACTCTGCTTCTCAAAAGACAAGCAATAGAAACACATTCTAATTTTTGCCTCTCCTTCGCAATGTTTTCTTGCTTCTCTTCTGGTGACACCTTCTGTGACTGGTCTTCTTGTAAACATTCTAACGCTTCAATAATCTGAGGATGAGACTTTAAAAAAAAATCTTCAATTCCAACAGCACCGGCTTCCCATCTGGTATCACAAGTCATCCTCTCAGAATCTTTCATCTGTTGGTTGAAGCTGAGAAAAAAGTATAGATCAACGGCGCTGTGTGGAAGAAGTTGACTGCCTCTAAACAAGCGTCAGCGGCACTTCTGCCTTCCACATTTAGTGTATGGTGAATACAATAATCATTCTCTACTGCATTGCTTACCATATGATTTTGTGACATAGAAGAGTTTTTGATAGCAATATCTTGTTATTTTTCCTCCAGCATAAATCTGGCACAATTTATCAAAGGTTCCCTATAGATGCTGACGGTGGGTGCACAGTCAACTTAGTAAGCCACACCGTGTGCTGTACAAACTTACTTCCGATGAACAGAAACTTAATGCATTAAATTTGATTTGTCTGGAATTAAGTTAAAGACTCGTTAGTATTTGCTTTGCGTTTTCATCACGTCATTCTGTGTTAATTACTAGCTTGTGATTAGATGGTATTGGAGAAAAATATTTCAAATCTGCATTTTTTTAAAAAAAGGTATTTTAAAAATATTTGTAAATCCCTTATATTAACTTCTCCGTCGTCTCCTCGTTCCTCGGTCCGTACGGTACGGCGGATAAACAAAAGTAAAAAATGACCAACTTTCCGTCAGGCTATCGAGCTGAAATTTTGAACATAGACTCGTGTCACCTAACACAGCATAACAGCAAAATTTCAGATCGATCGAAAATACCGTAATAAAATTAATGCACTTTTAGTTTATCTCTATATAAATGTATGGTAGTCTGTTGTTTTTGAATTTACGACACTCCAGCCATGGGTGACCACGCCTCCATCCCCACCCGTCCCATTTTTACACCAAGAGAGTTCAGTCACGTTTAGTCTGTAAATGTTTCAATATGATCAATACTTTAAGTTTTCTCATATATAAGGGATTTATAGTCAAAAACTTTGTTTTTACAGGTTGTTTATTAAAGTATATAAAATGTGTACATCCTGTAAACAAGTTTTAGAAACAACTTTGCTTTGATATGGTTTTATTCAAGTTTAAATGTCTTTTGATGCCTGAAATAAGTTATTCACAGTCTCCTTGTAAACAGCGCTAGGAAAATCTAACATTTTTTTAAATGTTCAAAAACTAACACTAACATCTAAATCCTTTCTTTGCTTGTGACCTGGCGCCGATGATTTATGTCGGTTTCTACGGACTATCCCGGATGTTGAATGACCCTGAACTCTGGTGTGGTGCCACAGCTGGACTGAACCTGAGCCACGCCCACCAAGATCCATTCATTGTTGGATGGGGCGTTACAATACACTGGCGCCCCCGTGTCGCTCTGTCAAGGACATAGAGAGAATTTCATTATAATTATAACATATAACATTAAATAGTTATTATTTGGTGGGGGAAGGGAGGGACGTGAATAATTAGTGGGAGGGTTGTTGTGGAGACTATGATAACTTTCATACTGATTAAACTCATGCATCTAAAAATTGTCGAAATAAGTCACCAAGAACTTTAATGGAAGGTATTTTATTAATACAAACTAAAAGTTTGGGCTGGTATTGTGGCATTTTCGACCTTGTTTTGGATTCCGAGGTGGCTGCTTCAGAAGCGACCACTCCGGGGTGGGGGCAGGGGGGTTCCCCATCTGTTAGGTTCCCTTTGGGTAGGGGACAGGGTGGGGGGCTTTCCGGGAAGACCCACGAAGAGTACTAGGCTTGGGGCTGCTGACTTTCTTCCACATTTATGGCTGGTATAGTAACAATACAAACTAAAAGTTTGGGTATGATCTCAAAATGTCTCTAATCGGCAAGTGTGCCTAGTGTCCCTTAGTATCTTCACTCTAAATTTTTGAAGTTTTATATCTCAGTGCCATAGATTTGTATTTCTATAAAACGAACTTTAAACATTGTAATGGATAGAATGTAATATACTTTCAATGAACGAAAGTTCGTTATTTTCTTTTGAACAAAAGTTTGTATGACAGCAATCTGGGGAGAGGGTGATAGAAAAAAGACACACTATTTTTAGGCCTTCTGCCGATACGTTGATCGTTTAGCTTCGCCTTGTCAGGCTTATTACACTATTCAATAGCACTTTCTTTCATTTTAACACAAAGGTTAAGCAAACTACAACTTTGAATCACCGTGTCAACTCTTGTTGATTTTTAACACAAAATATATTTGATTTTTAAAAATTACATACACTTTTGATTAAATTCTGCATTTGCTTTGGTCTTTTGTAAAACCAACTAGATCTAATACTTATACTATATATACCGTCGTAATACGATCTGAGAAAATAGTGCACAAATTCCGTTTCTAAGATCTACTCGTCAATGGACGTCTAGCTATGTTTGACAGAGTAGTACCAAGTCAATAGTGCAGTGAAGCTCTCCCTTGCTGTGTAACTTACACTAAGTCAACACGATCCACATTCGTGAGTACCTCGTTGAAAGAAATCAAAAGTGAGCGACAGAGTAAGAATTAAATGTCGACATAGTAAGAATTAAATGTCGACATAGTAAGAAATTAAATGTCGACATAGTAAAAATTAAATGTCGACAGAGAAATAATTAAATGTCGATATAGTAAGAATTTAATGTCGACAGAGAAATAATTAAATGTCGACAAAGTAAGAATTAAATGTCGACAAAGATAGGCTATCTAATTAAATGTCGACATGTCCGGCATCCTTCCGTCTCGCGAGACGATGGTGCATCACCGTTGGGTTGGGTTGCATTTCCTCGAGTGACTGTGCAGTCCTATCCTTGAGTGACAGTCTTTGCCACAGTTTTTACACACGAGTTCTGTGCTTCCAAATGTTTTGGCCTTTCTCCTAGCTCTTCTGTCTGCAGCCTCCTCCATTCTTCGCTCCTCGGCTACTATGACGCCCTCTTTGACAACTGTGCGCCACGTAGATCGGTCTTCTGCCTTACACTCCCAGTCACTTGTATGTATTTTGGCTGCTTTCATGTCCCTTTGACAGACATCTTTAAATCGCAAGCGTGGGCGACCTGTTTTCTTCTTTCCTGAAGCAAGTTCACCATATAGGAGGTCCTTCGGGATGCGGCCGGGGCTCATTCTTTTGACATGTCCTAGCCACCTCAGGCGTCTTTCACTAAGAATTGAGAACATGCTTTGGGTATTGGCACGCGTTAGTACCTCACTATTAGGCACTTTTTCTTGCCATTTAATACCAAGGATGCGGCGCAAGCATCTCAAATGGAAGCTGTTAAGCTTACGCTCTTGTGATGTATAAGTGGTCCATGTCTCGCTCCCATATAGTAGTGTACTGATGACACAGGCTCGATAGACGCACAGTTTGGTTTTCTCCGTTAGCTTGGTGTTTTGCCAGACCCGCTTATTTAGTTTAGCCATTGTTGCGGCTGCCTTGCCAATTCTGCTGTTTATTTCTTCTTCAATGGACAGTGTATTGGAGACCTTGGATCCCAAGTAGGTGAAGCTGTCCACAACCTCCAAGTTTTCATTATCGATATTTATGGTAGGAGGAGGTCGAGTGTCTTGGGCCATGATGTTTGTCTTTTTCAAGCTGATTTGCAGACCAAATTCTTTGCAGGCATTGGAGAAGCTTGACACGAGTTGTTGCAAACCAGATTCTGTATGTGCTGTTAGTGCCGCATCATCCGCAAATAGTAGCTCTCGAATTAGGACATCCGTCGTTTTGGTCTTGGCTCGGAGGCGGGCAGTGTTGAAAAGTCCTCCATCAGCTCTGGTATGTAACCAGATTCCCTCACTGCTATCCTTGAATGCGTATCGAAGAAGTACAGAGAAGAATATTGCGAAGAGTGTTGGTGCGAGTACACAACCTTGTTTAACTCCGCTGCTGACAGGGAAGGCCTCTGACTTAGCTCCATCGAACTGTACTGTGCCAAGCATATTTTCATGGAACTGTCTGATGATGGCAAGTAGGTGAGGGGGACATCCAATTTTTGCCAGTATTTGGAATAGCCCGTTGCGACTGACTAAGTCGAAGGCTTTTGTAAGGTCCACAAATGCAATGTATAGTGGCATCTGCTGCTCTCTGCATTTTTCCTGGAGCTGTCGTATGGAGAACACCATGTCTATGGTAGACCGACCGGACCGGAAACCACACTGAGATTCTGGATAGACGCGGGATGCTAGGCTTTGTAAACGTTTTAGTATAACGCGGGCAAAGGTCTTTCCTACAATACTAAGGAGTGAAATGCCGCGATAATTATTGCAATCACTCCTATCACCTTTGTTTTTATATAGTGTCACTATATTTGCATCCTTTAGGTCTTGGGGGATGTAGCCCTGTTCCCAGCAGAGGGACAGAATCTCGTGCAATGGTTGGAGTAAAGCTGTCTTGCCACTCTTTAGAACCTCTGGTGGTATTCCATCATTCCCAGGCGCTTTTCCACAAGCTAGACTGTCAATTGCTTTGCTCAGCTCTTCCTGTGTGGGCACGACATCAAGTTCTTCCATGAGTGGCATATCTGGGATGTCATCTAGAGCGGTGCTGGAGACTGTGGTAACTGTTGAATACAATTCCAGATAATGCTCAACCCACCGTTTTAGCTGTGCTGCCTGGTCTTGAATAATTTCTCCATTTTTGGACTTTAGGGGAGCAGCTTTTGACGTCAAGGGGCCCGTTGCCTTTTTGATGTTTTCGTACATGACTTTTGCATTGCCCATGTCTGCAGCTGATTGTATACTGGAACAGAGCTTAAGCCAGTAGGTATTGACACATTTACGTGCAACCTTTTGGGCAAGTGACTTTATCTTTATCTTATCTTAGATATACAGACGCTCCTTCTATGCAGAAGATAATTGCGTCCACAGACCATGAGAGATGATCTGTTGGCAAGTGATGCAGCGGTCACAGGCCACGGCTATAGGGGTTCCACGCATTACCCCAGCCGCCTAACTATTTTCTAGTTAGGTACCCATTCGGAGCTGGGTGACTCGGGGACTCCTCAGGCCCCGAGAACAAATCCTCACTTTCGTGTTGACTTAGCTGTTTTTAAAGCATGCAAATTGTCAGGTGTAGGCTTTTCCTTGTAAGCCATAAGAGCTTTCCTTTTTGCTTCAGTGACGGGTTTCATCTCGTCCCAATGTTCATCAAACCAGTCCGTGTTTTTGTGAGATTTTTTGCCAAAGGCTTGTATTGCGGATGTATAGATTGTGTATATTTAAGTATAAACAACAATTGCTTGTATTAATAGTTTTAAAATATACCAACATTACTCCACAAACTGAGTCCTGAAGATGATGTGAAACACATGTTGACAGCTGTTGTTGATACTTTAGGCAAGCTGGTACAGCCATTTGGGTTGTACTTGACAGCAGCCTCGTTCCAACCATTACTTCTGTTTGTTCCATTGGCTAAAAATAAACCAATTGTCAACCATTACTTCTGTTTGTTCCAATGGTTAAAAATAAAGCAATCGTCAACCATTTTAATTCTATTTGTTTCTTTGACTAAAAATAAACCAATTATCAACCGTATCGTAATCTAATGTTCATCGTATGAGTTAAGTATATAATATACAAATCAGCATTTATTTTTAAACTGCATATTTTATTTAAGCAAAAAATCTTTTTCACTAACGTGAAATATTTATTTTCATTGACTTTACCAAAGGGAAAAAAATGAGACTATCCAGCTGCAGTTATCATATCTTTTCTTATAAATAACATATATAAAAAAATATACCATCTGTGTAGAACTGAAGACTATTGCATTCTATCCGTTTACCCATAATTATATCAAGTCTTTAACTTTTGTTAAAATTATGAGTGTTGTTAGTGCGTTGGTGGTATCCCCACCCCACCCCCAACTTTGTTTCAGAAAATCTATTCAACCCTCCATTGCCAGGCAGGAAGGACTGGAATTAGTGAGGTTTGTGTTATGGCAAAACGACAAATAGTAAAATGTCAAAGTCTAGACAAAGCAAGTAATTTATTATAATATGTTTATAGTTTATATAATAAAAATGTAAATATGAATTTTTTATTATGAATTTTAGACTTAAATAAAATGTTGAAACTTCGAAATTTCATTTTCATTTGCGCCTTTATA
Source organism: Radix auricularia (assembly GCA_002072015.1). Classification (NCBI taxonomy): domain Eukaryota; kingdom Metazoa; phylum Mollusca; class Gastropoda; family Lymnaeidae; genus Radix; species Radix auricularia. Next base: position 772,016 of record MUZC01004239.1, on the reverse strand, counting down.
AGTGTTCAAATTTTCATTGTAAAATATTTGTGAGTCATCTAATTATAAAAACCAAATTATTATTATTTGGCAGTTCTAAAATATTTTAGTTTCTTTTAAACCGTTTACAGTTCAACAGAGTGAAGAAATTTTTTGGAAAAAAAAAAAAGATACCGCTGACTTAATCCAGACATTTGTTTTTTTGTGTTTTTTTTTTAAATTGGATTTATATATAAAAAAAAAAAATTAAATTAGTTCCAATATTGAACATTTTAATTTCTGATGGGAAAACATTTTGTGGACAACTCAGAATTTATTTTCAGGGCGATTCAAAGAAATATCAAATATCAAATTATATACCAATTTTTTTTTTTTACCTAATCTGTCTTCAATATGTGCCCACAACTAAAATAAAAATTAAATAAAACATTTCATTTGTGCCTACAACATAAATGCAGTTGGAGCATAGAATTATCAGAGGACCAACTCACTGTTGCTGGAGACACCAGAGCTGATGATCTTACAAGTGTTTAAGTCAACAAGACCAAACATGGTGGCGTTGTTGTAGGGACAAGCCACATGCTGGCACGTGCCGAGATTGGTCAGCAGGTTTCTATACCGGTCATTCACATCCAGAAATGATGCGTCATTGGCAGCTGGCGACAAAAAAATAGTTTTATAGCTCTTAATCTGTCTTCCCCCTTTCTCTCTTTTTGTCGCCATCTCTCTCTCTTTTTTTCTCGGCCCTAGCTCTCTGTTTCTGACACGTATCAATCAATCTTTATCTCTGTTTATCCCTCTACCTTCTCTGTCTCTTTGTAACCCAACTCTCTCTCTCTCTCTCTCTCTCTCTCTCTCTCTCTCTCTCACTCTTCCTCTGTCTATTTCTCGGTATATCTCTATACACCTTTGCCCCCCTCTCCCTTTCTGCCCCATCTATAACTCTTAGTCCCGCTCTCTCTCTCTCTTCTTATGCACAATCACTCTCTCACTTTCTTTCTTCTGACTGCTCCCTCCCTCCCTCTCTCTCTTGTTTCTCCATCTCCGTTATTATCTATGCCACTCAGTCCTCAAGATACACATCAATGAAGAAAAAAAAAATTGAACTCTACGTCTGCCCCCAGGTTGTGATACTTGCCATCATAGAAGCTGAAGATATTTGATGGGATGGGATACTTCTGTGACCCGATTTCCACGTCAAATCTGTTCATTCAGAGACAACAAATTAGTGTTAAGTCGCACGCCTTCTCTCAATAAACTTATCTTATAAAAAATCAAGTGTATGATACTATTCGTACTTTAATATCCTGACGCTAAATGACATGTGCATAATGCTGCTTACAGTAATGCATTTACAAGTTTTCAACTTTTTAAAAAAAAACCGGCGATACATTAAAAATTACCTTACCAATGCTTTTGAAAAGATATCTGTTAAATTTTTAAAGTTATTAAACGTTAAAATCATATTTCTATTCTTTAGTGGAGCAATTTATTAGAAATGCTCTCGTCACGTTACTTTCATTAGTGGCTTTCTAACACAAACCACAACCCTATTACCCCAGCAATACATTTACTTTCAATAGCGAAATTCTAGGAAATTGTGGTACGAGTGGTCAAGCTGTCCTGAGTGGTCTACGATGCGTCACGCATCGGAAGGGGGCGGGGAGGGTGACACTAGCTCAATATTTTGTGACCTATCTCTACGAGTCAAGAAAAATTACATGGGTTAGGGTTTTGTGTTGTGGTAGTGGGCACACACACTTATGATCTCATTCTAAATCATTCCTTAAAACTTAGAACTGTTTTGGTAGGGGCACACCACTATGACACTTATGACGTTATCCTGACAACTTACAACTGTATGGGAGCCCCAGCTATCGTCTGCTTGCAGACCGAGGCGGTGAGGAAGGTCGACTTGTAAGTCCCGTTGACCATCGCTGTGGTCAACACGGCGTTGCAGACAGTGACGGCGCCTTTGGCCGTGGTGATGTTGGCGATGCCGTGGAAGGTGCAGTCGTCGACCAACCTTGCGCCGTTGAGTACACGAGCGGACGCCTGACAAACTGCAACATTACATTTAAAAAAAAAACATTTGCTCATTCTGACCAACACTGACAGATCTGTTTGAACTCAAGAATAGTTACTGGCATAGGCGTATTCAAGGGGGGGGGCAAACAGGGAATTAGCCCCTCACCCTTAATTTTAGAACTGTAATAATTAATCGATCTAAATCTGCACCAATAAAGGTTAACTCAGGAGTTCCAAAAGGAACTGTGCTAGGTCCCTTACTATTTTTTTATATAAATGATTTACCCAACAATATCTCAACAGGTACAAAAGTTAGGTTATTTTCTGATGATTGTATAATCTTTAGAACAATTAAGTGAGAACAAAATTTTACAAAAAGACTTAGATGAATTAATAAAATGGGGGGAAACTAAACGGAGTATGTCCTTCCACCCAGAAAAGTGTCAACTGCTAAGAGTAATAAAGAAAAAGTAACACATAAATTCAACATATTGTATTCATGAAAACGAAATAAACCAAACTAAAGATGCAAAATACTTAGGAGTCATAATAAATGAGAAACTTCCATGGAATCCCCATATCAATGAAGTTATAAAAAAAATCAAATAAAACCTCTGGTTTTTAAAAAGAAACTTTTACAAATGTAATAGAGATATAAAGCTAAAATGCTACCCGACCTTGGTGAGACCTATACTTGAATATGCAACTTCTGTATGGTACCCGTCCACCAAAGAAAATTGATAAACTAGAACAAATTAAAAAAGAGCTGCCAGATTCATTACTGGACGATATTCAAAACTCACAATAGTAACATCATTAGTTAAATTCTTAAACCTTGAAACACTAGAGGATAGAAGAACCAAGAGTAAATTAGTAATTATACTTAAAGCAATTTATTCCAATTTAGAAATACAACACAAAGATAACTTAACACAACGCTCAGATAGACACTAGGATAAAAACATCTTTCTTAGTCCGTATGCAAGAACAAACACATACAAGTTTTCTTTCTTCCCGTCCGGTATTCGGGCGTGGAATGGGTTGCATGAAGAAACCAGGAAAGCCAAAATTTTCTCATCATTTAAGACTCTGATAAGAATACAGGACTAAACACAAACATAGATAAACGTAGGACGCAATAATCTTCTGTAACATAAAAGATAAGATAAGATAGGAAAATGTCGTAAAGTTGTTACAGTAAAACTGAACTAATTTTCCTGAAAGTTTATTACATTGAAGACAGTGTACATATATAAAAAATAAAAAATAATTACATCTGCAATTATGACTGATTACATTATTGTTGTAAATTTTAAAATAATATTTTCAGTGTGGACACCAATGTCATCTGCAAAACCTTTTGTAAATCTAAAAGTTCCCTTATACCTGTCATCACAATTCTGTCACACAACAGCTAATGTAGTCATCGTTTGGGTAGTGTATTTTTGTACTTTCAATAAATCTAAATGCACAGACTGCAATTTTTGGGTCACAGTTTCTTGCTTTCATGAATATTTTTGGATAACTAAAGAAAACAACAAATGTAGGAGTTCTTACCGCACAAAGTAACTGATGTGCAACTTGTTTGCTTTTTCCAGATTATTCTAAATATTCCAGTTGCTTCACAATTTCTTTCACATTTCCATGAAAAATCGACAAGCTTTTAAATTTATGTGTCCGTCTAGTTTCGTATAAAAAAGAAACATTTGGAATTAGTTTGCTCCGCTGATAACTTTCTCGGAAAAACACTATAATTGACTTAATTGTTCCTATTGTGTTTAGTACAGCATTCACATTATTTAAATCGTTCACTACAAGAGATAGTTTATGTGAACTGCAATGTACGAATGCTGCATATGGTTGTTGTTTTTTTCGAATTATTGCTTGGACTCCTTTACGTGCCATTGTAGAACATCCGTCATATCCTTGACCAATGATGGTGTTGGCTAAACTTTCAACTATTCTATCGACAATTGGAATATATCACAGGAATTCTACTGTGACCATTATTTTCCCAAATTTTTTATTTGAGAAATCTAACGCCAAGTGACATCTGCTCAATGCCTGAAATTACGGTTGTCTCGTCGGCAAGTATAGAAAATGCAACTAAATTATTTGCTTCACGAACAATGTCTTCATGCAGGAGAGACCCACACATTTCGATTATAGTGTTTGCGTAGTTGCCGAGATATACTTAACACTACAAGAACCCATTGACAAATGATTACCAAAAACTTCATCTCAAAATTCAACACGCAATTCTAACAGGTCATAAGAATTACCAGAATTTGATTCTTTTCTACGAAGTGCTAAAGCAGAATTGTAAAAATGTTGCGACACTGGTTTTTGCGATTTTCTTCAATTGGTCTTCCAAATGATTGGTTCATTAACTGCTAATCTATAGAAACTGCTTTGGCTTCAAATAATGCAACAAAATTGCTTGCATCTTCATGAGAGCCTTTGTGCCATTTGAATTGCATGTGGCTACGTGCACCAGCATTGAAATCTTTATATTTTGTGCATGTTTTGATGAAAAATGCCCCCTGAACTCCTCGAGTTATTTTTTGCGGAAACAATCTGCAATATTTGCAGCAGGCACATTTTAACATTAGGGATGAAACAAGCACAGTGAATAGTCTGAAAACCATGCATATCTAAAAACTCTGTTTCCATCACTGTCAGCTCTAAAATCATACTTTTATCAGGGGTCCAACAATCACGAATCAGCTGCAATTTCAACTAACTTGAAAGGTCGTGTGTCAAGACATACCTTACAATATCCAAGTTAGGAAATGAAGAAGTGACAGCGACAATCAAATTACAACGAATATGTCAATATAAATATTTAATGTTATACTGAACTTGAATTTAATTTTAAAAATGAACCTGTATGGCACTGTCAGTTAAATTAAAACACGCCCATTGTTACTCGCATATGTCTACATGTGAGCTATACCCCTGATATTATTTTTTATTAATAATAGATTAATAGGTTCAACTATTTTGTATGTTAGTTTTATGTGGATTGAAGCAAGTTCAAAATTGTATGTAACAACAGAATATTTTTCCAGTTTTTTTTTTAAAGCTGTGACTTTTCATACTTCCTTCCTCCTCTTCTATCTTGTATTTTTGTTTAGTATTTGTGCCCATTGTTTCTGTTTTTTATACTCATTTTCCCCGGTATGGTATGAACGGTAATATATAATGTAAATTTAATTTAAATTCTTGTGTTTATTGATTTGTATTGTCGAAGAAATTTGCTGAATATTTTATTTATTCATTTGTCGCTTAAAAAGTCTTACGGTTTAATAACACAATTCGTTTGTGATCTTGTATTTTATTAGAAAACTTCATGGCAGGCTAATGTCATCCATGCTTTAGATAAAGATCAGTTGAAACAATTTTAACATCAAAATTTGAATTTCAGGTTTGCAATGTAGCTCATGATCTCGCCCAAACTCATTTCTGTACTAAACGAATTCTGTACTAACTAGCATAGTAGTTCAAGGTCATTGGCTATACTTACGTGATCTCACTGGAGCAGGGGATGGGGGACCTGTGGTCGTCATGGTGGTTGGTGGGGTGGTTGTCGTGGTTATTGGGGTAGTTGTTGTAGTTGGTGTGGTTGTAGTTGGTATGGTTGTAGTTGGTATGGTTGTGGTTGGTGTAGTCGTGGTTGGTGTGTTCGTAGTTGTAGTTGATGTTGTGGTTGTTGTAGTTGGTGTTGTGGTTGTTGTAGTTGGTGTTGTGGTTGTTGTAGTTGGTGTTGTGGTTGTTGTAGTTGGTGTTGTGGTTGTTGTAGTTGGCGTGGTCGTGGTTGGTGTTGTTGTAGTTGTGGTGGTTGTAGTTGTAGTCGTTGGCACGCCACAGTTGATAGACTGACTGCATCTACACTCCACAGTCGACCCATTCGCTGTGAATAGAAAATGCCATGAAGTCACATAACGACAATTGTACAGTTGTGTAAAACTGGATGTAACACTACAATTATAGTCTAGAAAAAGTTGACAGTAGATGGCATTAAATGACATCCATAAAAAGTGTACTACTGTATATACCAGTCTATGGCGGATTAAAGGGGGCTGAATGGGCTATAGCCAGGGGCCCCCGACGGTTAATTTTGGGGGCCCCAAAACTTTTTATATTTTATAATAAAAAAATAAAAGTGTACTGATGTTTGCAAAAACCCTTGAAAATATAATAAATTAAATAAATTTATAAATTTTAGCTATTAAACTGATCGCTATTCAGACCTGATAGTCTTTATAATCGAAAACCTTGATTTGATTGGCTCACTAAGAGAACATTATAAAATATGGTTTATATTTTTTAAGTTTCCCAATTTGGTAAGTTCCGCTGGCCGTGTGGTAGATTGTAGGCTCGTCATGCGAGCGGTGTCGGGTTAGAATCCCAGTGGAGGAATGTTTTTTATTTTTTAAATTTTTTTATTTTTCTTTTCACACTCAATTGTAACATACCGGCGAACACTTCAAACAGTTAATGCTTTGTGTTTTGTTTTTTCATTATTAATATTAATTTACAGTCTTATATTAGCTGCTAGCAAGCTAGCAATCACTTTATTTTAAGGAACGCTGGCTGGATAGGGCCCCCGTTTGATAGCAGCCCGGGGCCCCGTGCAGTCTTAATCCGCCCATGATACCAGTATAATAACAGCAGATGTCTTATTATAATCAGGTCACCGAAATGACTTTGTGATGAGATCAACATAATGACTCAGGGGCCGTCCATAAAGTACGTCAAGCTCCAAAGATAAGGGGGGGGGGTAAAAAAAAGTTTGACAGTTTGAGACAGGGGGAGGGGGGTCCGGCCATGTGTGATGTCTGATGTAACACATTTATTTATATATCTATTATATAATGCGCTAAGGCGCATTTCCGTCCGTCAGTGTGAAGCCCCTATACCACACAACTCTTGATTACTTTTTTAAAATTGAAAATATAGACGTAAAATCATAATGATTTTGGGTTTGAGATTAACAGAGGGTGTGGTTTTGCGCGCAGTAAAATAAAAAAAAATTAAGTGGCGTCATGAAGCTTTTATTATATTAATTTATTTGATGTTACTTTTTATCTTGATTATAATCCGAGTGTGTGAATAAGCAAGTGTGCGAGTGTGTTTATGTGTATGTGCGTCTGTGTGTGCGTGTGACTGTGTGTTTGTATTAGTTGTGAAATAACGATTTATTTCATAGATTGCTAAAAGTGAAATTAAATATTGAAAAGACGTTACCACGTAATCTTTTATGTATAGTTAAAATTATGCACTGGATTATGAAAAATTCCGTTAATTTTATGAACACAAGTTTCTGCCGATGCGATCTGCATGGGTGCTTGAATAAAAGATAACGGGAAGTCATTGAATGTGACTTAAAAACTGTTAATGAGAAGATCAATCTCCAATGATTTTTTCAGAGATGGTTTTACTTTATGCTTGATTTTAGAAGAAATGAGCCCTTGCGCATTAGTTGGATGATTTCTCGCATGAATTGCCACAATGGAAAATAAACTGTGAAAAGAACTTATAGTCGCTGTTGAAATTGCATTATTTATAGTTATAACATGTAATTGGGTAAGATTGGTGCATATTTATTTTTAAAGGAAATGGAACCTTTCTAAACATTTTAATTGTATTTTACAATAATAAAATCACACGAAGATGGTTCGAACTAATTTCCCTTAGTCACTGTTAAATAGCTATAGAAATAAATGTGAAAAATTTTTTTAATTGTAGACGAAATATCAATTTTACATTTTAATATAAGCTTTTATACATCTATGTATATAATCGGATGGAGGCAAATTTTATACGGGCTTATAACAAGTCAAAATTACAGAGAATGAAATTTCTTA
>MUZC01004239.1:745351-758829 GCA_002072015.1 Radix auricularia | reverse complement strand
AACTTTTAAGCGTCCACAATATTTTCAAATCGGTTAGGAAAAGTGTTGATCATCTCGCCTTTTAATGGCAAAAAATGTCAAGATGAGGCAGTGCTGTCTAACCGAATTGAGAGTCCAAACATTTTGACGCCATCTTGACTCCATCTTCATCTTTTCTCACTATAAATTGCCCATGTTTTTTTTAGCTCCTCATTGTTTAAACACAGCTTTTAATGAAGTTGTTATAAAGTCTAAGACGGATGCACACTTCTCTGTTTCTTTTAGGCTTGGATTTCTATTTCAAGGACGCATGACACACTGACAATAAACAATATAATCAATGTTGACTAGGAGAAATCCAATAGCGTGCAGGACCTTGACGTTTTTAATTGCTCATAGATTGACTATCTCTTTACATTTCTCGAGGAGTTTTCCAAATTAGCTGTAACCCAATATTTCTTAAAATATATCTAATTCAGTTTGTATATCATCTGTATCAAATTATGATTAGATTCTCGACATTCTCCCATAGTATGTGTACGCAATCTGCATACGGTCAACGCTAGATGTTTGTTTGAAATCTTTGAAGGGGTTGATGAAAACAGACAAGGCAAAAGGTTATATTATCTGATGCTCACGAGTCATCACTGTTTTGTTGGCTAACGAAAAAATATGCTTGAAACATTCGTTTCATAAGATTCCATTATTCATTTGCAGATGTTGTTAGCTCTCTGATTTCAACTAGATGTACAAAACGCTTTTTACAACTTGTTTGTGTTTTGTATGTCCGTTGAAAAGGGCTCTTTGCCGAAACGTTCACTGTTTTGTTACGTTCTGTCAGGCTAACCCTTACCCTTATTTACGTCTTTTCCATTTACAGGAATGGTTTGACAATCAAGTTCACATCAGCCAATATTTCACTCAAATTGTGAAAAATCAGGACATAAAAGGTTGCGACAAAGTACCTAGCTCATATTTCAACGTATTACCTTCGAATTTCTTACCTCCTCTAATCCCAATCCACCAAACAACTGATGGACTCAGAGCTTCCGAAAGAGCAGATACAGATCTCATAAATTTCCTTCCTTTTTCAGGCACAATCTCTCAAATTTGATGACATTTTGCCGAGATCAACATACGTTTTCAAGGTACAACCATATGATCCTTACTGTCCATCTTTGCAGACCAGCTTACTTGATCTAAATTACAAAGTGTGTCACTTATATATTGCCTCACAAACAATGCTGAAGAAACATACAGGTGAATGTGCCAAACCCAAATTGTTCAAGGATCAACTCAGATAATAAGTATCCGTCCTCTGAGAATCGCATCTAGAGGACAAAGAGAACACATGGCACTAAGACAAAATGCTAGATGAGGACGAGTTGATCGGCACGGGTTCAAAACAGCGACTGTCAAAACAGCGACCGTCAAAACAGCGACTTCAAAACAGCGACTGTGTCAAAACAGCGATCGTCATAATAGCGACTTCAAAACAGCGACTGTATCAAAACAGCGACTGTATCAAAACAGCGACTGTATCAAAACAGCGACTTCACCGCAAAGCTATTTTGGTCCAACCGTAAACCTAACACAGTGGTTCTAAACTTTTTTGACACATAGAACCCTTTTCATTGTCTAAACTGTGGTTTGAACACGACTGATATATGCAGTTAGTTTTCTCTCGTTAGCTAGCAGTCAGTGAAATGATGACGTGTGTATGTGGCTAGGTACTTCAGATTTAGTAAATCATCAACAGCCTGTTGTTTGCGAGCATGCATATATACCAGGTATCCTTGTCAACGTCCAGCTAAGCACACCCGATCCGATGTAATCGGACGATAAAATCGTCACGTGGTCAGATAAAGGTACGTAGATTCACTCTACCCCCAGTCATTTCTTGTGTAGACCTACCTAGCATAAAAACTGAATTGTAATAAGATGTACAAAGTTGTCAGTATATAAAATTAATACATTAAATAGTTACTAACACCGCATAGCGGACAAGATCGTTCAAGCTGCTGGGCCCGTATGACCTGACACTGTGTATGCACTCTTTAAAACATCAACATTTATTTATACACACCCCCAGTTGATTGTATTTAATTTTATATTGTCCCTTCTCTACAAAAAACCTGCATTATCACAAGCAAAAGAAAAAAGTCGCTGTTTTGATACAATCGCTATTTTGATACAGTCGCTGTTTTGATGCAGTCGCTATTTTGACGGTCGCTGTTTTGACCGTCGCTGTTTTGACACAGTCGCTGTTTTGAAGTCGCTGTTTTGACGGTCGCTGTTTTGACAGTCGCTGTTTTGCCCGGATGCGAGTTGATCTGTCTGCAATTATCCTTTAAGGAAACGATGATGATGAAAGATTGATACCAGTCGTAACTATGGATTAACACTTCACATCAACATGGTAAGATGATGTCCATTGAATATTTTTGAATTAAACATAATGCAAAGGACCATAATAAACAGATTCAATATAGCACAAGAGTTGGTAAATTATTTTGTTTCCATTTTTTTAAAATAGTTGGGTGGGGTTAAGTTAATATACTTCTAATCCTGTGTCAAAAGATTTCATAAGCGGAAGATCATAAAAAATTTGACCTCATTCTTTTTTAACAAAAAGGTAGCAGATAACTAATGTGTATTATATAGATATCTAGTCAATTTTTAAAAATTTTTGTTTTCAAATTCGATCTAGATTGAGTTACTGTTTCATTGAATAACTATGACAACTGTTAACAATTAACTAAATGTCATTTTTAATAATCTGATAGTTGTTTAAAGTAGTTGTGTACCGGATTTCGGCTCCAGCTCTGGAAAATTCGGAATCCGGCAGGATTTCACCTCATGAGTCAGGCTGCCTGGCGAGTAGAGCCCTAATTTATATATATTCATGATGGCTCCGGCAAATTTGGAATCCAGCCATTTTAACAAATCTGACTCCGGTTCCAGCTGGATTTCAAAATTTTGAATCCGGTACATCCTTATTTTTAAGTTGAAATTTTATATTTTAATACAGTTCAATAGTGAAGTGTATTTTAAATAAATTTTTTTTAAAATATTCTAATTTGGTTTTATTTATTTTTTTAATTTCGAAAGTGTGAAGTACTTTAGGGAGAGGGGGGTCCCGTGAATTGTGGCATTTTGTGACAGGGCAGGGGAGGTCAAAAATAGTCTAAAATAGCGTGACGTACTTTATGGACGGCCCTCTACTGTGATCAGATCAACATGATGACTCACTGTGATCAGGTCAATACAATGACTTACTATAATCAGGTCAATAATTGACCTACTGTGATCAGGTCAATACAATGACTAACTATAATCAGGTCAATAAATGACCTACTTTGACAAGGTCAATAAAATGACTTACTGTTGAGGCAGCAAATGTTTCTCGAGTCCTCTAGATAGCAACATTCCACGCTGTCCCTTGCTGTGTACGTGCTCCTCAAATACTGCAGGTAGGCAGAACTGATGAATCCACTGAATCGATCCAAAAATTAGATTAATATTTAGCTGGATGAAAATTGTAAAGACGGATGGATGTTTAGTTTGGTGAGGATAATATTTAGGCATTCAGTGAAAACATTAATCTAAATATCGACGTGATTGAAATCGCGCGAAACTTAAAACGAATAAATTTACATGATTTAGTTTGAACAGTTATATGGAGAATTTATAAATATTGTAATTTTAAATATTAAATTGTCATATGTTGAAGTGAGTTAGATTCATGAGAGAAGTAACGCATGTGACATTGTAATTTTTCATATTTGGAATCACCCAGCCATTACAGATGTAACGACAAAGCACGATGTCATGCCATACCCTAACCCTTACTCTAACCATTAGAGATCCAACAACAACATGTTATGTCATGACGTATCTTAACTCTAAACTAACCGTTAGAGATCCGACATGTTATGTCATGACGTATCTTAACTCTAAACTAACCGTTAGAGATCCGACATGTTATGTCATGCCGTATCTTAACTCTAAACTAACCATTAGAGATGTAACGATAACACACTATGACGTGACGTACCCGCTGCAGTACAGGGGACTGTTGTAGACACTTTTACCGTCTGCCCTGACGTAGGTATTGAGTGCCGCTCCCTGAGTGACCGCAGGCCAACAGGCTAAAAGTATGACCACGCCATAGATGGACAATTGGGCCATTGTGCTTCCTTAGTGAAAATGTTTGAAATTAATCTTTGGACAAACCATCAGTATAACCTGGTAGTTAAAAACATCCAACAGTTCTTGTCAACTCACATTATTTAGAGAAGGCATTTAAAAAAAATTCGCAATAAAATCCATCTCCCTATTATGGGATTAAAAGATCCGGATTAGGCTAGATTTTTTTTTCATCGAGTCTATCTTAACTGTTACAGGCGCTCCTTCTATACAGACGATTATTGCGTCCTACGCTTATCTATGTTTTTAGGATAATTCTGCATTCTTAGTACAGTTTTAAATGATGATAAAGTGTTGAATTTCCTAGTTTATTTAGGCAACCCATTTCACGCCCGAATTCCGGACAGTAAGAAATAAAATGTGTATGTGTTTGTTCTTGCATACGGAATAAGAAAGGTGTTTTATCCCAATGTCTATCTGAGGGTTATATTAAATTGTATTTCTAAATTAAAATGAATAACTTAATGTATAATTACTTTTTTACTCTTGGTTCTTCTATTCTCTAGTGTTTCAAGGTTAATGATTTAATTAAGGGTGTTATTCTTGTCATTCGTTGACGTATTACGACCTTCACCTTGGATACCATCTTGTCTATGGCATCAATACACTGCAGTTAATTATTTATTTATTTTCAGGAGATGTTAACAAAAGAAAATATTTGACATGCTCGGCTGGCGTACAGATAGTGACGGGTTCGAATCCACGTGAAAGCAAGGATTTGTTCCCGGGCCTAGGGCGTCCCTGTGTCCACCCAGCTCCGAATGGGTACCTAACAGTGGTATAAAGACGGCTGGGAACTCACATAGATGTGGCCTGTGAACGCTGCATCACTTGCAAACTGACCGGTATGGTCTGAGGAAGCAATATTTTCTGTATAGAAGGAGCGTCTGTGTAGATCACACATTAGCATTTTTCACGTTCTCGGAGACTGTTTTAAACATTGAGAAACACAAAATTAATTAATTGATTTTAAGAACTTTCTTTTAATGATTAACGTAGCTGATGTATAACGTATTGTCATTTATGTAGTTAGTATGATATGAAATTTTTATTTAATTAATATATGTATTGTTATCTCCATGTAAAGCGCTGTGAGCCCGGCTCCTAGCTGGGATACAGCGCTATATAAATTATCATTATATTATTATTATTATAATAACTGCGTATCTTCAAATAGAGCCTTTAAATTCATGTAGATCTACATATATTACAAGCAAATTAAATAAAAAATACGAAATTTTCTGATATTGTTTTATGAAACAAAATCTCATTTAAAAATTGCTATGTTATAAGATTATAAGATGTTTTAAAGAAATATTTTTTATTGTTATTATTTTTATGTGGATAGTTATCGTAATCTTAATGATTGGTCCTTATATTTATGTCAAGACTGGCTGAAGTTTATACTACACGCTCGCGGTGCACTTTTGGCTGTAGTGACGTAATTTCGGACGTGATTGAATTGGGCAATTTTTAAAACATCACTTAATAAATAAAGGCCCATAATCCAAATTTAATTATAAACAAAGAGAAAATGTATAGATTTTCTAGAGCTTTATTTTGATAACCGAAAACCCAATATTACCTTTTATCCAGTTATCTGAGTAGATTGCCTTCTGGTCTCTAATCGCTTTCGAATAATCCAATGTCATCTAGAGTTACACTTTACTTGGCCTAATTTGGAAATGGTGTTCTTACCTCCCTTGTCAGACGATCTTGAGTACATCCGTTTCTTTTTCTTTCTTTAAAATAAAAAAACCTCTTGCCATCTTCAAACTTTAACATTGGAGTCTAAAAGGAATGTTCCGATATTGAATTATAATAGTTGGTGGAATTTGTAGCCTCGTACCCAAATAGTTGTTATATTCAACATTACCTGTGGGGATGGGGAGGGGATGGAAGAGGGATATGTCATTGAAAATACCAACAGACAACACAGAATAAGAAAAAAAAAATGTATGTTCCACACCAAAAAGGGCTCCCCCCCAAAAAAAAAAAAATGGTGAAGAACATTGTGTATGGAGAATTTAATTAAAAGTTTGAAAAATCAAAACTTTGATTTTTATCTTGTAAACTTTTGCTTGAGTAATTGAGTAAACTGAAATAGTCTCAACTGATAACACATGCTACGAAGGGTTGACCCCTGAAATTGACCTGGAATCTTAATGTTACTCTACTTGAGTCACAGACGTTGTTTATGCTTCCGGCAGACAATTAGTCTAAACATTGAGAAATTGTTATCAGAGGCGTTACGAAGGGGCATATTTGTCACATGACGATAAAGTATTTGGAAGCCAATTTTATAGTTATTTCTCTGGCGCTAACTATCCAAGCTACGCCTCTGATCCTCATGGTATATCATTTGGTTTCACGCAACTACGATTTAATTTTTAGGTTGTAGAGCGTATTTTGTTTATTGAGATATACGAATCGTTTCCTCACTTTTGACTGTTTATTTCTATGTTTATTACTAGTCTGGGGGCGCGGTGGTCTAAGCTGTAGTGAGCTGGACTACAGAACCGCAGCAAGAACCCGTGTCGCGGGTTCGAAACCGCGGATCTGGCAAAGCCCCCGGGCATTTTGCCGACCACACAATCCCATGCTCGTTATTGGTCAATGAAACTTGTGAGCGCTACTTCACTTGCTCCCATGGACGGGAAATTTATTCATTATTATTATTACTAGTCTAGAAAACGCTGCCCAACAAGCACGGCTAGAAATAATATGGCAAGCAAATTTGGTGGGAATCTGAAACTATATCTGGCACGTAAGTACACTTTTAAAAATATCAACAGCAACAACAATAAAAAAAAAAACTTTCATGTAAGACATTTTGTAATCCCGAATAGCGCGAACCCCAACACTTGACTAGCCACTAAAGGTTTTATTTCATTTCAAATCTCATAATTACGTGAAAATGTTACATTCCAAATACTAATATATTTGTCAACAAATAATGTTATATATTTAACAACCTCAATCGGTGCATAACACGAAAGAAGTAATATTCTTGTTAAAATTTTATTTTTAAAGAAGTAGAGTCTATACAAGGTTTGAAATGTGTATAAATTTAAGATAATTACTTGGAAACAAAACAGTTTTAATCACATCAAAATTATGTAGTTAATGTGACTTATGAAGGCACTCCTTCTATATAGAAGATTATTGCGTCCACAGACCATGCCGGTCTGTTGGTATGGGACGAAGCAATCACAGGACACGGCTATGAGGTTTCCAAGCAGTGCCCAGTCGCCTTTGTTTCCTTAACCAGTGTTAGATACCCATTCGGAGATGGGTGGACCCAGAGATACCAGTGGCCCCGGAAAATATTCGCCGCCTTCTAACCCGTGACCATCAATGCGCCAAGTCTAGCACGCATGCTACTCGACCACCGTAACAGAATATACCCACCTAGGTTAGTCTCAAAGTTAAAGTGGGGCGAAACTTTAGTCGAGACATCTGTGAAGAACTCTTTAATTTCACCTTAGCCATTATCTGAACGCGTTAACTGTGTCCCGTTCCAGGTTAGATCAGATGGCAACAATATTGTTTGTAAACAATACACTTGAATAAAACATACTAATAGAAATACATAAGTTAAGAAATATATTGCTGTAGCTTTTAAGAGTTTTTGCTTTGAGCCCACACCACACCTCTCATGATATTATTTTTAAAATCGTGAATTAGCATGTCACTCCCAAACCAGTAACACAGACATTAAATACTAAATGGGTGAAAAAAATACTAAAAGATAGTCCTGCTTCGATCTCTCGCCTTCTAAAAGCAACAGACCGACGAGTTGACTTAGACGCAAAACGAAACAAACGCACGCCACCTTGCAAATCAAACAAACCTATTTGTTCTATGACAACATCCGTGGCGTCATACAGGGCGTCTGAGGCTTGTGATGTGACTCTCGACCGTGTCCAAGTGCATAGGTCACGTGATTATGGTCACATGGGTGGGTGGGTCAGGGCACAAAGTGATAGTTCATGGTTTTTATGGTCACAGAAGGGGGGGGGGCGGGCAACCAGTCATAGTTCATGGTTTGAGACGGTTCGTTGTTGTGGACGTGCTCTACCGTTAAAAACAGATAGCTTGTTGAGGGTAAGGGGGAAAACAGAACACAGTCCAATGGCAAGGACATCATTTGACGTTCAGGCAATAGATCGAATTCAACTGGTTAGGGCATTATTTGGCGTGTACAGAATAGAACGCAGTCCACTGGTTGGGACCTTATTTGACACTCAGGGAATAGAACGCAGTGCATTGGACATTGATTTATGAACATGGTTCCATGGGTGAGATAAGGTAATTTTTCATGTGAGAACCACGCCTTAGAACATATAGTGTTTGTGTACAATGGTTTGGGATTTTGTGGTCAAACATGAAATTTGAAACTATGGAACGATGAAATATGAAATTTGAGAATGTGAAGTAATAAATTATGAAATTGAAGTGGTGAAACATGAAATTTGAGGATACAGCTAGTTCAGTTACCTAACTGGTTCTGCCATCCAATTATTCCTTAATACACTAATCAAATATTGAGTTTCGCTAAATTCAAACTGCTGAAATCTCCACTGGGAATTCTTTTTGATCAAGTAGTCTTGAAGTAGATGACAAATATTTGCATACCCTAATCCAGCTGGAGTCCCCGCATCAAACACAAATGCCACCTCCCCTACCCACCAAATATTTTTTTTAGTCGGTCGACCTACATCAGGGCACCCACAGTTCCGCCCAATTCATCAAATAACCATTGATTACGTCCCTATCAAGTGTTAATATGCTCTTCACCAAACTCCCTTTATTTAACCTATAAATTCAAACCCCACCTATATTTCATTACCCCGATCCTGTTATCGTGTTAACGTATGGCATAGATTTTGTTTTAAAAAAATACATGTAATTTAAACAGGGTACGATAGGCATGACAGGACGTCACAGAGCAACGGACAATGCGTCAAAAATCCTTCCTCATCTAACAAATAGACACAAATTAATAAAATGCAATGAAAACCAAGCTGTGGTGTTCTCCAAAACCAGAAAGAGCAATCAGGAGCAGGGAATTAATGATAATGATACTAGATAATAGTTGTCGCTGTCGTTAAAAATAGTTTGTTCTCCGTTTAACAAAAAAATAAAACTGCAGCTCACAGGCTCTATTATAACATGTGTTTCTTCACACAGAGCTTTACATAACATTGTTGGATGTGTTCCTACTCAGAGTGCTTCACTTACCCCTTAAGGGGTTGGTGACCGCGATTCGACTTTACTTTGTAATTAAATGTATGTGCAAATCCTCACAATTTAATTGAAACAAAACATTTGACATGCTCATTATAATCCAAAGAATTCTTATCGATTTACGTTTTGTCATCATAATATTTCTTATCATTCTTGTCTTATCAATACAGTCGCTTCACCTATACAGAAGATTATTGCGTCCACACTCCATGCAAAGTTCACAGGCCATGGCTACAAGGCTTCCACGTATTGCCCAGCTGCCTTTGTTTTCCCTAACTACTGTTAAGAACTCATTAGGAGCTGGGTCGACACAGGGACGCCCTTTGCCCCGAGAACAAATCTCTTCTTTCAAGCGGACGAGAACCCGTGACGTCGGTAAGCTACAACTCTTCTCGCTATTTTCATCCTAATTGTTAAACGTATGAATTTTTTTCATCATATTCATCTCATTTATCCTACTTCTTGTCATATTCATCTTATTTATCCAACTTTATTTCATACTCATCAAGTTTCCTACTTCTTGTCATATTCATCTTATTTATCATACTTCTTGTCATACTCATCATATTTATCCTACTTCTTGTCATACTCATCATATTTATCCAACTTCTTGTCATACTCATCATATTTATCCTACTTTTTGTCATAGTCATAATATTTATCCTACTTCTTGTCATACTCATCTTATTTGCCCTACTTCTTGTCATACTAATTATATATTTATCCTACTTCTTGTCATATTCATCATACTTATCCTTCTCATTGTTACGTCTGTGTATACGGTTGCGTTGTGTCTAGTCTGCCAACTCTTTCAATCTACCATTTAATGACAAGTGTGACTACAGTGTATCAGAACACGTTCTTTATTTATATAACTGATATCTCTCATAATACTACACCACTTGGTGACTCCAAAAGTCCAGTATGGCTGTGATATATATCCACTTAACAGTCTTCCAGCCTGACTGTCGTATTCTAGTCCGCACTAACAATTTATTACATAAAATAGCAAGAAGAAGAAATAATAATGTTGCGGTTAATAATCAAAAGTCGGATTGATTCCTGACTCCTGGAGTTTCTGCAAGTAGAGAGAACGACGCGACACTTGGTAAGACACAACTGTTAGAAATAACCGTCTCATCTGAAGACATTTCATCACACAAAGACCTGATCACTATTTGAGTTTACTTTCCTGGTAGACTCAAGGCACTAATATATTGTTGATGTTTGATTCAAGCACTAATAGATTGTTGATGTTTGACTCGTGCACTAATATATTGTTTATGTTTTACTGACTCAGGCACTAATATATTGTTGATGTTTGACTGCCTCAGGCACTACTATATTGTTGATGTTTGACTGACTCAGGCACTAATATAGTGTTGATGTTTGACTGACTCAGGCACTACTATATTGTTGATGTTTGACTGACTCAGGTACTAATATATTGTTGATGTTTGATTCAAGCACTAATATTTTGTTAAAGCTTACTGGTTAAAGCACTTGTGTTTTGTTGGTGTTTGACTGACTCTAAGCACTATTTAAAAAACAAAATTATTTGCAACAATTGCTTAATTTAAATACCGAAATGTTTTGGTTAACACAACACTCTCCGAAAGAAAAGCCTGGATAGCTTCGCTAGACGGTTTTATCAAAATATTGATATTTTGTCTGATGCTTTAACATTTTCTTTCATTTGACAGAATTACTCTAAAAAATTTAATTTCATTAATCTGTTCTAATGCTTTGAATATTTTGATAATTCAGCGTCGTTAAAATTAGTTTGGTACAATGGGCGGTGAGTACAATGAATAATTTAGTAATATAAACATTACTTCAATCAATAACTGTCAAATCAATTTAGCTGATCTTCTTCTTCTTCTGCGTTCTCAAAGTCTTTTTGAAGGAGGATTTAGATCATAAGCCCTATATCCGTGATGAATTGCGCTGAGGCTGTCAATTGGCTGAGTCCACATACAGTTTTTAAAACAAAATTAGCTGATCGAAAGTTAAAGAAATCCACGAGCCGCTGTATGGCGGATACGAGTTAGTAGGCTAAGTGAATAAGTATTTTTATATTCCCTAGCTGTTGAATGTAAAAGTTTATTTTCACAAACACAGAATTATAGGGAGTTTTTGTTTTAAAAAAAACAACAACAACAACATTTTAAAATTTATTAATTTATATACACAGTAAAGTCTTTTGATTTGAAAGTTGTAGACAAAATATCACGCACGTTATAATTATTTTAAAAGATAAGACGTATTTTAAATTTGAAAACTTGTTAGTTTTGTAATCCTAGTGATGCTTTGATCTATTAAATCCTACTTCTGTCTTCTAGTTATTATGTTTCTTGACTTACAGGGAATGAACTTAATCAAAATTTAAAATGGTTATTTATGTCTTTAAAACTTCAATTATATTTTGGTGGTTGTGTAAAGGTTTATGGTAAAGTCTTATTAGTGTTAAACCATATAAATATTACCAATAAAAAAAATTAAAAAATAAAAACAAAAACAAAAAAACATTCACACTATGCTAAATTAGAACCCAAAAATATTCACATTACCCTAAATTTGTCTAAGAAAACATTCACACTACCATATAAATTTGACAAAGAAAGTATTCACACACGCCACATTTGACAAAGAAAACGTTATAAATTTTCGAATTATTAACCATAAGTTTTGTTCATTTAAAGAAAAACAAAATGTTGAATGGGATTTATTAATTTTATTTGAATGAAAAGCAAGCAACAAAAGACCGAGTTGTTTCCCATGTGAAGCAACAAAAGACCGGGTTGTGTCCCATGTAAAGCAACGAAAGAACGAGTTTTGTCCCAAGCGGACACTCATCAAGAAGCTGGTTGAAAAAAACATGAGGCTCTGTCTTACATTAAACAGACTTGATTTAGCTTGGGTATGGAATGACCTTCACCTCTGGACTGGCATTACATTTTGTCTGAAAAGCCAGGATACCGACGAGAATCCACTCCCCGTTGCTTGGCGCCCTGCAGTAGGTGGGGGCGCCACCATCTCCCTGTTAATGTTTACATTTTAAAAAAAAATTAACGTCATGTTGGGTAAATATTTGCAAAGATCGTTTCTGAGTAAAGAAACAAGTCAGCTAACTTAAAGCTTGTATGGCTGTATGTGTAGAGGAGGTCGGTGGTGTGTACTTACTGAACAGAACACATTCTGACCACTGATGGACGTAAAGCAAAGTGCCGTGGTCACACTGAAGATGTTTGGAATGGACGTGCACCCAGTAGGTGTCATCTTGACCGCCGTCTCGAACAGGCCTGACTGACTAAGTGTGGCTGCAATGAGAAATCAGTGAGTCGTGGAATGTGCGCCTCAAGTACTCAACACAAGAAATAATTTGGGATTGTGTATCTTCGGCCGTGTGCGTTTTTTGACCATTGGCCAGCACATAGGTTCTATGGGACGGGTAACCTTGGGTATGCCGAATGCATTTACAGCAGGAATAAAAATTTGTAGAGCACAATAGTATGTTTTTGGAAGCATGCTGTTAGCTACTGTGTGGAATGAGGTGAATGGATGGTGGCTAGGCTGCATTCTATAGCCGTCATGACCGCAAAAGTTATGCGGCGTTTTGGACGAGTACCCGCGCAGCTTTTTTTCAAAAAAAAACAACAACAAACAAACCCTAGTTAAGATTAGGGATGTACCGGGTTTCGGCTCCAGAAAATCCGGAATCTGGGCATTTTTTACAAATTTAGCTCCGGCAGAATTTCACTTCATAAATCTGGCCAAATCCGGGTGGCCATAGAGTCATAATATATATAATAGCTCCGGCTTTGGTAAATTCGGAATCCGGACGTTTTTTGAAACCTGACCCGGCTTCGGCCGCAATTTTAAAATTTGAATCTGGTACACCCAAAGTAACGATAACAAATAGATTACAGACTTACACTAAATACATATTTATGTGTAAGAAAAAATATATTCTAAACAGGCTTGTTTCCAATTAGAAAATACGTCTTTTGCTGTTTAAAAAAAAAATTGAGGGGGCGATG
>MUZC01004239.1:714367-745293 GCA_002072015.1 Radix auricularia | reverse complement strand
TTGTGAAAAAGGGGGGGGGTCTAAATTTTTGTGACGATATGTGACGAGGGGTGAGGGTGTAAAAAATTGGCCAAAATCGCGTGACGTCATTTATGGACGGCCCAATAAAATTAATGACTTGTGTGTACATATAGTTCTCAAATTAATCACTTGTGTGTATATAGAGTTTTAACATAGAAGAGTACAAGGGAAGAAACGGCTATGTGACATTTTTTTAATTTTAAAGGTATCACCTTTATCTGATAGAGGATCAAAAATAGTATGTCCTGAATGAGGTTTCATGAAAATATTGTGTATCTGACCCTAGTAGTAATTAAGATCATTTTAGTTTATTTATAAGAAACATGTATAATTTTGAACTTTAAAACTTGAATATCTTTTACAACTAAATAAATGTGATATAGCCGATTCTTCCCTTGTACTCTTCTAACAAGGACTTGTGTGCATATAAATCTTAAATATGTAAGGACTTGTGTGTAGACAGATTTTTAATATTTAAAGACTCGTGTATACATAAAGTTTCTAATTTATAAGGAGTTGTGTGTACATAATTCTTTCTTGTATAAGGCCTTCTATGTACATACATTTTAATAATAATAACTACTTGTGTTTACATAATATTAAATACTTGTTGCGTACATATTTTGTAAAACATTGTGCATAACTTTTTGTATCGGTTGCATATCAATGATGTAAACAAGAAAAGCTCAAAAGGAATACAGGGAGAAATATAAATCTATAGTTAATTTAAAACAGTATTTTTATTGGAAATGTCAATTCTTCGAAGAATTCATGTCAAGATCTCAGGTTGCTATTATGGAAATGGTCAAACAAGTAATACTAGATAATTATCATAAGCAGTTTTGAACTATATCTAATTTACCTTTTAACATTATGATATCTAAGAATTCTTTTTAAAAAAAACCTTTTATTGTTAAATCTTAAAAATACAAGTTTATCCTTAATTTAGATTTTTCGTTACTCTTTCGAGGATTATCTTTAAATTAAATTCCAAATTTCGCCCCAAAGAATATATGAAAAACTTGACGTACAGTAGTTGCTTGCTCCCCAACTGACGACCTTGCAGTCATTAAAGTCAACTTTGCCACTCATGCTGGCTGCGTTGTAAGAACAGGCAGTGTTCTGGCAGGTACTCAGGTAGGTAAGCAGATTTGTGTAGCGGTCATTGATGGTGATGTAAGCAAGGCCATTAGTGCCTAAAAGTATTTCATCGAAACAGAGCACATTCTAAAAATCTTTCAAATAGAGTACTGTCAATGATTTCAGTCAATGATAGGGTACTATCAATGACTAAAGTCACCCATAGAGTACTGTCAATCACTTAAGTCAACCATATGGTACTATCAATCACTTAAGTCAACCATAGGGTACAGTAAATCACTTAAGTCAATCATAGGGTACAGTCAATCACTTAAGTCAAGCATAGGGTACAGTCAATCACTTAAGTCAACCATAGAGTACAGTCAATCACTTAAGTCAACCATAGAGTACAGTCAATCACTTAAGTCAACCATAGGGTACAGTCAATCACTTAAGTCAACCATAGAGTACAGTCAATCACTTAAGTCAACCATAGAGTACAGTCAATCACTTAAGTCAACCATAGAGTACAGTCAATCACTTAAGAACCACAGGGTACAGTCAATCACTTAAGTCACCCATAGAGTACAGTCAATCACTTAAGTCAACCATAGAGTACAGTCAATCACTTAAGAACCATAGAGTACAGTCAATCACTTAAGTCAACCATAGAGTACAGTCAATCACTTAAGTCAACCATAGCGTACAGTCAATCACTTAAGTCACCCATGTTTACAAAGAAACTATAATCATTGATATTAAATAAAATGTAAAACAAACTCTAGTTATATTTTAATGACATGCATGTCTAGGAATTAGAATGTACGAGTAGAGATTGATTAGATTTACCATCAGTCATGTTAAACAAAGGGGCCATCACGGGGTAGTTCTGTTGTCCAATAGAAATTTCCGCACTGACATGAAAACAAAACCCAAGTAATGTATTAGAATCAACATAAGTTTACGACAACATAATTTTCAGTTTCTATTTTGTGAATCTTGGGTTCCAGTTACGTGGTATTGTTGTTATGTTCACTGCTTTGTGACGTCAGGGCAGGCTCATACATACCCTGTTAGCATGACATATCTCTACTTATATATAGGCCTGATAGCAGTCTCATTCATATTTTACAGTGATACAAGTTGAGCGCTTCAGTTACGTAGTATGGGTAATAATAGTTTCATTTACGAGTTACGTTGTATTGGTATTGTAATAATAGTTTGAGTTACGTGGTTTTGGTATTGTAATAATAGTTTCAGTTACGTGGTTTTGGTATTGTAATAATAGTTTCAGTTACGTGGTTTTGGTATTGTAATAATAGTTTCAGTTACGTGGTATGGGTATTGTAATAATAATTTCAGTTACGTTGTATTGGTATTGTAATAATAGTTTTAGTTACGTGGTATGGGTATTGTAATAATAGTTTGAGTTACGTGGTATTGGTATTGTAATAATAGTTTGAGTTACGTGGTATGGGTATTGTAATAATAGTTTGAGTTACGTGGTATTGGTATTGTAATAATAGTTTTAGTTACGTGGTATTGGTATTGTAATAATAGTTTGAGTTACCTGGCATTGCTGCTGAAGGCGTTTATAACGAGGCTCTTACAGGCCAAAGCAGTCATAAAAGTTTTCCTAAGGACGCCGTTGATGGAAGCTGTGGTGAGGACGGCGTTGCAGGTGACGCGGCCAGCGGGCAGGATGGTGATGTTGGAAATACCGGAGAAGGCGCAGTCGTTGCTGACGGGAACACCGTTCAGAACACGGAAAGCTGTTTGGCAGACTAGAAGATAAAGAGGAGAGCATCTATTAAACCTATCATTTCTGATAGCTTCATTGAAAAGTGTTTATGTGCGTTTACATAGTTAAATTAAGTTACAGTCAGTTTAACATTTTTTTTAGGGACAGCACCTATGTCAAGCAAAATTTTTAAAAATAAAAAATGAATTTAACCTTTCTTTATTGTACGTCTTTAGAAAGTGCCTTTAAGCAAAGATTTTATTTCTAGTATAATAAATGTAAAGATTTAAACTTTTTTTTATTCCATCTACGTTGTGACTAAAGAAACATTTATAATTTAACTAGGAGCCGACCCTGATCAAACTTCCCGAAGAACCCCGCCATAGAGCAGATTTAAATAATTCCTTTATATGAAGTTATCAGATTTTCGTCTTTGTGAAGAAGAGATATCAATGCTTAAAGCGAAGGATTTTACACCACACAGCTTGGTACAGTATAATAAATTCAATATGGTGAACTCACGTGATGGTGGGACTGTGGTATGTGGAGTTGTTGTGGTTGGGGTGGTTGTTGTTGTTGGCGTAGTTGTTGTTGTGGTTGTTGTAGTAGTTGTTGTCGTTGGTGTAGTTGTTGTAGTTGGTGTAGTTGTTGTAGTTGGTGTAGTTGTTGTGGTTTTTGTAGTTGTAGTCGACTCGGTGGTTGTAGTGGTAGTTTCAATTTTAGGCGTGAGCCCACAGGTAACAGCTGGGCTGCAGCGACATTGCTGAACAATTCCGGCATCACCTGTGGATGGAAACGTTGAAACGTTTAATTTTTTACGAACATCTGAAATATAATTTTTAAATATGTACTTTTTCATACTTCAGTGCAGATCATGAACGCCTAATACAATGATATGCGATTAATGAAATCAATACGTGGCACCATTACATGTTGACATCAAAGTCTAACACAATGCTCCGTGTCTAAATATTTAATACTCCAATCCGTGGCACCATTACACTGTGACATCAAAGTCTAATTCTGACATGAAACTTTTGGGTCTCGTCGCTGGAGTGTGAGAACTCGTGATCTCAGGTCATGATCCGGATACCACGGATTGTTTTTACTCTCCAAACCCCTATTAGATAATAGTTTGGTGTATATAATATCTATAATATATTTTTAAAGTTAAACAAGCATATTTATTTTTTAAAAGATACATTCTTTCACATGTGGTACCTCAAGATACGACATTCATCCACTCCGGGGTGGCTTTCGTATCTTGAATTGTTTGTATGTTGAACTAAGATTTACATGTAAAATACAAAATCCGTCCCAAGCCACACGAAAACTATACTAAATTTTGAATATATCACGGAAAACCAGAGAAAAATAAAGTAGGATTATTCAGTCCTTAAAAGTACACATTGTGAATCTAATAAATAAAAAAATAAAACAATGCAAGCAGAATGAATAAATGAAATAAAATATGTACACAAATTTGGCCCATTACTCTTACTCTTGTGTGAAGCAATGCGGCGAAGTGTTGGAGGAGGTGTTGGTGGGGAGAGGCAGAACGGTTGAAGACTTTACGCCACTACGTACCAACACTTTTTTATGAAAATAATACATGAGTTAAAGCTAAATAACCACTTACGTATAATGCATTTGTATATAAAACATACGTTACATAATACTTAAACTTATGCAATGTATTGTTCTTTAAAAAAAACAACTTTTTTTTCGCATTCTAAAATTTCTGTTTTACTTTTCGTTATTTTCTCCTCACTTCCACCAACATCTTCACTTACTAATGATCTCTTAGCTAAACAAAGCTCCAAGAATCTTGTTTTTGCCTGCTTTTTACAATATTTCTGAATTGAGTCTGGCAAAATTCATTGAACAGCGCAACAACACGATCTGTTCCATGTAACTCACCCTCAACACAACATTGGTTCCACGTAACTCACCATCAACACATCATAGGTTCCATGTAACTAACCGTCAACACAACATTGGTTCCATGTAACTCACCCTCAACACAACATTGGTTCCATGTAACTCACCCTCAACACAACATTGGTTCCACGTAACTCACCATCAACACAACATTTGTTCCATTTAACTCACCATCAACACAACATTGGTTCCATGTAACTCACCATCAACACAACATTGGTTCCATTTAACTCACCATCAACACAACATTGGTTCCATTTAACTCACCATCAAAACAACATTGGTTCCATGTAACTCACCCTCACTACAACATTATTTCACGTAACTCACCATCAACACAACATTAGTTCACGTAACTCACCATCAACACAACATTAGTTCACGTAACTCACCATCAACACAACATTGGTTCCATTTAACTCACCATCAACACAACATTGGTTCCATTTAACTCACTATCAACACAACATTGGTTCCATGTAACTCACTATCAACACAACATTGTTTCCCCCTAACTAACCGTCAACACAACATTGGTTCCATGTAACTCACCATCAACACAACATTGGTTCCATGTAACTCACTATCAACACAACATTGGTTCCACGTAACTCACCATCAACACAACATTGGTCCCATCTAACTCACCA
Organism: Radix auricularia; assembly: GCA_002072015.1. Classification (NCBI taxonomy): domain Eukaryota; kingdom Metazoa; phylum Mollusca; class Gastropoda; family Lymnaeidae; genus Radix; species Radix auricularia. Next base: position 739,860 of record MUZC01004239.1, on the reverse strand, counting down.
TCAACACAACATTGGTTCCACGTAACTCACCATCAACACAACATTGGTTCCATCTAACTCACCATCAACACAACATTGGTTCCATGTAACTCACAATCAACACAACATTGGTTCCATGTAACTCACTATCAACACAACATTGGTTCCATCTAACTCACCATCAACACAACATTGGTTCCATGTAACTCACCATCAACACAACATTGGTTCCATTTAACTCACCATCAACACAACATTGGTTCCATTTAACTCACCATCAACACATCATAGGTTCCATGTAACTCACCATCAACACAACATTGGTTCCATTTAACTCACCATCAACACAACATTGGTTCCATTGAACTCACTATCAACACAACATTGGTTCCATGTAACTCACTATCAACACAACATTGGTTCCATTTAACTCACCATCAACACAACATTGGTTCCATGTAACTCACCATCAACACAACATTGGTTCCATCTAACTCACCATCAACACAACATTGGTTCCATCTAACTCACTATCAACACAACATTGGTTCCATTTAACTCACCATCAACACAACATTGGTTCCATGTAACTCACCTTCAACACAACATTGGTTCCATGTAACTCACCATCAACACAACATTGGTTCCATGTAACTCACCATCAACACAACATTGCTTCCATCTAACTCACCATCAACACAACATTGGTTCCATCTAACTCACCATCAACACAACATTGGTTCCATGTAACTCACCATCAACACAACATTGGTTCCTTGACTCCGACAGATAACAACAGTTTCTGTCCGTGCGTGTCGTGTAAGTTTTTCTCAAGTTGTTGTAGTAGGTGATAAGCAGCAAACTCCTGACAGAAGATTATAACAGTAAATGGGTGTTAACATTTTATATAGTTTCTATTTTTGATATGACAAGCTAAGTACTTCAGCTGGTACAGTATACCCTCGTCTATTCGCGGCCCCGCACATTCTCGGATTGGGCTCTTAACTCTATCGCATTATTTCATTATAGTTTAGTATTGGTGAGTGCACACACAATATTTTTGCAATAAAATTCGTATTTTTTAAAATTCATACACTGATATACTATATGTACATATACGGATTTTAGTGCATATTTTTGTGTGACCTTCCATTAATAAATGTTTTTCCATTGCATATTATTAATGAATTGTAATGTATTATTATATTATTAACTGAATTCTGCGTGTTGTATTTATCTCAATTTTCCTTTAATTTTTTTCCAATCTCTGTCAATTCTGATTGATATGTTTGTTGTACGCATAGAAAATGAATTTATGATACAATAATACAATATGAGTAACTATGTTATGCGTGTTACTTTCCTCCTGTACTAACGTTTTGTAAAAATTAAAATATTCTTGCAGTACAAAATTAAAATGTGTTTAAATTCAAATAACTACATTTGTAAAATAAATAACCACATGCAATATTACTACACTATAACTGTATTAATAAGTAAGAGTGTCTTTAAAAAGTGTTTGGGAAGCATTCAGTGCCGTATATAATCTAATTCATAGCCCTCTTAAATTCGCTTCACGTTTTTTTCGCCTTCCGCGGGGCTGTAAGGACGTAATCCCGCGAATAGCCAGAGAATACCTTAACTGCTTGTCTGTGTAATATTGTAAAGAGAGACAAGAAGGTTAATGAAAATGTCATAGGGCCTTGGAACTAAACGTCTTACCTTCCAAAATTTTTTGTGTGTTACGAATCGATTTACCCAAATAATATAATATTAGTATCGTGACCTCGACGTCCACCAACTCATTGGGCCACCATCCCCTATTCCCTGACTTCCACCAACTCAATGGGCCACCATCCCCTATTCCCTGACTTCCACCAACTCATTGGGCCACCATCCCCTATTCCCTGACTTCCACCAACTCATTGGGCCACCATCCCCTATTCCCTGACTTCAACCAACTCAATGGGCCACCTTCCCCTATTCCCTGACTTCCACCAACTCAATGGGCCACCTTCCCCTATTCCCTGACTTCCACCAACTCAATGGGCCACCACCTCTACTCCCATTTACACTCCTTATTTGGCTTTCTAGTATCAATGACATTTCAGCTTTGTCCCAATTATCAAAGAGCAAAATTCTCTGTTTTTGGAATCCTATTATATGCATGCTATTATTTGCTAACACAAACAAAAGAAAGTGTTTAATAATGTATTTATTAGAAAACAAATCATTTTTTAAACTGGGAAATAAGACATGAATATTAATTGTCGCGAAAATCATGTGTAGAGAAACATCAAACAAGAACGTGTGACAGTAATGGATTCACGAAGCTACAGTATAAAATGTAATTAAATTTTAAGACAAAGCCCCCCAAAAGAGAAGAAAAAAGAAAAGAGACTTTATGTGATGTATGAATACAAACAAGAAATTTAAACAACGTGATCAACACAATGATTTAACATTAGGTTAAAGTAGGCAGCCAGCCCCATCACTCACCCGCTGTAGTTGCAGTACAAAGGTGTGGTAAAGTAAGATTTCCCATCTGCTCCTAGGTAGCTGTTGATATACAAGTCTGAAGCCATCACAGTCACCAAAAGCGCCGTGAAACTAACCAACAAGTTCAGGGACATTCTCTCAGGGTCAAATTCTTTTGATTTTGTATTTTGTATTGTATTGCTTACAAATAGATTGTTACGTTAGAGCAGGTCTTTTCCTACTTAGATTCGTTTTTATATTGATTCCTGTTCCGATTTTACTTTTCTAAATGTACTTTAAATATTCTGAGTTACTTTATTGTTTAATTTAAAATTGCTTCTTTTGTTAAAAAAATTACGATTATTTCTACAATTTTCTGAAATAGTCATAAAAAATAATGTTAGCCAAATAACAGGATGCTATTATTTCATTTTATAACACTGCATTATTGCACAGATATAATTGAGCACTTCCTAAAATCAATGATTACATCCATTAATAAAAAACATAATAATAAATTTGAATATTGATACATTTACCTCTACTTTTGTATATTCATTCACTGAGGTCCTATAATCACAAAGCAATTCAAAAAAGAGCTAACATATTTATTACTGGGGAATATTCAAAACTTACAATCGTAACACCCTTAGTTGAATCACTAAATCTTGAAACGATAGAGAATAAAAGAACTAGAGTAGAGTATAATTATCCATAAAGCAATTAATTCTAATTTAGAAATACGACACAAACATAACTTACTACAACATAGATAGACATAAATATTTTTTTAAAAACTTCCTTATTCAAAATTCAAGAACAAAAGCATACAAATTCTAATTTTCCCTATCCGGAATTCGGGCGTTGATGGGTTTCCTGAAGAAACCAGGAAAACAAACACAATTTATCAACATTTACTCTAATAAGAATGCTGGTCTAGACAAAAAACATAGATTATAGTAGAACGCGATAATCTTCTGTATAACATAGAAGGAGCGTCTGTAACAGATAAGATAATATAAAATAAATGTTATATAACTCAAGGATTAACATCATATCTTACGATAAAAATTAAGGTGGAACTCCTAATATTAGTTGTTGCCTTTGCAGTAATAAAAAATAGTTTAAGTATAACACAAACCAAATAACTATATGATTTGATAGAAATAAATAATTTTAATAGTATCTGTTAGCTGTGCCGGTTTAGGGCCAGGATTGCCAGTACGGATTAGCAAAAGGAACCGCTCAGAACGCAGCGGACGCCAGCTCGGAAGAAACCTTCCAATGGGGGTTACACCCTAGGTAGGTCATTGATGATCCCCCGCAATGCGACGGTCCTAACCAAAGAGACTCGTAAACGTTGCCGAAATGATAGCGAGTCGAAGTAGGGAAAATTCCACCCCTCCTTCGGGAATTCAACATCGTGGGAGGCGTTTACTGCCTAGTGTCGTTGACCACTTCTAGAGGAAACCGCATCGGGGGGGGGGGGGGGGGGGCTCTCAGCTTTTACGTCGGCTAGGGGGCCAGAGAGCTGAGGGGTTTTCCGGGAAGCCCCAGGAAGAGTACAGGCTCAGGACAGCCACATGTAGGACCAATGGAAAGTGCAATGTGTAATGTCTTAAAAGAGGTATTTCTATTACTGAATATAGCTATATGCTCTTGAAACGGCCCATTTTGAGCGAACAAAATGCAAAACAGAAAAAAATATTAAGATGGGGGGACAACTCAAGACGGGGAGCGGTATTAGGTTTAAAGTAGCCCAAACAAACATAAAATAGTATATGCCCTCTTACCTCACAACCACGTATCATCGTATAGGCCTACTCCCTTAACTCACAAACCAGGTATTTTTATATACCCTCTTACCTCACAAACCACATAACATTATATACCCCTTTACCACACAAACAACATATAATGGCTCCGACAAATCCGGAATCCGACCATTTTTACGAATCCGGCAGAATTTCAAATATTTGAATCCCTAACAGCCTTAATAATAATATACAAACAATGTAAAGTAATATACCACCTCTACAAAAACAATTATTTATTTTCTTCCGAGAAATTTATAAAATTTAAATTAAGAAGGACAATTGCGTTTTCTTGCCTACAACATGCACGTCACTGGGTATCTATACTGTTCAAAAATAAATATACTGTTCAAAAAGATTGTATACTGTTCCCAACGAATGTCCACTACTAAAAAAGAATGTACACGGTTTAGATTACATGTAAGCAGCCTTATATACATATCCAAGATATTGATATGTTTAAACGTTTTTAGTCTTATGCCATAATAGTGTATTATTTGAAATACCAAGACTATTCGAATAAATATTCACGGGATGAGTGATGGGAAGAGGTCTCAAAATGGTTTGAATGGTACAGTGTGGGATACAGTTTTTTATTGACGATTGACGTTTGAGAATCTTTGTTACATAGAATTTCCACCCGATCTAAGGAGCGCTCCCATTTAAGTAGACAAACAGAGTGGGGGAGGGGTACAAAAAATTCTATTTGCCAATGTTCAACAATGAAGGCAGAGGGGAAAAAGGGACAGCGAGAGAGGAGAAATAAATAGAGATGAGAACAGTATCATAAGGAGGATGAGATATACGAGACACAAGTAAACTTCTCCACTTTGAATAGTTCCACATCTTTTAAAATTCTAAACTTAAATTTTAAAAAGGAATATCATATGGGGAAAAAAGTAAAACAATTAATGCATTGGCTCAGTAAAAAAGTAATTTAACATTTCTTAGGACTATCAGAAAAAATATAATTAATTTGGTCTTGGTGGAAGCAAGTTTTGGGGTGGATATTTACAAAACAAAAGACAAGTTTGTTTTTCTTAAAAACATAAGCGTCTCCCAGATCATAAGAGACATTTCCACAGTTTCTGCGTAGAAAAAAAGGTGTCATGCAAAATTTGACCGCCGAGCCGAGTGACAACATACATATTTGGCGTATCTCTTATGCCTTTTTTTTTCTAAATGTTTTTTTATTTTTACAACATGGGTCTGCTTCAGTCAGCCCCGCCATCGTGTCTCTTTCCACCAAGCTGTACATAAATCCTCACTTATCCACTTAATACAGGGGTAGGAGTTTACCCTTACATCCTTCATTCAATGGCTCGGTTTCCTAGCACCCTTTACGCCATATACCCTCTTCCATCCCTCACTTTAACTCTGAGAAAATAGTTGATGTAGGCGATGACTCGAGCTGTTCAAACTACAGGCCCCAAGTGTTTATTATTCCAGATTAACGTTCGTTTCTTTATTGAAATGTAATGTCAACATGGATTTCACCAAAGGCAGGTCGCTCGCATATTAAGTATAGAAAGAAAACGGAGCATGTCATGAACCGGATGTAGCAAGTGAATAGGTCAAAGGCTCAAGATTTTGTGACTTGAAAGTGGAAGAAGAAGAATTGGTTTGAACAAATATGGTTAACGTACCATATTTGTAAATTATTTATGACGAGCCACAAAGCCACCAAGTACGTTCCGACGTTTCGGTGGCATATTGTACCTCCCCTCCAAAAGCCGTCAATACCGGCCATAAATGTGCATCCCGTTAAAATTGCTATTCGTTATTATAATAACCCCTTTCAGACCATGACGGCCTATGGAGTAAGTGAAGTAGCGTTCACAAGCTTCATTTAGCCACCACTAACAAGCAAGGGATTGTGTGACTAGCACAATGCCACAGGGGCTTTGCCAGCACCTCTTCTGCCTTGGTTCGACAATCTGGCCCGATATCTCTAGACCACCGCGCCAACTATTCATTATAGTTACAGTAAATAACCCGTAGAGACGAAGCTTTTCATTCTAAATCCCAACGCATACCGCTCAAAATGAAGTCTTGGAAAAAATATTACACCAAAATAATTTGCGTTGAACGTCCGCGTAAACTTGTTCAATATGTAAATGAGATTTAATTTTTCTGATTTGCTGTGGAAGTCTGTAGGAGTTTGAGGGACCAATCACTATCGATTACCGGAAAGGCAATTGCCTTTTATTATATAGGATACCTTAACAAATGATATATTAAGTCGCCATCTTTTTCATAATTTGAATTTATTTCTTTTGTGGTTGCAGAAAAATTCTCTTCGGGCTCGAAAAAAGGATTTTTAAAAGCAAGTTATTCCAATGCAATAAAAAGTACAAAATAAACTATTCGCACACAAATCTCATGTCTACCAAAATAAAAGCCCGGAAGACAATGTTAGAGAGTAAATAGATTTTCAATGGCAATTTTACTTTTCCTTGTTCAACACATCTTTAGGATGATGAACAAGGCTTTTTCATATAGCTAATGGCCGAACTCTATTATTAGAAATAGCCGAGGTTTTAAGGTGGACAAATTTAATTTAAGATATGAGTCAATATTTAGCTTGTAGGTGTTCTGAGACGGAAGTATCTTATCGGATATTTGTTAATTTTTCCGATAAGATAAAACAGCTTATTGGACTTGAACAAGAAAAGTGCTAGTTCGTAATTTTACTATGCTACACAATTTTAGAATTTATTTTTTTAAAGATATTTAATGTATCTATGCTTTAAAATATTGTTACCCTAAAATGCTGTTTAAAAATAGTATCATTACACTTTCTTGGAAATGACAAGCTCTATACAACTGAACAATCTTGGAAACATGTGGGAAATTAATCTCGACAAAAATAAGCAAATATTGATGAGCCATAGCAATGATTGTGTCACATTTAGGGCGTCTAAAGTAATAATGCGTTTGTAATTTGGTATTTCGTTCCCATACATAATTCCTGTTTAGAGCCCTTCCCCCCACTCTTTCTTTATAATTAGTGCAACCAAATTTCTCTGTTTCTGTCAATCAAATAGACTTTAAAAAAAACCTACCTTGACTAAGTTTCTCAGGGTAGTTCCAGTTTGAAGCAAATTAACAGATTGATTCGTTTATTTGCGTGCCCACCCTTTTCAATACATCAATGTCACGTGACTACTCTACCGGAAGACTATTTTTGTAGCCGTCTGAAACCCGAATCTCTTAAAGGAAGGCTTGCTGACGACATCGACTAAGATGTCTACATAAAATAAACGTATCGTCACTTCCGTTCAAACATAACTCTATTCGACACACCGACGTCATGATATAGGAAAATCTTTTTTCATGACTGACCTGTAAAACTTGGTCATAAACTAGGCCAGCAGTTCTTCCCTCATAGTTGTTTGCCTTTTGTGATTGAATAGCGCAGCAGACTTTTCTGAAAAGTCTGATATTGCAGACTTCGATTTTCGAACTCAGAGGTTCTCAACATTTCAGTATTTTGTCGTCTCATGAGTAGGAAAAAATCAACTCTTTGCGCAGAAGTAACAGCGTTATTGGGTCCCAGTAACTTTTTTTTTTTCGTAATACAATGGTTTTGTTCAAACACGTTAACATTTAAAATACAGATTTAAATTCATACTGGGATAAAAACTGAAATACCTTTGAAAAGACTTCCGCAATGCAGAATTTAATTAAATCTTATCTTCACTCCACAATAAACTGTTTGACCCCGCCTCCCCGCATTCCCGCCCCAGAATATGGTCCCTCCTAAAATGTCATCGGAAAGTGATCTAATTGAAAGCTCATGATATGGCCGAAAAGTGCAATGACTTGCTCAAAATGAAGCACTCGTTCATTTTAATATTTTTAGGTTAAAAAAGTCCCTTTTTATCGTTTTTAAAAAAAAAAATTAACTTTAATATTAAACTAAACCATAACATCGGGAGTAAAAATTAAATCTATAGAGAATGCGAATAGAGATTTTGAAGCAACTTTTAGTGTTTACTACTTCAGCCCCTTGGTTTCTCAGTTCATTAGCATTAGTATCAGAAGACTTAAAATTCATTTTAGAGTTTGAAATTTTGGCATTTGAAACGTACTAATATTTATTTTTTATTTAATTTTTTAAAAATGATTTTCATTTGTAGAAGCTAATTTACAACGAAAAATTAGACGCACCCAATGTACAAAGTTTATCTTAGTAGTATTGTTACCAGAAGAATTTATATTCAATTTTGATTTTGAAATGGTAACAGTTGTAATGTTTAAATTTTGAAAGATAGTTCCTTTGATATTTTTAATCAATGTCTTTTTTAAATTTTATTTTGAATAAAAAGCTTCATTTAAAAAAAAAAAAGTTATTTGAAGCCATTAACTACGAGAAATTTGCCGCCTCTAAAAAGTCCCGCCCGGGCATTTATCCTCTTGCCCTCCCTAAGGGCTGGCGTAAGGAAACTAGAGGCCCTAGGTGAAGTGAATTTGGGGCCCCTTAATGTAATAGAAAAAATATTTTTTAAAATATAGAAAGATTATTGTGCGAGGCCCCCAAAAGTGATGAGACTAATGGGAGGCCCTAGATGGCTTCCTAGTTTGACTGTGCCTAAAGCCGGCCCTGCCTCCCTCTCGCTACGCCACTGCTTTTATGCAATCCTTAAATATTTTTTGGTTTAGTTATGGATCAAATAATGTTAATTTTGTCAGTATTGAAAATTCACTAGTAATGATTCTTGATATATTAAAAAAAAATGTTGATTTTATTTATGTATTTTCTGCTTTTAACAAGGATGTAATTTTTTTTTTTTTTTTTTTTTTTTTTTTGTTTTGTTGCGAATCAAAACAATTTTCTTTGAACTTAACTAGTTTTCTAGTAAAACATAGTCTATACTTTTTTACAATTTGATGTAAAGTTTACTATGAGACGATTGCCATTTGAAGTAAGGTTTACTGCCTTGTCGTCTACCCTATTTTGCTCATTTCTATGTGTAGGAAAAAAATTAATCAACGGGAAATCGGAGATTCCCAACCACATACACATATATGTGAATTAACGAAACCTTTTAAAATAAAAAAAAAAATTATATACTTATGTTTCATTTAGACTAAGTGTATGATAAAAAGGAACCAGTGTCTCGAAATGTCAAAAATGATGAAATATCTTAATTATTGTATTATACTTTCGTTTTCTGAAGACATTCTCTCACCCCCCCCCCCTCATCTTTTTCTTTCTTTATGAAGATGGCCTCTATAAATAGCAAAACATGACTTATATAAACAGTAAAAAAATTAATTCTATAACTAGGCAAAGATTACCTCTAAAATAGAAAAAAGATTACTCCCATAAATAACAACAGATTTACTTATTAAGTAGCAACAGATTACCTCTATAAATGGCAAAAGATCACCTCAATAAATAGCAAAAGATTACATCTATAAGTAGCAAAAGATTTCCTCTATAAATTTTAACAGAAAATATTTTTTGAATAAATGAACGTTTAACTGCAAGGCACGTTGCAATCAAATGGTTTGAGGATCCATCAATCTTTATTTTCCCAGCCTTACACCGCTAGACTCCTGCCCAAAAAGAAACTCTCAAAAGAAGGCGGTCTTGGAAGCCAGTCAGAGATCAGGTTTCCATCACGATTCGTCCCCTCCCATATTGGAGCTTGAGTTAAAAATAGATTTCCACACCTAAACGCAGATAATAACGAGTATTACAATGTTAATGTTAAAGTGGAGATGAAAAGGCTTGAACTTGAACTTAACTTAATTAACAGTGTTTTTAATGGGGTGTATCGGGGACTCCCTGGCTTTTGTTGGAATTGCAAGAATAATTTAATAATTAACATTTTTTAAACGATTAATCAAGAAATTAATCTTTAATTTCCGCAGCCCTATTTGTTTCCAATTAAGTTTAGTTGATGGGAGTGGGACATTGACGTTTTGCCACCGTTATTGTTTGGGGGTCATTTTCCCACTGTTATTGTATGGGGGTTATTTTTGCCGACGCTATGTTTGATGTTGTTTATTTTCTTTTCGTCGCTATAGTTACAAGAGTAATTTTTAATTTAATTTGGTTTCTCGTGTGTTTTTTTTTAAATAAACATGCGAGAATATAAACAGGCAAAAGTAGAAGAAACACCCTAACATTCCCCAATGTACAGGTGAGTGTAGAGATAATACGCTTACACTCCAGTCGCCCGCAGACATGGCAGTAAACAATCGATCTCTGCCCGCCCCAACATCAACCCGTTAAAAATACAACTCCTTTTCTTATGTTTAGTACTAACAAATTAGGAGTCACAAATTTCTAACAGTAAAAGACTCCACATCAGGGTGCTTGCGTCACAAGCTGGTTGTATTTTACTTTTAGGTTATGGCTACAATTGTAAAAGTGCAGAGACTAATCCCAGGACCCATAATTTAGTCACTACTGGCTAAAGTTGATAAAAGTGCACACACACACAATCTTTAACTCCTTGTTGTATGATGTCAGCTGATCCACACCCTCCTAGAAAACGTAACACTCTGGGCTGGGACGAGTGTTTAATTAGACCTGGGGCCGCTCCCAAGGTCGGCCTTTAAGTAGGAATGTTTTATGTTGTTTGTTGTTTTTGTTTTAATCCAGATGGTCCTAAGATCTCAACAGAGGATGGTGAAGTGTCCTAACAGTGCATGGGACTAGTTTCATCTGCGTGTTACAAGTTGTTAAGTTAAAGTTTGCCAGTTCAGATTTTTTTTTTAGGTTAAAAAAATATATATATTTAAAACTAAATTTTTAAAAATGGCGGCTTGATTGTATAGAAATTTATGTTGTCTAGAATTCTAGAAAAAGAAAAAGAAATTAAAATTCGAATTTATTTAATCTTTAAATAATATACCTGAGACATTCACAAATGAACTACAAATGAATTACTGGAACGAATTTCACAAGTTATTATTTTTTTTTAAAAATCTAAAATATTAATATAAAAGAGTTTCTAATACATTTTTGGAATTATTTTTAGGTGTTTTATAAGAACACACAAAAAGGGACGACAAAGAAATAAGTTCTAAATTGTATTACATTGAACAATGTCATTGTAAAATAAACATTGTAAATATTACAAACATTGAAACTTATTTTTATTAACATTTTAAAAGGCTAAAACCAGTGTAAAAAATAAAAAAATATTTAGAGGTTAGTTAGCCAGAAATTCTAACGTTTGTAGAAAATTTCCCAATCGCCTCAGGATCCCTCAGAATCAATGGAAATTGGGTAAGATAACATGGAAGGCTGTCTTCCTTTTATCAACAAGTTATCAAAGGGAGGTAAGTACGAATACTTAATGATGAGAAGTGTAAACATCCCTATAAATTCTGACATGTCTACCACGCCACACCCACCCCTCCCACCAAACTGCCTTCAAGTCTGTTTGATCGCAACGCGATTAGAAAAGCGCACCTTTACAGGGGATGAGCCATGGGCCAACATGTGTCATTGTTGGATGTTCCTTCAATTCATGTTTGCCCACCAGCACAAGTTATGAATTGTAAGCAGGGCGCTTACCCCATCCCCTCCACCCCAAAATCCCACTTTACTTAATCTCTCAGGCATGTTGAAAATTGGGAGACGTTTAAAAAAAAAATTTCTCCATAAAATAAATTTACGGCTTTTTATAACAGACAGATTAAATATTTGGCTTTTAACAACACGGAAAATAAATATAATTATTTTAACAGACAAAATAAATATCTGGCTTTTAACTACAGACAAAATAAATATCTACCTTTTAACAACAAACCAAAAAATATAAGGCTTTTAACAACAGACAATATGAATATCTGGGTTTTAATAACATACAAAATAAATATCTGGCTTTTAATAACATACAAAATAAATATCTGGTTTTTAATAACATATAAAATAAATATCAGGCTTTCAATAACATACAAAATAAATATCTGGCTTTTAAGCACATACAAAATAAATATCTGGCTTTTAATAACATACAAAATAAATATCTGGCTTTTAACCACAGACAAAATAAATATCTACCTCTTAACAACAAACCAAAAAATATATGGCTTTTAACAACAGACAATATGAATATCTGGGTTTTAATAACATACAAAATAAATATCTGGATTTTTTTATAACATACAAAATAAATATCTGGTTTTTAATAACATACAAAATAAATATCAGGCTTTCAATAACATAAAAAAATAAATATCTGGCTTTTAAGCACATACAAAATAAATATCTGGCTTTTAATAACATACAAAATAAATATCTGGCTTTTAACAACAAATTTTGGCTGCGTCATCCCATTAGCTGTATCACCATTAGCCACTGAGACACAAGGACGAGGGTGTGGCTGTCAACTGGAAGGCGTGGCTACTCTCAATTACTATAAATAGACAATCATTTGATCATATTTAAGTCAATATTTTAAATATCAGGTAGATTGTATGGCACCAGGAAATGGTTTTAACCATTCAATTTTGACCACACCCGTCAACCTTTTACTCCCATTGTTAGAGTTGAGGTTTTTCTTAACTACGTAAAAGTAAAATATTTATTTTCTGATAAGTTAAATTTTTTACATGAATTGTTCTTGTCTTCTTTTGCTGCAACACTTTTAAAGTTGCCGATCATTGGTTTAATTACAATGAGCAAGTTTTTTTTTCATTCACAGAGAGGACAGTACTTTTACAACTAAAGACTACACGAGCATCGCGTGAAATAAAATGTTTAAAAAACTGTCGTCTAAAATTCAAACTGAGCTCATGTCTGTTTTAAGAGATATAGATCGCGAAAAATTATATTTCTTCAAGAACAAAATACCCAACATTGTTCCATTGTATTCGATAGCTCTTCATATATTTCACACTAGCAATTTGCCCGCGCTTTGCTGCGGGAAGATTGAGTATTAGTGATAAGTGAGTGAGTGCATAAAAAACTATATTTTGGCCCCAAGCGCCCACCAAGGAATAATTTAAATATTATTTCACCTGCTGCCATCGTGGAAGTGTATTTAAAAAATCCCCAACGTTTTATGCGTTACCTATTAGGGAAATAGGAAAAATAGTGCTTTTCAATTTGTATATAGCACATATTTGGAAAAAACACGTTTTTGAGGTCCCAGTCCCAATAAGTGTGAATTTTAAAATTATATTACGCTAATTTTTTGTCGCGAAAGGGTACCCAACAACTTCCTAAAGTTTTATGCTTCTACCTATATAGGGAATGGGAGAATTAGGGATTTTTAATTTTTATATAGTTAATATTAGGGAAAAACTACATTTAGGCCTCCCAGCCCACAGTAAAGAATGTTTTAAATAATTGTTCACCTGCTACCATCGTGGAAGTGTAGTTAACAAACCCTCAAAGTTTCATGCCTTTGCCTATTTGGAAAATAGGAGAATTATTGATTTTCAAATTTTTAGAGCACGTATAAGGAAAAAAACACGTTTTTTTGGGGCCCAGGCCCTCAAGGGAGTGCATTTAAAAATTATTTTATGCCAATTTTCGTCGTTTTGAGGAACTTGCTAAAGTTTTATATTTTAACCTACACGATGAATTGTGGAATTTGTGATGAGTCGGTTTTTAATATTAGAAAAAATTATATTGGGCCCCCGGCCCCCTGTGAGTGGAAATTTATCATTCTCTTTCGTCAACTTTCATCTAGAGATTGTACTCAACAACTTTCCAAAGAATTATGCTTCTACCTAAATGGAGAATGGGGGAATTAGTTATGTGTAGTTTTTATATAGTTTATATTAGAAAAGAAACTACATTTGGCCCCCCGGCCCCCATGAGTGTGTATTTCAAAATTCTTTTACACCAACATTTGTCCTGAGAGGGTACCTAACAATTACCTAAAGTTTCATGCTCCTACCTACACGGAAAATTGGAGAGTTAGTGATAAGTTTTTTTTTTTATATATATAAAAAAATATATATTTGGGCCCCCGGTACCCAATTAGAGGGAATTCTAACATTCTTTTTGCCAATTGTCGGGAGCTTGTACTAAAACAATTTCAAAAGTTTCATGCTTCTACCTATATGGGAAATAGGAGAATTAGTGATTTTCAATTTTTGTATAGCTCATATAAAGAAAAAAATGTTTTGGGGGCCCCGGCCCCCATTAGTGGGAAATTTAACATTCTCTTTTGCCAATTATCATCGGAAGGTGATGTACTCGAAAAATTTACAAAGTTTAATGCTTCAAACTATACGGGAAACAGGAGAATTATTGATTAGCAATTTGTAAATAGCTCATATACGGGGGTAATTTTTTTATGGGGGGCTCCCATTTTTGGGGGGCTCCCTTACCTCTATGAGTGGGCATTCAACATTCTCCTTCGCCAAATATCATCGGGAGATTAAACTCAACAACTTCCTAAAGTTTCATGCTCTCCACCTACAAGGTGAATGAAAGAAATGGTGATTTTTAGTTTTTAAATTTGGGCCCCCATCCCCCCTGTAAGAGAAATGTTAAAAATTATTTCACCTGCTAGCATCGTGAAAGTGTATATATAAACTCCCCAACATTTGATGAGTCTACCTACTCGGAAAATAGGAGAATTGGTGATTTTCAATGTTTATATAGCTAATTTAATGGAAAAAACGTTTTCGGGGCCCTAGCCCCCATGAGTGGGAAATGTAATATTATCTTTTGCCAATTATCGTTGGAAGCATGTACTCAAAACATTTCTTAAGTTTCATGCTTCTACCTACACGAAAAATAGATGAATTATTGATTTTAAATTAGCATATAGCTTAAATAAGGAGAAAAACAGTTTTGGGGCCCCGGCCCCCATAAGTTTGAATTTCAAAAAAAAATTTCGCCATTTTTGTCGTAAGAGTGTCTCCAACAACTTCCTAAAGTTTCATGCTTCAACCTATACGGGAAGTTGTAGAATTAGTGATGTAGGCAAAAAAAAGTTTTTGGGTCTCCGGCCCCACAAGAGTGAGATTTTCAAAATTCTTTTTCGCCAATTTTCGTAGTCAGAGGGTACCCAACAACTTCCTAAAGTTTCATGATTCTACCTACACGGGAAGTTGGAGAATTAGTGATGAATCAGTGAGTCAGTCAGTCAGTCAGTGAGTGAGGGCTTTCCCTTTTATTAGTATAGATAATTGCAGTAACGATTGCAAGTAAAAATTTAGACATTGTAGAATCGTTCAAATATAACATTGAAGTAAAAGTGAATCAGCACACGACTTTATGGTGATCTTAAAATAATTTTGGTTATGGTGGTGAAAACGGCTCAAGGGAAGACCTAGGCTTAGATGGATGGCTGACGTAGAAAAAGATCAACAACAACTAGGCATCCAATATTGGAGAAGAAAGGCTTTGATAAGGTCTGAGTGGAAGGAGGTCGTGAGGCAGGCCCAAGCCCTACATGGGCTGTAGCGCCACAGGGATGTGTCAGGGGTATGAGAATCACTGTTTGTTAAGATTGTGTTCTGCCTGGTCACAGGCTCACGTTGTTGATGTTTTGTGAGCGAGAGTCATATGGGGGCGGGGATCAGGGTCCGTGCAAGGTCAGTCCACGAGTCCAGGCCCACGGGTATATTAACTCGGGTGTGTCTCGATGAGGGAGACAAGTCGCTGGGTGACAAGTGAACACGAGTGATACCCGAGTTTTTAGGGTTGCCGGACTGTACGGCGGGGCCTATGTTGTAACTAAGATACACGGAGATATGGTAGCGCTTGAGAGAGTTGTACATAGGTGACATGTGGAGACTCATGTAAATAAAGATTGCTGTAAAAAGGGACTTGAGTTAAATTACTGTACGCCAGTTGTTGATGTGTGTGAGCCTCGGACCTGAACCATAGACAACGATACCTGACAGGATGAATGATCTTAAAATAATGGAATGCATAGGATCATCATGTGTTAATCCTTCTTCTTCATGGCTGGAAAGTATACAAGCAGGGCCGCCGCCAGGGGGTGAATCCACGAATTTATTCAAGGGCCCCAACGGCAGGGGGGCCCCGTCAGCCACGCTTGATTTTTATTTTATGCTGATGCTGTGTGCGTAGATATTTGTTCGGGCGATTATTCAAATGACATGTTTTTGTAACAAATTTTTTTAAAAATTTGCTTACAATGGCAATTGACGGAAAATAATTCTGCACACAAACGGTTAGCTAAAGGTTTTCTCTGGAATTTTGTGTTTTACGTCACAGTTTTCTCAAAATAATATATTTTAGTCTTGAAATACGTCATATCTATGTCTTTCGGTGACTATCTTACTTATCTGAGTAGTTTTAAATATAGGATTTTTTTCATCACTTTTACGACCCGGTAAGCTGTGACTGACTTATTCTAAACCAAAGTTAATACTGAAGTATAGTTGATAGTTTTATAGTTATATAATTTCAGAAATCTTTGCAGCAGCCCTATCTTTATTTTAGCTTTACTATTTATTGAATATTAATGTCTTCAAACAAATTTTAAAAATCTTAATAGATAATAAATAAACTATTTAATTATCATTATGATAATACATTGGCCTATTTAAGTAAGTTTAGGTATAAAATTTAGTGTAAATTATATAGTATATATATATGCAAAATATAAAATGTATTCTTAGCTAATAGCGAAATAAATGTTATCAAAGTTTATAGCTTCATGCATTCAATTTAATTTTTTTTTTTAAATTTTTTCCTAAATACATATTAGTATTGAATTAACAATTTAATTCATCATACTTTTAATTAAAATCCTATAAACATGTTGTTTTCTTCTTTCTTTTAAATTTGGCGTAATACAAATTATTTTTTCAACTTTTTAAAATGATTTTTAAAAAACAACTTGGAATATCTATTTTTTTTAAATGAATATTTTTGTAAAGAATTAAGTTATTTATAATTTTGTTCGAAAAACGGGGGGAAAGTTAAAAAGTATTGGTCATCATTTTTAAAAAGTAAAAAATATAGTATATGTAAGGAGGGGGGGGCGTAAAAAATTCACTCGAAAAAATAACTCGACTTCTGTTCAACATGAAATTGGTGTTTTTAAAGAGCTTAAAGCTAGCCCTTTAAAATGATATATCATTTAGAGTTTTATGACAATTTAATTTTTTTTTGGTCACAGTACTTACGATGTTATGTGGCAGGGTGCCCCACATATTAGTTAAATAATGATATATTGATAATTGCAGTCGTAATGTTAAGGTATTAAGAAATGTACGAAGTATTATGTTGTGTTATGATCATGTATTTTTGAGCAGTCTTGGTAAACAGGGTGTTGTCATTACGGTTGAGTGGTCAGTAACAGGCGTAATACGAGACGCCATTAACCAGATTCATTTTGTTGGCATCATTCCGTCTCACCGTTGGTTTGAGGTGCATTTCCTCGTCTACATTCCCAGGTTGTTTTTTTTCCATAAGCTATATAAGCAGTCAATTGCTTTGCTAAGCTCTTCCTTTGTGGGCACGACATCTAGTTCTTTCAAGGGCGGCATAGCGGGGATGTCATCTAGAGTGGTGCTGAGACTGTGGTAACTGTTGCATACAGTTCCAGATAATGCTCAAACCACCTTTTTAGGGGTGCTGTTTTGTCTCGGACACTTTCTTGGACTTTAAGGGCATTTTTGGAAGCCAATGGCCCGGTTGCTTTTTGATATTTTTGTACATGGCTATAGCATTCCCCATGCCTGCAGCTGACTGTATGTTGAAGCAGAGGTTAAACCAGTAACCATTGGCGTATTGACGTGCGACTTTTTTGGCATGTGACTTGGCTGCTTTCAAGGCATGCGGCCTCTTTGGTGTAGGCTTTTCCTTTTAAGTCTTAAGAGCCTTCCTGTTTGATTCAGTAACAGGTTATATCTCGTCCCAATGTGTTTCAAACAAGTCCGTGTTTTTGTCAGATTTTTTACCATGGGGGGGGGGGCACACTATTCACGGACCCCAAAATTTCTAGCCAGGGCCCTGATACAAGTGTTTAAGAAAGACGCATTAATTTAAAATCTACCTGTCAAATCTTGCTCAAACAGTTCACCTCGCCTCTATATGTAGGAGGTCCACCTCAAATCTATACCTAGGAGGTCCACCTCGTCTCTATATGTAGGAGGTCTACCTCGTCTCTATACCTAGGAGGTCCTCCTCACCTCTATACTTAGGGGTCCACCTCACCTCTATACTTAGGAGGTCCACCTCGTCTCTATACTTAGGAGGTCCACCTCACCTCTATACTTAAGAGGTCCACCTCGTCTCTATACTTAGGAGGTCCTCCTCACCTCTATACTTAGGGGTCCACCTCACCTCTATACTTAGGAGGTCCACCTCATCTCTATACTTAGGAGGTCCACCTCGTCTCTATACTTAAGAGGTCTACCTCGTCTCTATACTTAAGAGGTCCACCTCGTCTCTATACTTACGAGGTCCACCTCGTCTCTATACTTAAGAGGTCCACCTCGTCTCTATACTTAGGAGGTCCACCTCGTCTCTATACTTAGGAGGTCCACCTCGTCTCTATACTTAGGAGGTCCACCTCATCTCTATACTTAGGAGGTCCTCCTCACCTCTATACTTAGGGGTCCACCTCGTCTCTATACTTAGAAGGTCCACCTCACCTCTATACCTATGAGGTTAACCTCGCCTCTATATGTAGGAAGTCCACCTCGCCTCTATATCTAGGATGTCCACCTCACCTCTATATGTAGGAGGTCCAACTCGCCTCTATATGTAGGAGGTCCACCTCATCTCTATACTTAGGAGGTCCACCTCACCTCTATACCTATGAGGTTAACCTCGCCTCTATATCTAGGATGTCCACATCGCCTCTATATGTAGGAAGTCCACCTCGCCTCTATATCTAGGATGTCCACATCGCCTCTATATGTAGGAAGTCCACCTCGCCTCTATATCTAGGATGTCCACCTCACCTCTATATGTAGGAGGTCCAACTCGCCTCTATATGTAGGAGGTCCACCTCACCTCTATACCTATGAGGTTAACCTCGCCTCTATATGTAGGATGTCCACATCGCCTCTATATGTAGGAGGTCCACCTCACCTCTATACTTAGGAGGTCCACCTCACCTCTATACTTAGGAGGTCCACCTCACCTCTATACTTAGGAGGTACACCTCGTCTCTATACTTAGGAGGTCCACCTCGTCTCTATACTTAGGAGGTCCACCTCACCTCTATACGTAAAAGGTGCAATTCCCTCCCTGTCGTCTGAAATATGGAAGACAGAGTAAAGGTTACAATTTGCTAAAAACTGATTTCAATTATTGACCTGTCAATACGGATATTTCCAGAGATTATATCAAATGGACGAAATTTATGGATTTAATTTGATATTTTAATATATTTGTATTTTTAAATTCACGATTAACTTTAATTATGTGACCTTAAAAAAGTATCTTTTCCATAACCCGTCTTTAGAATTTATACTATAAAATTAAAGGGGAAAAAATACACAAACAAAGTGTGTACTGAAAACAATAAATTTGAGCTTTATTTTTAAACTAACAAAACAGTAAACGTTTCGGCTAATGCCTCATCAGTACAATAAACATAACATACGTACTTACATAAGTAATATTTAAATTCTTAAAACACACTAAATCATAAAATATATAGGAAAAATAAAAAGAAAGTACAAACAACAACAGACAATGAGACAGGATACAGAAAAAGGAGCAAGTATCTAAAGTTACAGTGAAAGCCACATCGGAAATAGATTCTGCAATGTATGTAAAATTATTGATTTGGGCAATTTCCTCTGGAGCTAACGCACCAAATCATGTAAATCCTATCATGGGTATTACTTGCGTATGAAATACCAGTTACTGTAATATCTGATATACCGTCATCGTCAACACTGTTAAAATGTTTAGACACAGGACATTGAGCCTGTTTATTTATATTATATAGGTGTTCTCTAAATGGAGATGATCTGTCTCACCCACGTAAATTTTATCACACCTCTTGCAAAGAATTGCATAAATCACGTTGCAACTTGTGCAAGTGTATCCATCTTTTATTAAGAATTATTCAAGAGAGAAAGAAATTTTGTTAATTTCAACCACATATAGACAAGTATTGCAACGATTACGGTTGCAACCTTTTGTTCCAATATTTGCTTTCATTGTGGGAAGGTGACTTCTTACAAGTATATCTTTGAGGCTTCTATCTCTCCGGAAAGCAAAAAGAGGAGTTTTTTTTAAAGACCTGCTGAGTTAGAGGGTCAGCCATGATGATTGTTCGGTTTTTGAAAATCACCTGGCGGGATTTAAAATTATTGGGATGAAAAGTTAAAATAAATTTGGATCGATCACATTGATCAGAAACAGATGATGTAAACGTGTCCTGCCTGGTCATATCTTTAATTCGATTGACAGCGCATATTAAAACAGTTTTTTTTTTCTTTTTGGTGTTTTTTTTTGTATGACTTCCTTCCAAAAAAATGAGGGGTAGGACATGCAATCAGGCTTATAAAAATGAAATGGAAAAACGTCAACAAGGTAAGGGTAAGGCTCTTTGCCGAAACGTTCGCTGTTTTGTTACGTCCGATCAGGCTAACCTTTACCTTGTTTACGTCTTTTCCATTTAATTTTTCAACAAAAAAAAAAAAAAAACTAAATGAGCATTTCATTAATTTTTTCCAAAAAGTCTGCATCATCATTGCAGAGTCTTTTAAGTCTCAATAATTGCGAAAATGGGATAGAGTTCTTACAAGATTGAGGATGAGACGATGTATACACAGGAAAACTATGGCTGTCTGTAGACTTGTAAAAAATTGATGTGGATATTTTGTTTTCTTTCAATTTAATTTTTAATTCCAAAAAATTAACAGCACTCTATGGATAGTTGAAGTTGAAGTAAATTTGATTAAAGAATGGAAGTTACCAACGAAGTCAATAAAACTTTGCAACTGTTTCATGTCCATTTTTGTTATTCCAACGCAATCTTTTCATTTCATCTCCTCTAGTACTCTGGAGAGCTATTTTTATAATT
The DNA here is from genome assembly GCA_002072015.1 of Radix auricularia. NCBI lineage: Eukaryota > Metazoa > Mollusca > Gastropoda > Lymnaeidae > Radix > Radix auricularia. The sequence continues at coordinate 718,631 of MUZC01004239.1, read as the reverse complement.
TTCACTCCAAAGGTGTTCCAAATGGCCCATAAATATACATGCATAACTTTGTCCCATTTTTGTTCCCTTAGCAACTCCAATAATTTGATTTAAACAACTGTCCGTTGAACTCAAACGAGTTTAAATTTAAGACAAGCTTGTTTAGAAAAAATGAGATTGTGGAGAAGCCATCGACGTGTACAATGAAGAAACGACAATTGTAAATAGCAAATTATCGTCATTAAATAAAACAAAGGAATCCAGAGATTTTTTCATATGGCTAATGTCTTTAATATATGATGGTAAATTTGAAAGAATCGGTTGAAAAAAAATTACTAAAAAAATGGAAATTTTATTAAAAGGGAACCGACACTGCTATATAAGGGAAGCAAATTTAGGATCTACTTTCTTCTTTTGACATGAGATGAGAAGAAATTTGACATCGTCTGAGTTTGTTTTCAATCAAGCCTAACGAGATAGCAGTGTCTGACAGAAACGTCCACACTTTCAACCCAAATAAAGAATAACGACAAGCTACGCCCAGAGCTAAAACACGTCCAATGTAATGTCATGACAGTTTCTGGATGTTGTTACAAAACATCTCGCCGAGTGTCTTGTCAAATTAATGCAGGATTTTTCTTGAAGGCTGCTCGGCAAGTGGCCGACTGAGTGCGCTTGTGTTTGTACGGCACTTACAAGGGAATCATTAGACCGTGTCAACACCGGAGGCTGACGAGGACTCTCGCCATTAAAGGAGTAGTGGACACTGAAAACATACATTCTTAATTAACAGTACATTTTTTCCCATTAAAAATGAATTACTTGATAATTTGACATTGAACTTTGAACTGAATGCGGTTACATGACGTTAATGTTCCACATCCATCCTTAAGCATTTGGGATTTCTTAATACGAGCAACGAAGCCCGCCCAAGGACGTTCCGTCGTCGTTTTGGAGGCATGTTGTTTAGGAGTAATGGTAGTGATTAGCAGGCGTGACACACTTTAAGATGGGAACAAAGAACTGAATGATGACAAAAATACTGCACGAAAAATAAATCGCTTTGAACGTCCGCGTACATTTGTTCAATAAGGAAATGAGATTATATTTTTTCTTAGCCAGTGATTGGCTGTACGAGTCTTAGGGGTTTGAGGAACCAATCGCTATCGAACCGCGCAGATAACTAACTGCCTTTTATTATAAAGGATGATTTTAAAACAAGCATCTCACACAGGCGCTGTGTCGTCATTCTTATCAACTAAATTTATTTGCAAATCTTGACATATTTTTGAAACATACAGATTTTCTATGAGCTGCAAGACTCTCATATTTTGAGCACTACTCTCTCTCAATTTTCTTTTTAGCATTTTAAGATGCAAGTTATCTTTTAAGATTTCTCAATGGTTTCAGGTTACTCACAAATACATGAACTTCAAATATTTAATCTCTTTTTTTTAGTAAAACTTTATGGATAACCCTTTTAATTCTAAAGTGGGCACATGCTTAAGAAAATCTAAACTTGCATTTGACATTGAATGAAATAAATTAACAAAGACATTCATTTCTTCTCACTAAAGCTTATGAGCAGTGGCGTATCTAAGAATTTGTATTGATTTGGTGGTCCGAGGGGCTTGACCTCTTTGGCGGCCCTGCATACATAACAGTAATGTTATATTTAATGTCAACAATTTCGGACACTCCTTAAAGAGCTCATTCAAGTGGAAATTCGGGGGGACTCTGTGATTTGGACCCCTCCATTAGCTACACGAGTTCTGATGAGGGTTTTAAGTAACACATTAACTTTGGCATAAACTGCAGTCAGTGCAACCTTGGGCTGATCACCATTATTTAGGACGCTGCAACTTCCACGTGTAAGAATCTATTCAAAAGATCACAAAATGCCACCCCCTTCATATAAATAAAATGTTTTAACAGCCTCTTCACCTAACAATTCTTACGCTCCTAAAATATTAGCCTCCCCCCCCCCCCAACCTCGAAGATTTCTTTCAAATGCATATTTCCCATCTTTGTGATCCATGGAGCAAAAATTCCAAAAAATGTTACTTCTGCTCTCAAATCACATTTATACAGTATACATTTTCATAATTTTTCACGTCTATTTTCAAAGTGATTTAATTAGCATAGCAATTTGAATGAAGCGATCTCTGTCTTTTCACAGTTAATCGATGTTTATAAAATATACCTCACTAGCCAACCCCCGTCGTAGCATAATGCCGCTATGATTTAGTGACGGGTGAAGACTTCCTGAAAAACACAGTTGTCCTAATGGGGTGGTTTGGGTAAACGGCTGTCAGTGAATGAAAAGAAGGAACTCTGGAGTAAGTAGTATACAACTTTCCATGACAAAAAACAGGTATTGGAAGATACAGACATATCGTTTTGAACGTTTGGCCATGTAAGCAAACCAAACCAGCCGGAATCGAAGAGAACAATGGCAAGGCAACGTGGCTCAGACGACTGTAGGAGATAACCAAAGTGACTGAGAACACAGGAGGGATGAGGAACACACTGCTACCGATACACACAGTTGCGCATGCCTGGAGAGTGAGGGAGGGTGCCTCTTTTAAGAGAAATATAGAGAGTCGGCGTGCGTGCGTGGTGTCTCGCATGGTTGGGCGACGTAGAGAATTATCTTATCTTAGATATAGAGACGCTCCTTCTATGCAGAAGATAATTGAGACTATTGGCAAGTGATGCAACGGTCACAGGCTACGGCTATGAGGGTTCCACGCGTTACCCAGCCGCCTAACTATTTTAGTTAGGTACACATTCGGAGCTGGGTGACTCAGGGACTCCTTAGGCCACAGGAACAAATCCTTGCCTTCGCATGGATTCGGACTCGTGACCATCGGTACGCCAGTCGAGCGCGCTTGCCAGTCGAATTATTTATACAGATGTTAACTTTCAACAATGAGAAAGTCATGTAAACAAAACGTACATATTTTATGCTCAGAAAATGTCGGTCGAAGAACCACATTGAATTATCTGTGGTGGATGAATGTCTAAAAATATTTATATCTGTAAATACAAAATCTCACCAGGTATAAAATTGAAAAATATATTTAAAAATTGTGATAACTGTGGTATTATTAATCATGTGTTTTCATATCCTTAAACCTCATACATGAAGTTGACTATATTGATAATTTTTTTCTTAATTTTGAACTTCTGACAATCATTTAATGATCTTTTCTTATTATTTAGTGTGAGGGCGTACCGTAAGTTTTAAAAAAAAGAGAGAGAGAGAGAGAAATTCAGTCGAAAAAATGGAAACAATAAAGACCAAAAAATAAATTCAACAGTTGAAGACAGAGCAGAAACTTGACGTGGAAAGTAGATCTAGATGCTAGTGAAAAACAATGCGAAAAAATTGTTATGTTATTAAATTAGTTAATTTAATAAAACTATGCGCATTAATACATTTCTTAAACTATCGAATGAAAGATTCATTGGGAAAAGACGTGTGACTTCCGATTCAGTTTATATATATATACTAGCAATTTGCCCGCGCTTTGCAGTGGGAAAATGAAGTATTAGTTTTAAGTGAGTGAGGGCATAAAAAACTATGTTTTGGCCCACAGCGCCCACCAAGGGATATTTTAAATATTATTTCACCTGCTGCCATCGTGGAAGTGTATTCAAAAAATCTCCAACGTTTTATGCGTTAACTATTTGGGAAATAGGAAAAATATTGCTTTTCAATTTGTATATAGCACATATTTGGAAAAAACACGTTTTTGAGGTCACGGCCTCAATGAGTGTGAATTTTAAAATTATATAATGCTAATTTTTGTCGTGAAAATGTACCCAGCAACTTCCTAAAGTTTTATGCTTCTACCTACATGGGGAAAGGGAGAATTAGTGATTTTTTTTATTTTTATATAGTTAATATTAGGGAAAAACTACATTTTGGCCTCGCCAGCCCACAGTAATGGATGTTTTACATAATTGTTCACCTGCTACCATCGTGGAAGTGTAGTTAACAAACCCACAAATTTTTATGTGTTTGCCTATTTGTAATGCAATGCAATCGATCGGCATCCTTCCGTCTCGCGAGACGATGGTGCAATACCGTTGGGTTGGGTTGCATTTTCTCGAGTGGCTGTGCAGTCCTATCCTTGAGTGACAGTCTTTGCCACAGTTTTTAAACACGAGTTCTGTGCTTCCAAATGTTTTGGCCTTTCTCCTAGCTCTTCTGTCTGCAGCCTCCTCCATTCTTCGCTCCTCGGCTATTATGACGCCCTCTTTGACAACTGTGCGCCAC
>MUZC01004239.1:691749-709706 GCA_002072015.1 Radix auricularia | reverse complement strand
TAATAATAATAATAATAATAATAATAATAATAAAATGATGATTTATATAGCGCTGTATCCCAGCAAGGAGCCAGGCTCACAGCGCTTTACATGGAAACAAAAATACATATATAAATAAAAAGAAACATTCATAGCATATTAACTACATAAATAACAATACGGTATACTCAATACATCAGCTACGCTAATCAATGATAGAAATGTGGTTTTATTATTTTTGAAAATAAATTTTAAAAAGATGTGTCTTATATTATATATATATAATTCGCCTTATGGTTCGACCATGCCGGACACCAAGCTGTCTAACCCACCAACAAATCAGCTGGCAAGAAAAGGTAGTGCAGAAGGTGGGGGGTCATCGAGACCAACAGTGCGTTCAAATGAGGTAAATTACTTTGTTCTTTTAGAACAACAGGTATACAATAGCTTGTATTTCTTAGTGTAGTGGTTATTTCATTCGCCTAACACGCGTAAGGTCGTAGGTTCAAGCCCCAGCTAAGACATTACTTAATTACTTTTCTAATTTTTAAAAATGTTAGTGTTTGTGCCCTTTCAGTTCCCACTTTCTTTTCGACCATGACTTCGCAACACGGCTGTTAGCTTTGTTTCTCGATATTGGCATAATAACTTCGTGCTCTCCGTTGTTCGCAGTGACGGAAAAGTAGTCATGCACTCTCCTCAACAATACGTTTAGTACGTGCATACTTTAGGAGTATATGATGGTGAGGCAAGAATTATCCCGATGTCCGAAATACTGCTCGCCAATATCATCATTTACTTCGGAGAATGTCCTCGAGTTTAAAATCTCGATCAACAATTGTCTATCTACCTACTCTTTAGCGGTCCTTCCGAACATGGCCTTTTCGAAGCTCACTTGCCTTCCACGTAATGGTGCCATCTATTGACATCGTTGGTATGTCCACACAAATTTCACAGCCCCCTTATCACCTTATCACAACGATGGGACATTACCTTGCCACTATCCTGATTAACACGTACAATCGCATTTCAAAACATACTCTAATGAACGAACGGATTCTGCAGAATAACTTCAATCCACCATCTGCATATACAAATTATATATTAGTTATGATTAGTTAATCTAATGCGTTTTTTTTTTTGTCATTACCTAACCAATTTAGCTCAACTAAAGCAATTTAAAGACGTATAGCGTATTCTATGTGAATTTAAATGTGTTAAATTTTTTAAAATATTTTTTAAAAATTGTTTATTTTTTAAGTATTTAGAATTGATTTAATTAGAAAAATGCGAAACTGGTTTAGAGTAAACACGCATGCGCATTGTTTATTGACAACAGTTGCTACAGAAGCCAATGCTCGTATTTGTGGGGGCCAGACTTGATTTGAAACATTTGAAAACATAAGCCTGTAAGTTTGTAGATAATGCTTATAATTGTTTTCATTATCATTATTTAAGTTTAAGGCCTATTTTGGGCTTATTGTAAACTCAGATTTGATATAAATTTGGTAATGAGAATGAGGAAGATCACTCTTGAACTTGAACAGAGTTAACAGATCTCATTTTCATTTCGGAATTTACTACTTTCAAGTTGTTCTTGATGATTTAAATAATTTAATCTTGTACTTGTACATTAAGTTATTAACATTTACTTCTTTGCAAATGTTGAAATTTTATTTTGGCTGAATCCGATTATACGTTCCCAAATGGGTTATATAGCAATTAATTCTGTGTTCTCTTCCCTTTGTTTTAGATTTAGACTTATAATTTTTATTTGTTAATTTAAATTTAGTTAATTTAGGGTTAGGTTTAGTTATAATTGTGAATTAAGGGTTAGGTTTAGTTTTAGAATTTCAATAGATGAATTTTCCAATTTCTTTGGTACACAATTCAATGGAAAAGACGTAAACAAGGTAAGGGTAAGCCTGACAGGACGTAACAAAACAGCGAACGTTTCGGCAAAGAGCCTTTATCAACGAACATACAAGACACAAACAAAACAAAAATAAAAATAAAAATTAAAAAATGAAAAATGAAGGAACTTAGCTGCGGAGAAATCCAAAGTATCCAAAAAGAAGTGCACAGTACACAGCATATCAACAAAGATGGCGGCCATGGCCATGGGAACGTTAAGTCGGATTTAACCTTTATTTTAACCCTCGATAAAGATTTTTATTGAAAATTATTAACACCTATGGTCACTATTCATCCGGGTCAAACAATGTATATAGATGATTATTCAATTTCATCTTGAAATAATAATAATATTAATAATTATTATTTGAGAACTTACAGTTACAGTCTAATTATATGTATATAGTACACCACCCCAGCAAGTCAGCAAGTTGCTGAACTCAAAGAACTTCATATAAAAATAGTATCACTGTATCACATATATTTATAAATGCATTCAATTTAAAATATTCATATCCTAATTACAAAAACACATATAATGACATTGACATGATCATTATAATGGTGCACATGACATTGATATATAAATAAGAGAATAGTTTAGTTTATAATTTGGAAAGTAATGTCTAAAGAGATATGTTTTTAGTGCAACAGAATTGAGTCCATTGCATCAGACTCAGGAACTGATGTCTCTTTAGCATTCACTTAGTCATAAATATAACAAATTGTTTAACTACATTATTTGCAGTCAATGTAAATGTATATATTTTTTTACAAGGGGCCATCCATAAAGTAGTCACACTCTAGAGGGGATGTAAGAAAGTGTGACTTTTTGTGACAGAGGGAGGGGGTGTCCGTTCGAAAGTGACGTCAAGTATATTAAATTTTAATTATTTTGTTAATAAAAAATTATTTTTGGTCGAAAGTGTGATGTACTTTTTGGGGCAGGGGTTTCTGAGATTCGTAACAGGGAAAGTGGGGGTTAAGTGGTCAAAAATAGAGTGACTTAATTTATGGACGGCCCCTAAGTGCACCAAAATAATCTTTTAAACAATTTTTTTTTCAAAAGATCTGTTTCAGTGAAAATTAACTTGTAAAAATGTACATATGTTGAGTATGATTTATATTTTATATATTTATGTGCTACTTGCATAGGTATAAAAGAAAAATAGAAAATGTCATTTAACCTTCAATTTTTTGTTATTACTTAGGCGTGATTCTAAATTGAAATTGATAGTAACTTCTACTTAGAAGTTCAGTGAAAGGACGCCACTATGGGACAAACTCTGCGTAGAGCAGCACAGTGGACATCTGCTCAAGAGGGACTTACTGGGAAATTGGAGTTTACATCGATAAATGAAGAACTCTTGAACATGATACTGCATTTTGCAGAAGAAGGAATTTCACCAGAGGAAAGTCAGTTGGTATTTAAGAAACCTCTTACGTGGAAGACTTCATTAACAAAATCTGATATAGAAGGACCAGGCTATGTTGTTAGGTAAATACCTCTGTTTTGGGGTTGGTTAACTGCTATAATATTATAATTTGTATTAAAATATTTTATATATAATAAAAGTTTTATAGGCTTATCTTATCTGGCGGAACGAGATTGATTACTGCCCCTTATGTATTGTGGCTTTTCTAAAGAATTTCTATATAATATTGAAATGGTGTGTATTAAGTCTCTGTAAATTGACTATTTGGCTGTATAAGATTTTTTTTTAAATGTATTTTCTATTGTTTTAATTTCCTTGTTAATTTTTCAAATAACAGTTTTACAAGCATCTACTCAGAAGCAACTTCAACCAAAGGCAAAGCAAGATTACTTGAGCTAAAAGATGGAGTACTGAACATTTTGAATCTTGGACAAGCCCATTATGTGCTTCAGAAAGCTGGTGATAAAAAGATGGTGGAACTGAGAGCTTGTTTGGAATGCAAGTTATAAATATAATGTGGCATATTTGTTTTGGCTAATATTAAGGCTGATATAAGACATGATATTAGTAACTTTTGCTACTGTTTGATATTTGTTGCTTAAATCCTCTTGTAGATAGTTTAAAGAGGGAAATGATCAATATTGTATATAAATTCAATTCTTATTGTTTAACTGTATTCATTATTAATTTTAAAGCTAATCGTGATCCCATCGTGAATATGCTTGGAGATAGATTTGCAACAGTAGAAGGGTCTGACAACTCCATTATGAGATTTCATGATGAGATCACAAAAGAAATAGAAGCTCTAACAAAACAAACAGTGAGTTTTGAAATGGAATAAAAATTTGGCAAAATTCATTATAGACCCTTGATTTTTTTATTCAAATACATTAATAACATTGCAGATGGTATGAAAAATAATTTCATTATTTATTACGTTAATTCATTGAAGAACAACCAAAATGAAATCATATCTTTATTATGTTCCAAAAAGGGTGAAGATGTTGAGGAAAAAAGCCGGCAAATAGAAGAGAAACGAAGAATGCTGAGCCTTAGGCTGAAGTTGTTGAGATTAGATGAGCAGATGATGAGTGCAAGCATCATCAAAATTACAAAGTTTGTATTAAACATTTCTTGGAATTTCAGTTGAAAGCAATATTCTATTTAAATTGACAGTCATACTTTTAAATCAATAAAAATTATATTATTAAATGCATATTGTAAATTGGAAAATATAAGAATTTTAAATTACATTTTATGGAATTTATATGTCTATGTTTAATCATAAACCTATTGTATAAAAATTTATATTTCACCTCTGGTGCTGACGTCAAATTTTTTCCTTTCTTGTTGCTATCAAACCCTACCCATTGGTTAATTTAAAAAAAATACGTGTGAGCTTTGATAGAAGCTTTGAGTTTGTGTATACCGATATTCCATTGAGTAATTCCTCATGTGGCAGGTAGGGGAAAATGCTTAGGAAATGGAGGGTACCATGGAAATAAAGTACCCATGGTGGACCAAAAATCAGAATCTACTGCCTTGTAGGAAGTGGACAAATCATTAATGGCTAGGGAACCCTACCCTAAAAACTTGGGCAGCTATCTAGAGAGCTGTATGGGGCAGCTCCCAGATGGTCATGCACATGGTTAACAACAAGGCCATGTAAAACAGTCAATGTTACGAAAGCCAAATAACTAAATAAAACCCGGACTGTTATCAATGAAAACTGACCTATGCCTGTATATAGACATGAGTTCTGGTTTGCCACTTCAAAAGTTCTAAGCCTGTTCAGAGAAGGAGCCTTAGCCGACCTTGTAAATCAATGGGATAGTTGCTGAAATAGAGCATACTGTGCTGGGCAAGACACTAAGAAAGAATGACAAATAATAGAGGAGCAAAGTGAAAATTCCACCAAAACCCCATAGAAAAATGGCTCAAGGGAGGACCTAGACTTAAATGGTTAGACAATGTAGAGAAAGATTTACAGCAACTAGGCATTTAATGTTGGAGAAGAAAGGCATAGATGAGGACTGATTGGAAGTAGGTTGTGAGGCAGGTCCAAACACTACATGGACTGTAGTGCCACATGTATGGATGGATTTAAGATTCATGAGTGTTAAGTCTGATAAAAAGATACAATTTTTATTGTAATGTTCAGTCCACTGTTATTCTCATTATTGAAAAAAAAATATTTAAAAACAAATCAAAGCTCATGAAAATTAATGCATGCATTAAATTTTTAAAGTTAAATTTAGGGACGTTTGTAATCTCAGAAGCTAGAATAAATGTTCCTTCTTGAATATATGGTTTTCAAGTATGGTGCCACAACACTGTGTAGCTTTTGTCTTGTGTGCATTATTTGCAATATAATTTTAATGAAAATTATTGTTTCTAAGGTTTTGCTTAAAATCTAGTTATATGTCAAAGTAATTTTACAAAGAAAAAGAATTAACACTGTCCTATTGCATTGCATTTCCTTAAGGAAACAAAACATTTTTTAAATATTTAAATCTTGTCAGTGTTGTAAAATGTGTAAAATTTTCCATCCTTATGTTATGTGTGCTTGCCGCTTAAGTTAAATTTGATTAAATTAAAGCTTCTTATAATTGACATTTTTTTTAAAACTCAGTGATGTGCGACTAAACCCCAAGATTGTTGATGGGGAAGTAATGGTCTTGAAAAAAGTTTGTGGACCAGAGAAATCAATGTTTGCTTTGGATGAAATAAACTTCTATGGTGAGTTCTATTTTGAAAATGAATTGCTTCACATGATTATTCCTTTACTTTATTTTTTTGTATTTTATAGCTTGGTTGAATCTACTCCTTTTCACCAACAATAAGAAGAGCTCACTCAGTGTTTACCGATAGGATATCTAGCCATGTTGCCTGTCATTTGTAAAATCCTACCATAGAGCATGAAGAAAAAAAAATTACATGAAAAAGAATTATTTTGCTGTTTAATATTTTATCTCATAACCCAAATTTTACCATTTATGTTCCAATTTATTACCCAATTTCACTGTTTAATATTCAACTTTAATAACAATTATTTTATGTTTAACAGGTGACAACTTTGTCTATCAAAATGGCTGTAGAGCGGCACCATGGAGACAGTTAAATGGTGACATCTGCTACCTAGTCATTAAGTGCTTTGACGGCCCCACAACCTTTTATGTCACTGCCAACACAAGTGGTTATTATTTAAACAAAGTAAAAAAAATTATTTTTGGAAGCATTATTTGTCTCTTTTAGCTGACAAAATTATTAAGGTTTAAGGCAGAGTAATTTGTGTAAATAAATATTTATGATCCATTTATTCTGTAAGCTTCCATTGGCTTCTATGTATTTATTATATTGTATAATATGCTTTAAGTCTAAACTTTATCTTTTTTTTTTCTGTCTTTAGGGACCCACAAATGACAAAAATGGCCAACTGGACTATGACAGACCAGACAATGATACATACAGAGACTTGGTGTCCCTATTGAAGGCAAAATCTCCACACTTTGCTACAATGATAACGCAGCAGGTGAGAGAGATACTTTTAATTACACACTAGTTCATGTAGAGTTATTTCACAGTTACTTTTTTCTCCTTTGTTATTATGTTTTTTTAATTCTTAAAAATTACTTGTAAAACCTCCTTTTGTCAAAGTAAGTAGTGGTATATTTTTACTGGACTTTTAAATTAATTTGGCTCTACAGAGCTAAAATTTGGTACATAGATTTAGGGTGAATATGTGTCTCTTATCCTTTAACTGCAACTCGACAACTTATTTATTTGTTGCCAGGAACAATTTATGGCAAATTAAAATTAATTCCTCATTAGAGTTTTTAAATTTGGCACACTCACATCTTTGATAAATATAGCGTTTGTGGAGAAAAACATTAAAATAGTTTTTTTTTTTCAAAATGTGTTGATATCCTTTGAATTGAACAACTACCTTTTTTATGGAATTTACACTTGTAGCTCCATCTACCTGTACAAGATATTTTTAATTAAATAAATCGATTGCATTTTCACACCAGTTTTTTTTTAGGCTTCTCTTAATTAATCCAAACAGTATTAACTTGCTAATTAGTTTTACCTAAAATGGTATTTGGATTGAGCTAGCAACAAAATAATGTGACTAAAGAATATTTGCACTAATTTATTATCAATAACAATGATATTTTTATTTATAAAAATAATTTTCAAATTATTTATATATCAGCATTGATATTTAAATTGGAAGCAAGAAATATGTGGTTCCTTTCAAACTGAGCAAAGACAAGCATGGAAAATAACATGATAGACAATAAATAATCTTAATACTTCTCATATTAACTATAAGATTAATGTTACATTAAAAACATGAGCTTCAACTTGCTGAGCTTTAATCTTTGAACCTTATCTTCATAAACTCAGAAAAATAAATAATATATTAGTAAATGTGTAACAAAGTTTTGTTTAAAATAATCTTCTTTAATATATTTACAATTTACCTGTTAATTTTTTTCGAATGATGCAATTTTAGGTTGTCACTGAAATTAAACTCCTAAACAGTGGAAAATTATTTGACCTTAGAATAGGTCTAAGAGAAATTAATAATAAAATTAAAAAACAACTTATTCAATAGAAAAGAAATACCAGCTAAAAGTTCATTTTCATTTTATGTAAAATAAATCTGACTAGCTGCCTAATGGTTTGTGAGCACATCTGCTCAACAGCTACTTATATATTCACATTATAGTTTTATCTCACATCTCATCATCTCCAAAAAAAAAAATGAATCTCTTCTTTCTGTTAAAATTTTAGCTAGTTTTTTGCCTATTGTTTTTTATTGTTAAATTTGAAATTAAAATCTCTATGGTTATGGTTAAAATTTTGATTTAACAGTATTTACAATTTCTTAAAGCTTAATGTTGCAATGAAATACTTGTTAGAAACATTCCCAAAAATAAAATTTTGTGTATAGGAGTTTACAGTGACTGAACATAAAGACAAAGATTCTGGTTTAACTGTGGCCCCACATGGTCAAGATGAGGAGGGTGAGCACACAAATAGGTCAGACAGACAGCGGGCGCACCACAAAGAACAGCCGGTCAAGGACAAGTCTCAGAAGACACAACAGAAACCCAAAGAGCCATCTCTAAAATGGAAAATTTTAGCTGTTGAGGAGGAGAAACAGGAAAAACACGAGCATCAATCGTAGGGGGAAATTTGATTTTTTTTAATTATCCCATGGTATAACAACTCCAAAAGAAAATATATATTTCATGTCCTGGTGAAATACAATTATTTATGAGATTTTTAACTGTAATCCCCAAAATCAGTAGTAGGTATCTTCAATGCTTGAAAAATGTTTTTATTTGTCTATAAAGCCAAATTTATCATTTTACTTGCTCAAAGCCAGCCCGGATTTTATAGCGGTATGAAATTGAACCAATTATTGTTTCAAGAGATTCTAAATTTTTCAATCAATTTGGTGTTTCACCGACCTCTCAACAGCAAAGAATGTAATGAAAGTATAATCCTAGTCTCATAGACTATTTCTTATAAATTTGATAATTATAGACACTTTAAAAAGTTGCATGAGTAAACTAGCTTGGCAAATCCTTTTGTTTTTTAAAGGCAGTAGAGAGTATGTTTATCAAAGCTGGGGTGAGAATGGCTAAAGGCGAGATGTTACCTCATTACCGCCGCCACCAGTGGAAGTAATTTTACTCTGTTCATTCCTGCCAATTGTTTTTACTTTCAAAATTCAAACAAATATCAGTTTAAGAAAAAAAAAGTTAATTGTCTTTCTCAAGTTTTTCTTTAGTTTTTTTACTGTTTAACTCATCATTTTAATTTTTTGGTGACTAAATACTTTTTTTTGTTTTTGACTCTGGTTGTCATAAAGGTTTGGTTTTTAAATGTTTTATTTTAATTTTAACATGAAGTTTTAAAAAAAACAAGTATAAATATTAATAAAAATTTTTTTATTAAAATAAATCATAGCTTCATCATTTTTACTCTTACTATTTGTTATTTAATTATATTTATGTTTTACCCCCATTCTGATAATAATTTTTCTTTTTTTATCTTGAATTAAACAAGCTTATATTTGGCCTGGTTAAACATGAAAGGAAATGTCTTAATTTGAATATTTTAAACCAAAAATATTATAAGAATCGGGCAGCTCTAATTGCAATGAATAAATTTGACAATATGTTAAATAGCAACATGATATTTTGAAATATATTTTCGCAAGCTAAGAAAAGCCTCAGATATGTCTTGTATGAAGGGAATTGTCATTTTGTAATAACTTTTTCAGCAGGAGCACCATGGAGAGTATTCATAAACAAAAGTACAAAAAAAGACAATCAGATCTCTCTCAAGACCAGTAAGTTTCAGTTTATTTCTTAAGTCATTGTTTATTGGAAAATAGATTTTAAATGTTCACAGTGGTCCAGAATTTTTTTTTAAAAATCAATAACAAGAAAAACCATTTCAGTAATCGCAAGAATAAAGAAAAAACTGATGGTGAGGACAGGTTCAGCGAAAGCTCTACCGAGAGTGAGGAGGAGGAAGAGGTGATTGAAAGAAGACATGAGGCAAATGCTGACTTACCTACTGAGTATTGGCAGATACAAAAGCTAGTCAAATATTTGAAGGTAGGGAATCTGCTTCTCTGATGTGTTTTCTTTTTTTGTTTTCCTTTCACTCTTATAAAGTATCTATTATTTGAAATCTTTAGAGCCCACAAAAAAATATAAAATGATTGAATGGTCAAGCTGATATTTCTGTAATATTTATACTTACCCTGCTGATAGCATTACTTTGCTTTGTTTGCCTGTTGTCAATATCAAATTACCTGCCTTTTTAAAAAAATCTTGCATTTACCAAATTTTGCTATTATGTATACTACACTGCCACTTTACTTGTGTCCTAAAGGGAGGCAACCAAACAGCCACAATCATTGCCCTATGTTCCTTGCGGGACTTTAACCTGAACCAAGAAACTTGTCAATTGGCAATAAGAGATGTGGGGGGTCTAGAAGTTCTCATTAACTTACTTGACACTGATGAAGTTAAATGCAAGGTAAATACAGGTTAATGTGAACATAGCTAAAGACTAAAAGCAAATAGTTGTGCTGATTGTTTTCATCGGTTTGATGTGTTACTTGATAATTCCTTCATCTTAAAATGGGTATCATAAAATAGCAAGATAGATTTAAACCTTTTTGTTTGTTCCACAATTTATTGCATAAAATTTAATATAAACAAGAACAATCTATTAAATGGAAAAGAACAAATTTTTTAGAAATTTCCTTTAATTATTGAGGTAAAAAACAAAAAGAGAAATTAGCAATAACTCTTTTAAAAATGTCAAACTCAGATATTAAAAATGCTCACATACAGATTGGAGCCCTGAAAATTCTAAAAGAGATTTCACGAAATGGTCAAATCCGACGGGCGATTGCTGACCTGGGTGGGTTGCAAACTATGGTCAAGATCCTCAGAGACCAAGATAAAGATTTGAAAAGTCTGGCTGCTGAGACCATTGCCAATGTGGCTAAATTCCGAAGAGCCAGGAGAACTGTCAGGCAACATGGAGGAATCAAGAGACTTGTCAGTATCTTTATGTAGCTATGTCATATCTTTATATAACTTTGTCGGTATCTTTAAATGATCCATAGTAGAGAAAATATCACAGAGAAAAATATATTATTTTAAAAACATTATCCAGAAATATAAATATAATATAACAGTTGGATTTGTTTTCTACAATTTTTTTTTTAAATTTTCCACATTTTTAAATATTGTTTTACCAGCACTATAGATTAATTATTTTTTTAATATATTGTAAGCACAATAAGTACGGCGTTTACGATGATATAGCAGAACAATAAAATTAATAAATAGAATGATTTATAATATTTTAAAGCATGATGTCAAAGCTTGAGTTACAAAAAATACAATTAATTCTCATACATACATAAACCTTTTGAAAATATATAATTTTTAACAGATAAAATAAATAAAAAATATGTTATTAAAATTTTTCATGGGTTTTTTTTTCCACTGAAATTAGCTTGGTATCTAAAGATCCAATGTCCTTATTCATGACGTTTTAAATATTGTGTTAACATAGTATATTCTTTTTATCAATTAATTTTCATTGATTTCATTAAAGTAGTTAGCAAGGTTGAATTGAAGAAATTCACTTTTGAAATATTTAACAAGATAAAAATCAACACCCAACCTACCCCCTCCCCACTTTCATTTAAAGCAGAGACTCAAATCTCCTTATTTTCAATGAAAATAAATAAAATGTACTTGCGTGTTACTAGTTCAGTTGTAGAGAGTCTTAAAACTAACATACTTTTAGTGGTCTATTTAACTTGGCTGATAAAACCCCATCCTTCAATCTGTGCAGCTGTAGTGGTAAAACTGTATGAACATTATTTTGTTAGTCGATTCTTGGGAAATTTCTCAACAGTGCTTTAATGGGTCTTGTTTTTCTGGTTTACCTTCAAGACTGCATCTGATTTCTTTTCTTTAAGGTCAACATTCTAAACTGTGTCTGATTTTTTTCTTTAAGGTCAACCTCCTAGACTGTGTCCAGCTCAACAGTGCCGTAATGACCCCTGAGATGGAGATGAGTGTCGAGGTGGCCCGGTGTGGGGCCCTGGCCCTGTGGAGCTGCTCTAAAAGCAAGAAGAACAAAGAAGCCATGAGAAAAGCTGGGGCCATCCCTCTGCTGGCCAAACTGTTGAAATCTGAACATGAGAACATGTTGATACCAGTGGTCGGCACGCTGCAGGAATGTGCATCTGAGGTACTTCCTGTTTATATGTTTTGTCTGAGGTACTTCCTGTGTATATGTGTGTCTGAAGTACTTTCTGTTTATATGTGCATCTGAGGTACTTTCTGTTTATATGTGCATCTGAGGTACTTTCTGTTTAAATGTGCCTCTGAAATACTTCTTGTTTATCGGAGCATCTGAGGTACTTCATGTGTAAATATGCGTCTGAGGTACTTTCTGTTTATATGTGTGTCTGAGATACTTCTTGTTTATCTGTGCATCTGAGGTACTTCCAGTTTATAATTTATAGCCTCGTATTCATTAATCATTAAATCATGTCCCTGAAATGGGACTCTTTTAAATTTGGGTTAAGTCAATGTGGCCATTTCTTTTTGGCTAGTTTAGGGTGGGGTTAAAACTAAAACTTTATAGCAATAATCAGATTAGGGTATTAAAAACAAGCTAAATAACTGAGTTATTTTTTTTACCTAAAGGTCAACACAGCTGTGAACAATTTCACAGGGTATCATTATTTAATCCATGTTCACTTATATTGAACCATAACAACCTAAATGATATAAAACTAATATTATTCTCTACATTAAGAGAAGCTACATTAATCTTTAACTTTGACACGTGTATTTTATATGATAAATTTGATTATTATTAAATAAAGATTATTTGTTTCAGTTTATCCTATCTGTGTAATTAACTCATTTTCTAATCATTAGCAATGCCCTAAAAAATGCTGATAAAAACTGAACCTTGTCTTTGATTTCCAGCCATCCTATGGACTTGCCATTAGAACAGAGGGAATGATAGAGGATTTGGTCAAAAATTTAAAAAGCTCAAACACAGAACTGCAAATGCATTGTGCATCAGCAATATTTAAGGTAAACCAGCCTGTCAAAAGTCAATCCATTCCTCTGTTACATAGGTAAGGTAAATACTTTGGGGTGAGGGGGAGTAAATTTAACCATTCCCTTATCTAATCTTATTTTAGATATACAGACGCTCCTGCTATGCAGAAGATAATTGCGTCCACAGACCATGAAATGATCTGTTGGCAAGTGATGCAGCGGTCACAGGCCACGGCTATAAGGGTTCCACGCATTACCCAGCCGCCTAACTATTGTCTAGTTAGGTACCCATTTAGAGCTGGGTGACTCGGGACTCCTCAGGCCCTGGGAACAAATCCTCACCTTTGCATGGATTTGAACTCGTGACCATCGGTACGCCAGTCGAGCGCGCTACCACTCGACCACCGCGTCCCACTTCCCTACAGCAATGTGTTTAATTTTATTTCAGTGTTAAAAATGTGAGTCATCATCTAATACTGGATTAATTAATTAGGATAAAATAAAATGGGGCATATTTTTAGAAAACATTTGTTTACAATTTGAATCTACAACTTGACAGGACATGGTTCCACCGCTTGTTGGTCTTGAAGGGTTTAGTTGTCTGTGCTTAGTTAGGGCGGAGTAGTGTTTTCATACACTAATACACTGCTATTTTGAAGTTATTTTATTCTCACCTTCTCAGTGTGCTGAAGAGAAAGAAACCAGAGACCTTGTGAGACAATATGGTGGCCTTGACCCCCTGGTAGGCCTTCTTAGCAGTGGAACCAGTGACAAACAATTACTTGCAGCAGCCACTGGGGCTATATGGAAGTGTTCAATCAGTCCAGAGAATGTGCAGAGGTTTCAAGAACTGAGAACCATTGATCTGCTAGTTGGGCTCCTAAATGATCAACCAGAAGAGGTAGTGCTTGATTTTAAGATTATCTCAGCAAATAGTTCAGTAACTAGATGAAACCGTCTTTTTAACTATTATGGTTACCTAGTTTAGTTTGGGAACTATTTTTTTTAACTTGCTTAGTAACTATCTTATCCATTTTATTTGATCATTTATAAATTGTCTTTCTATTTAGTTTATCAATTAGTAAAAAATTACTTTATTTAGTAGCTAAAAAAAATCTTTATAAATATCTTGAGTTATTAGGTTCTTTTAGGCAAGAACCTTGTTGATGAGACATCAGAATTTTGTAACATGCATTACCAAAATGTTTCTTTTTAAAAACTTTGTTAAGGATTCATTTTTACAGAAATCTTCAAATTTAATGAACACTCTTTAAAGAACCTACTGTTTAATAAAATTGACTGTAGCAAGAACTAGATTGGAGCAACTCTCTTGTGTTTTAACTTGAAGAAATTTAAAGAAGAAGTGAATTAGCCAACTTCTTAACTTCAATTTAACTTTTCATCTGTAGATAAAATAAAATGTCTACCTATTCATTAGGTGACTTGTCAAACTAATTAATAGTTGAAGCATGGTGGGTTATGTTAGACTGTTAGACTGAAAAAATGGTGGACTATATTTGGTTGAAGCATGGTGGGTTATTTTTGACTGAAAAATGGTGGACTATATTTGGTTGAAGCATGGTGGGTTATGTTTGATTGAAGCATGGTGGGTTATTTTTGACTGAAAAATGGTGGACTATGTTTGGTTGAAGCATGGTGGGTTATGTTTGATTGAAGGATGTTGGATTATATTTGGTTGAAGCATGGTGGGTTATTTTTGACTGAAAAATGGTGGACTATGTTTGGTTGAAGCATGGTGGGTTATGTCTGATTGAAGCATGGTGGATTATGTTTGCTTGTTTCTTCCCAGGTCCTGGTAAATGTGGTTGGTGCCTTGGGTGAGCTGGCCAAAGACCCTCCCAACAGGCAGGCCATACGAAAGGCTGGTGGTATTCCATCCCTGGTCAACCTGCTTACAGGTACCAACCAGGCCCTCCTCGTCAATGTCACGATGGCAGTTGGAGAGTGTGCAGAGGAGCCAGACAACATGGCGTAAGTCCATAGAGGGTCCAGATTCCTGTTGGTTATATGTTTTATTACTATTATTTATTTAAATGCTTGGGTCGGATGGTTTTGAGGTTTAACAGCTTCTCAAGTATCTACACTTCTCAGTATTTTTTTCCCAATTTTTCTATGATTAACTATTGGATTTTCAGAATATTTGCATAAATTTTCCCCTAGCTGTGTGTTGTTTTTTTTCGGGGTGCTTTTTTACAGGTTATAAATATTTTTAGATGGTTAGTAAGATCCAGATTTTAAAATTTGAACTTTGGTTGCTAAATAAGTAACCAGAGGCTTATTCAAAGTTTAAACAAACAAAAACAAACTATTGTGATGATAAAGTTATAATGGCTTTTTATTTTGTTCTGCTTGTTTTGTATATAAACCTCATAATTATAGTAGCCTATGTGTTAAGTATTGTCATGTATGCGGTTGTTATGATATAAATGTTTATATCTTCATGTAAAGCGCCGTGAGCCCAGTTCCTTACAGGGATACAGCGCTATATAAAAAATCCTATTATTATTATTATTATTAATTATTTACAAGTTGTTTTTTTTTAAAATTACATGAAAGTAGCTAAGATACTACTATGGCCCTTATTATTTATATGTTGTCATTTTAAATATTAATTAAAAACAGAAGAGGTAGTTCTTGCTACAAGAAATAGATAAATTACAATTTGTTTAAAATTTGAATTAAAAGGTTTAAACAACAGCATTCAATTATTTAAAGTATTTTGGATTCATTTATTTTCATAAAATTAAAATCATTTTGTTTCGCTTTGCACAGAATCATTGACAAGTTGGATGGTGTCCGTCTTCTTTGGTCACTTTTAAAAAACCACAACAAAGATGTTCAGGCTAGTGCTGCATGGGCAATATGTCCGTGTATTGAAAATGCAAAGGTAATTTAATGGCTGTCACAGATATTTGTCTCCTCCAATATCTGTGTTGTAGTTGTGAAGTGATAAGATTTGGGAAAAAAATTAATAAAAACTTTAGGCAACCAACCCCTTATACGAGATTTTAGGCAACCAACCCATAATAGGAAATTCTAAACAACCAACCCCTGATATGAGATTTTAGGCAACCAACCCATAATAGGAAATTCTAAACAACCAACCCCTGATAGATCAACATCCATACTTGAGATCAAACTGATCAACATCCATACTTACAATCAACTTAATGCAAATAAAATTATTAGCTTTAGAATTTGAAACAGATTATACATTTATTTTTCCACTGAGTGTTTTAAAAAATTGACAATGTGTGTCACAGCTACCACAGGGGGAGGCCATGTTTAAGACAATAATGTGGGAATTATTTTAAGGCCTAGTTATGGAATTAATTTATGGATAGTATAAAAAATGTAACTAAATTTCGTAATTATAGAATGTTTTTTTTTGTTGAAATTTTTGTATTTTAAGACTGAATATGTGTTAAAATTTGTACAATTAAATATATTTTTTAAATAAATTATTGTTTGAAAAAAACACACACTAATTTCTTATCTCCTGCTTTTCTTAATTACTTCCCTTTGTTTATATCTCCATCATCACTAACCGTTTATACCTTTATAATTTATACAACTGTGTTAATTTTTCCATTCAAATTTTCCATAAGGGAATTTATATATTTTTATTGAGTGCCTCTCCATTTTATTGATGCATAGTTATGATGTTGAACATTTATTCATTGAAATGCCCATCAGATTTTGTTGATGCATAGTTGTGATTTTAAACATGTATACATTGAAACGGCCATCAGGATGCTGGTGAAATGGTCCGGTCGTTTGTTGGAGGTCTGGAACTGATCGTCAGCCTGCTGAAGTCGGATGACAAGGAAGTGCTTGCTGCTGTAAGTGCCGCTATTGCCAACATCGCCAAAGATGAAGAAAACCTGGCAGTCATAACAGATCACGGTGTGGTGCCCATGCTGGCAAGACTAACCAACACGGTAAGTCAATCCAGTAATTTAGTACACTACTTGTAGGTCAATCCAATAATTTAGTACACTACTTGTAGGTTAGTCCAATAATTTAGTACACTACATGTAGGTCAATCCAATAATTTAGTACACTAAGTGTAGGTCAATCCAATAATTTAGTACACTACTTGTAGGTCAGTCCAATAATTTAGTACACTACTTGTAGGTCAATCCAATAATTTAGTACACTGACTATTGTCAATGACTGACACGACAGTAACGAAGCGCAGCCCTGAATATGTACAGAAAGTGGCTGCCCTTGAGACAATCGAAGGGTTCGCGGAAACCCCAGTGAAAGTGTTCACGGATGGGTCTGCCAGCCGGAGTGAAGGAACTGCAGGATATGGTGCGCTCATCCTATACCCATTAGGAGGGCCACCAAAAGAGGAACTTTCAGGACCCTGTGGGACCACAGCATCGAACTACGATGCGGAGCTTGAAGCTATCCACAGGGCCCTGGAAAGTGTGCACCTAACACTGCAAGGGTCGGGACTAGTAGGTCTCGACACGGTCTTGTTTTGTGACTCGAGATCAGCGATCGAAGTCCTGCTATCTGAGAAACGTAGCACCCACTTAGTCGACTCCATTTTGGAGGACGTGGGCAGACTCGAGAGACTTGGTGGCAGGGTCACAGTTCAATGGATCCCTAGCCACGTGGATGTAGAAGGCAATGAGATAGCAGACTCGCTGGCAAAAGCTGGAGCAGCCCAACCCCAACCAGATGTCCCAGTCACATATCTGGGTGCAAAGACTTGGCTTAAGGACCACTTTAGGGAAAAGTGGTGCCAGGAGTGGGAAGATGGAGCTACAGCCAGAGGGATGTTCGCTAACATGCCCAGGCCGAGCAGATCAGACCAGTGGTGGGGTCTAAACCGAAGGGAACAGAGTTTGGTGACCCAAATGCGCACCGAGCATTGCCCAACCAAATCGTACTTTAACAGGCTAGATCACAACAGGGACCCTAACTGCCGCCATTGCAGCCAAGCCTCTGAGACGATCAT
>MUZC01004239.1:649467-679237 GCA_002072015.1 Radix auricularia | reverse complement strand
GGGGGTGTAATCACGTGAATACTGTTGTGTAGATATGACAGAGTTGGTTTGTTTTTTATACAGATGACAAGCGAATTTGTTTCGTAATATCTACAAGATCTTAAAAACATGTTCAACGGAGACTTCCGGTGGCCCGGGCCGCGTTTTTCCTGTAAGAATGCTGTTACCGCTGCTCATCGCGACGATCGGTCTCGCTATAAACTTGACCGTAAATCAAGGACTTAATTGGGGGTCTAAGTGATTTTTGTGTTAAATGGCGCCCAACCCTCCTGTATGTTAGCTTTGACAAGACCTAACATAGCCTCGTAATTCCCATGAGATTTTCCCCTACTTAAGTCTCTACTCACGAGATGTCCGTCTACAGATACGTCCAAGGCTACGGCACAAAAAGCCTCTCGGTTTATAGTTCCGCTCCTGTTGAGCTCGCCTTGCACCGTGCACAGATCAACCCACAAATAGTCTCTCATCCTTAGAGTTCCGCCCCTGTTAGAACAAATTACCCCTACATACTCAAAATAATGCGCCATTAATTATCAAAGAGCTAATAATAGACGACTGGGTAATTAATTCTGATTGGCCAACAGCGCACACGTCCCCACCTCCTTCATTCTCTACCAAATCTAAATAACATAAAAATAATTCGGCATACTCCCTACCTCTCAGTAAGCCCCCTTGCCTACTTCTCTCATATATTCCCTGTCACCCTTTAACATTCCCTATCTATCTCCCTCTTACATTCCCTAACTGTCACAGTGGAAAACATGTAAACAGGGTATGAGTTAGCCTGACAGGACGTTACTCATACCATGTTTACATGTTTTCTATTTACTAATTTATAAGCCTGATTGCAGTCTCATCCCCATTATAAAACTAAAATAGAGGCAACGCAAATAGGGAATGTAGGAGGGAAGCAGATAGGGAATGAGGTCCTTCAATTGTAACGCCTCTGATGTCCCTCACTAACTCTAACACTGGCTGTAATGAACTCCTTCCATTGTCACGCCTCTGATGTCCCTCACTAACTCTAACACTGGCTGTAATGAACTCCTTCCATTGTCACGCCTCTGATGCCCCCCACTAACTCCAACACTGGCTGTAATGAGCTCCTTCCATTGTCACGCCTCTGATGTCCCCCACTAACTCTAACACTGGCTGTAATGAACTCCTTCCATTGTCACGCCTCTGATCTCTCCCTCCCACACATACTTATCTGGTGGCAACGTGAGATCCACTGACCTCCTATTTGTCCCCCAAGCTGTTGTACGAGTATTCCAATGAGCTGAATCATGAAGATTGCTTTAATCTACAAATAATTGAGGTTTTTCTTGTCAACGGCGCGTGTTGTTATTGCCAATGAGGGTTGTTGTATTCTAGATGTACTATATGTACCACTATCGTTTATGAGGGTAGCTGTATTCTATATGTAACACATGCATTTATGAAGGTGGCTCAGGTTGTATTCTATAGTTACTATTTGTAACACTGTCATTTATGAGGGTTGTTGGATTCTCTTAGTACCATAAGCAACACTATCATTTTTAGGGTGGTTGTATCATATTAGAGCAATTCGCGGAATTTAGTGCAGGCTAAGCTCGGCAGCATGACATTGTCACTGAAACTGTCAACTGCAAGGGCTTTCGATGTGGCCTTTTAGATTTGTCATTTTTGTGCCAACAATGTTGATTTTAAAAAATAAATGTCATTAACACGTTCACTACCGAGTTATGGTGTCCCCCATTATTCCCTCTTTCTTGTGTCCCAGGGCAAATATTTGAGGACCACTTGGCACAATGTAATGATGCCCGTTGTATTTTCAAAGGCCAAATATTTTTTTTACAAAATAAATTTTAAACATTCGACAGAAAGTTAATTACGGAGTGAGGGTGAATTGATCATGAAACAGAACCGACTAGCCAGTCCGCTGCTTTAAATGTAAACAATGTTCTTTCAAGATTAATCGTTGCATAAACCCATTTAATACGTCACAGCTGTGTGTATTGGACCGGGGCTTTATTATAATGCGAGTGACATTTATTATTTCGCAGACATTTTTCTGTCCCATGCGTGTTAAAAAACATATGTGTAGTCACATACGCTTCCTGTTTTATACACCCAGCCACACTTAACTATAATTTATTTACCCGAGGTGGGATCTTAGGTAAAATCTGAAAGTAATTCACACGCGGTATTTCACTAATAGTGACAGAGGCGTCACTTGGGTTGGCGTCACCCCTGGCGACTTAAAATAACCAGTAGACCTCCTTCGAGTCTGCCAGTGCCAAAAACAGAATTTTTCGTCTCGGTGTCACCCTTGTGATGGTGGCCACCCTTTGTAATGGTGACAACCCTTGTGATGGTGTCACCCAGTGCGGTCCGCACGTCCACAATCTCCCAGTGAAGCATGTGACTATTGGTACACATCTGACTATTGGTACACATCTGACTATTGGTACACATCTGACTGTTGGTACACATCTGACTATTGGTACACATCCGACTATTGGTACACATCTGACTATTGGTACACATCCGACTATTGGTACACATTATTGGTACACATCCGACTATTGGTACACATCAGACTATTGGTACACATCCGACTATTGGTACACATCTGACTATTGGTACACATCTGACTATTGGTACACATCCGACTATTGGTACACATCCGTCTATTGGTACACATCTGACTATTGGTACACATCTGACTATTGGTACACATCTGACTATTGGTACACATCCGACTATTGGTACAAATCTGACTATTGGTACACATCTGACTATTGGTACACATCTGACTATTGGTACACATCTTCACTATTGGTACACGATTGACTATTGGTACACATCTTCACTATTGGTACACATCTAACTATTGGTACACATCTTCACTATTGGTACACGATTGACTATTGGTACACATCCGACTATTGGTACACATCCGACTATTGGTACACATCTGACTATTGGTACACATCCGACTATTGGTACACATCTGACTATTGGTACACATCCAACTATTGGTACACATCTGACTATTGGTACACATCCGACTATTGGTACACATCCGAATATTGGTACACATCTGACTATTGGTACACATCCGACTATTGGTACACATCTGACTATTGGTACGCATCTGACTATTGGTACACATCTGACTATTGGTACACATCTGACTATTGGTACACATCTGACTATTGGTACACATCCAACTATTGGCACACATCTGACTATTGGTACACATCTGACTATTGGTACACATCTAAATAAACATTCATTTTTGTGACAGTGGAAAGTTTTATTTAATTAAAGATTATAAATTCACAGCTATAATTAATCATAAGTAATTAATGTAAAAATAAAATAACCATCAGAAAAGTTAGACGAACGTCACAGACATTTTTTCCCATCTCTCCCCTGAAATGTCCCTTGTGTATCCACTTAAAATTCAACTTATCATAACGCGCAATGGCCTAGACCAGTGATGGCGCACCTATGGCACGCGTGCCACAGTCAAACGTCAGAACGCAGGGCCTCATCAGCCAGCACGTAACTAACATATTACTTCCTTAATCAATTATAATGAAAAAGATACTATGTAATATAGATAAGTGTTTTAGTCTGTTCTTGAACGTTTTACTTACTTATCGCATAATGCAACTAGTAACGACCTTGAACCTTCACAAATGACTCCAGCAAAAAAAAAAAGAAAGAAAAAAAAAGACAAAATTAAACATTTCATGGCGGAAGATCATATCAAAAGACCTGAACAGAAGCATTTGGAGATACTGAACACAACAGGATAGCATGATGAATTTTGTGCGGGGAAAGAGTTGTGAGTGGAGCGCACATCTAGTGTCAGTCAGATTGTTGTCGAACGAATAGATCTGTATAATGCTGTGATGATAGCTTTTATGCAACAAGACATACGAACAGAAAAACTAGTTTTAATTACTTGTATGTTAATGTTAGGAACTACATCTGGTTTCTTACATGCAGTTCTTTGTTAAAGAAGCAAAACGTCAAGTTATTCAGTTTCATTCTCTCATTCACCAAGAAGCTCAATATGGTGGCAGCGGCGTAGCTAGGAATTTGTAATGATTTTGAGCCCAGGGGGCTTGGTCTTATTTGGGCCCTGCATACATGGCTCACGTGGGGGCCAGGGGAAACTTTTGAATTTGCATACCCATTCCCTAGCTACGCAACTGTGTGCTATGGACAGCTACAAAATATTAGCCGACGCTCTCAAAGATTCAATAAAATTGAACATTTCAACCACTTCTCGATGAGGTTCAAGCACAGTATAACACTTTGCTTATGTACGGTACTGTCTAATGGGTGAGCAGGGGACGGATTTTATAGAGATTTGTATGCTGGTTGTATGTACTTAGGAAATTTTTGAGTGAGAAATGCAGGATTATCCACAGCTGGCCTGGCTGAACAACGTTCATGTTTTTTGGCCTTTAACAGATTATACACAATGCTTCAATGTACTGAGCAAAAAACTGCAATGATTGGTGAAAATAGCAGAAAAGATTTTTTTCGCGATATAAAAACCTTTGAAAGAAAAATTCATGTTTTAGGAAAAGATAGAGCAAGTGGGCAGTTGAATTATTTTCAAATCTTAGGATGCATCAAGAAAATTCTACACAATTTGGACACTATCTTTCAAGTCATGTAGAAAACTGCAATCAATTTTTGATCATCGTAGCTGCTGCAAAGGAAATTTTTAATGAAAAATTTCTACATGTACATGAGATGTAAATAACAGTGTGTTTTCTAACTTTTACAGATAAAAGCTAAGTTTGGATAACTTGATCTTTCTTGCTTAAAATGGTTAGATCTTGACAAGCAGGAAATAGACTATTGTAATTTTAAGAGAGCTCTTCGTCAAATGGAACATTCTCTGATCTGCGTGCAACACTTGAGAAGATATGGTGTAAGCAGATCACACAAGACCATTGATAGTTATAAAAATAAGTTTAAATCTTGGGGGTGCAATAATTACTCTTATCTTGTTGAGATAAATCGTATGCCTTGAACAGCTGTTTTCAGCTCTAAATTGTGTCCAATGTGACACAATAAAGCTGAGAAATGCTTGTGTTGCGCTCAAATAAACGTAGCGCGTGTTAAAGTTTGATGAATTATAAGTATGTATACAACTGGCAACATCGCATTAAATACGCAAATCCAATTCTTTTTCCTTCATAAAAAGTGTTGTTGTTTGGTGTTGGTTTGTGTGTGTGTGTGTGTGTGTGTGTGTGTGTGTGTGTGTGTGTGTGTTGATGTTTTTTTTTAAAAATATATTTGGAAACTCTCTTGCTTTTTGTTATTTTTCTTTAAGTGTGTGTTGTTTTGCTAAGCCTACCCCTTATTTTCGGGTTTAATTGGAATGTTAGCACTTTGTATATAAATAAGTGGATTTTGGATAAGTGGCCCTAAAAAGTTTCGCAATCACTGGCATAGACCACCGGTGGCCCAAACCGGGCTCTTCCGTGTTCACTATGCGGCTCGCGTACAATTTTTGAAAGTTATGTTACAGGGATTGCTGGGAAATTCCCAAGCAAGGTTTAATAGTGGTGCAATGCCGCCCAAAGTTATATAATATCTCGCCACCCCTGGTATAGTCTTTGAGTTTAAGGGAAAAGAAACAAATGTAAGACATTTACGAGTAAAAGACATGTTTTATTTTTAAACTTTATTATCAAAGTCTCGGACACCAGACCCATCAGGGCTACTATTTTATTTTTAACCGCACGGATTACCACCAGACTGAGATTAAGAATCCCACCAAGAGTTTAGGCCAATGAAACCCATAGTCATCTACTAAATTTATTGGAAAAAATTAGGGTGTTATCGATTAATTTAGATTTTAATCGTTAACTTTTGAAAAATAACCGAAAAATTTATCGATAAAAGCTTAAAGTAAGATGTACGACGTCATTAAACTGAAATTTCAAGGGAGGTAACAAAAATAGGCAATTAACATTAAAAAAATATATATATATATAAGTAGTACAATATAATGTTAATGAATTTAAATTTTGTGATTGTTAATTAAGTAAAAAACAATGCTTAATTTTTAAATATTTTAAATATCATTCTCCTTATAAAACAGCTTATTATAAAGTTTACACTTTAAAAGTCTTTTTTTTAATGGAGAAGTTTTTACGTAAAAAAGCAAACTATTATTAATTTTAAATAATAAATAATTTATTAATAAATCGAGAATAATGTTTTAAAAACATTTTCTGTCATTTTAATCGCTATTTTATCGATTAAAATTATTTTAATAGTTTAAAAATGTATCGATTAATCGAGAAATTAATCGATAATTTTCGCAGCCATAATAAAAATACAACAGAATCAAGACAAGTACTATGGGTAGCTACAACACATTTTTACAACATTGCAATCACAATAATTTTGTCAAGCCATTACCAAGACATCACTAACTGAACAAGTCATGAAGTTTTTTCTTTCTTAAAACCCACCTCTTGGCCGTGCGACATTTAAAAAAAAAATGTCATAACGGCAACTACCAACCCATCAGAACCCCAAAACACAGATGTGACCATTCAGTAAATATAAATAGCTACACACATGGCACGTGATACAATATGGCTGCCATCACGAGGTCTGGGGGTTAATGCCAGAGTTAAGTCACCCCCCTACCACTCATTCTCATTCCATCCAAATATTCCCCTCCCCCACACCATACTTGGGATCACATTAAACAATAGCCACATGACTACTGACAGGACAATTTGCCCACCTGTTAAGATAGACTGGAGCTTGGAAACAGAGTGGTTGTTTTGTTTTTTTTAATGTATATATTATTTTTTTAAACTGTTTTTGAAACGACAGCGACAAATTCCTGCGTCAGCAGCTAAGGGGTTAGAGTGCAGAGTGGAAAAGCTGCATTCGCAAACTTCAGTTTAACGGTTTAGTCTAGGATTATTTCTGTAGTGATTAGGAACAAGCACGATACAAAATTTGACTTACATAATATAACAGTTGACAGACACCATACAACAGTTGATAGACACTATACAACAGTAGACAGACACCATACAACAGTTGACAGACACCATACAACAGTAGACAGACACAATATAACAGTAGACAACACAATATAACAGTAGACAGACACAATACAACAGTAGACAGACACAATACAACAGTAGACAGACACAATACAACAGTAGACAGACACAATACAACAGTAGACAGACACAATACAAAAGTAGACAGACACAATACAACAGTAGACAGACACAATATAACAGTAGACAGACACAATACAACAGTAGACAGACACAATACAAAAGTAGACAAACACAATACAACAGTAGACAGGCACAATACAACAGTAGACAGACACAATACAACAGTATACAGACACAATATAACAGTAGACAGACACAATATAACAGTAGACAGGCACAATACAACATTAGACAGGCACAATACAACAGTAGACAGACACAATATAACAGTAGACAGACACAATATAACAATAGACAGACACAATACAACAGTAGACAGACACAATACAAAATTTGACAGACACAATACAACAGTAGACAGACACAATACAACAGTAGACAGACACAATACAACTATAGACAGACACAATACAACAGTAGACAGACACAATACAACAGTAGACAGGCATCACAACATTAGATCAACACAATACAACATTAGACCAATACAATACAACATTAGACCAACACAATACAACATTAGACCAAAACAACACAACAGTAGACAAGCATCACAACATTAGACCAACACAATACAACATTAGACAGGCATCACAACATTAGACCAACACAATACAACATTTGACAGGCATCACAACATTAGACCAACACAATACATTAGACAGCCATCGCAACATTAGACCAACACAATACAACATTAGACCAACACAATACAACAGTAGACAGGCACAATACGACAGTAGACAGACAATACAGCAGTAGACAGATAAAATACACCAGACGACAATTAACACCATACAAAACACAATACAAAACACTATGTTTGCTTAATCCTTTCAAAACTCTTTTAATCGTTCTATCGATGATCGGTACCTGAGTACACAGCTCTTGTTCGTATCCATTAACATTGACATAGACTCCACTCAAAGTATGACGTAATCAGAAAGTTGACGTCGCTTAGAGAAGTCCAACCAGACAACACAATTGAATCAATGATTTAGGCATCGGGCGCTGGTTTTTTATGTTAGGGTGGCGTCATTTCGGATATGTACAGATTTTATTTTCTTGAAATGGCACAAGGATATTCTTGACCCATCCTTTGCTGCGACACTGACTGGCAAATAGGGAATACGATTGTCAAAGATTGGATAAACTGGAAAAAAAATGATTTATCTCAATCTAAATTCATTCCATTTTTAGTGTTAAATATTTCTGGCACTGCAAGTGTATCCATGCTATTCTGTATCCATGATAGTTTGTATCCAAGCTAGTCTGTATGACTATAGTCTGTATTCATTAAAGTCCGTATCCATGCTAGCCTAAATCCCCGCTAGGTTGTATCTATTCTATTTGGTATCCATTCTAGTATGTATCCATGCTAGTCCGTATCCAGGCTAGTCTGTATCCATGCTAGTCTGTATCTATGCTTGTCCGTATCCATGCTAGTCCGTACCCATGCTAGTCTTTAACCATACTAGTCTTTATCCATTCTAGTCTGTATCCATTCTAGTCTGTATCCATGCTTGTCTGTATCAATGTTAGTTGGTATCATACTCAACCACACCATCATTAGTACCATGTTCCAGGACCGTTGCGGTCATTGGTTGGGGGGGGGGGGTAATGCACCTAGACACATAAACAATCGACAATCTGAGTGGCGGCTAGTAAAATATTCAACCTCAGCCCTGTCCAATCTTTTATGTTGTCAAGCCAACTTTTCCGCCGTCGACCTCCTCACCCGCACCGGATGAAAATTACGGCCCTATGTAATTACAATTTATAATTAAAGTATTCTAAATTTGGTATATCGATTTTTGTATTTTTAGCGAACATCGAAAAAATCACTTTAACCTTAATAAAGTAATTAACACGAATACTTGTAATTAATTACATTCTACTAAAATGCTTAATTAAAAAAAAACAGTTAAAATCAGTTCATAGTCAGAAATTTTTTTAAAGTAACTTAAGGTTTAGAGACTTCTCTAATTAATTAACAAATAGTTAAAGTTAAGCTATCACTGAGTTCATACTCTACCGCTAATATCGCGAGGTTTGACAATCTTGTTTGACACGTTGTTTACAAAATAGTTCTTGCATATATTAATATTTAGTTCGGAAAAAAATTACTTTCCCCGGATCGGAAGTTACTAAAATTCCAAGAGCAACGCTCCAGTTTGGAGCATTTTTCATTTTTGTAAATTTTTAAATTTCAAAAGGTTATAAATATATTTTTTTTCGATACAGAATACAACCCTGACATTTCATTAGAAAGTGTACATCCACTGATTCTCCAAATGTTAAAAGACTTTCCAAATATTGGCAATTTGCCAAAAATCACAGAAGAACTAACATCTTTTAATTCATATCAATGATATATATATTTAAAAAAATATTGTTGTGATGTTGCGGCTGAGAAAATCTTTGTTCTAAAGACTTGGTTGTAGTGTCAACAATGTGGTAAAAGAATTCAAATTATTATCTTTCCGGTACATCCCTTATGGGCTCGACCTGATTTTCATCAAATTGACTTTTTCTCCGACGAACTGGATGTCCTTGTATTGAGTATAATTTTATATCTGCGTCAGAGGCGTCACTAGGGTCGGTGTCCCCCGGGGCGGTAGCTCATGGTGTCACCCCTCACGATTTAACCCATAGAATTTTTAAGAGTTCTCCTGTGCCAAATAACGGGAATATATAGAATTTTACAGTCTGGTGTCACCCCCTTGATGGTGTCACCCGGGGCGGCCCGCCCCCACCGCACCCCCTAGCGACGCCACTGATCTGCGTCTATGTCGGATGTCGTTTGCCAGCATCAACAAGGATGACATTATAGTGATTGTCTGATCTCAGATTCTTTTTAAAGACAATATATAGGAACTTCTTAAAAGTTTTATTGACAATGCAATATCATAATATTTGCCCTGCATGAGTCTACTAATGAGATTGACATGAACACATCACGTAAGAACAATACAGAATTTGAATAGTTGTAGTTACCTAGGTAGTCCAGGGGCTTCATCTCTTATTGAAATAATTATATCTTTGTTCTGTAAAGGCTAAGCATTCCATTGTTTATTTGACCGATTTTTATTCCACAACGATTTTGCCACCTGGTGTTACTGCGAGGTATTAAGGTTGGTTCATTAACATCTTCAAACGAATGGGCATTCTGGAAGTCGATAAAAAAAAATCCATTTGCAGACAATGTCAAAGAAGTTGGCTCCTTCTAATGATGATATCATTTATTACCAGGCTAAGTTACTGGCTTCCACGTGGTATAACAAGTGCGGCAAGGTTAACGTTTCTAATCTTTCCTTGTAGCTTTATATGCTATACTTCAATTTTCGCTCGATTGTCATATTCATGACCTCTTATGTGTTCCAATCGAAAAAAGCCTCAAAAACATACTCACGAATGCTGGTGTCTTCTTGTTCAATCAACACAAACCTTTTAACGAAGGTCATTTGTTCTGTTTTATTTAACTCAGATTTGAAAACTAAATAATTTATTAATATTCTAATTAATTTTCACTTTATCTAATATGTGACTTGATATTATGTACAATTAGTTTAATGGCGTCACTTTAAATGGTCTTATTCGAGTTTGTGCTTTTGAATTTTTTAAAAAATATAGAACTTTGCACATGCTCCTCCATAACAGGGTCAAAGTCAGCTAAAATTTGGACTAGTTTTTAAAATATTCCATTTTCATGTTCAGAGGCGTCACTAGGGGTGCGGACCACACCGGGTGACTCCATTAAAAGTGGTGACACAAAAACGTAAAATAATGTATGTTCCCGTTATTTGGTATTGGCAGGCTCGGAGGAGGTCTATGGGGTAGGTCGTGAGGGGGACACACCATGAGCTACCGCACTGGGTGACACCAAACCAAGTGACGCCTCTGATCATTTTCATATCCTTTTTTTTTTTTTTTTTTTTTTTTTTTTTTGCTATCCCTAAACGCAAAGCAACTATCGCATAAGTTTGACAATCGAAAATACCAATTGGAAAAAACAGCGTCTAATGCCGTGAAATGGTGTGTTTCTGCATTCAAAAATCTTTAAGAAGTAGCATCTATTGTTTTAGAAGTTTTTCAAATCGAACCCTTGATTCAAGACATGACTTTTGGCTTTAAAATGTTTGTGTGTGTGTGTGTAGTTTCTTGATTATTAAAAAAAAAGGATTTGTACTATATGCTGCCAAATTCCACAGCCAAAGTTTGCTAAAAAAAGATGTAACCATTCCAAAAATGTTGCAGTAGAGGCTAAAAACATAATCTTTAGCTACAGAATACACCAACCATTTCTGACGATTTTCTCTCCATTGCTAAGATGTCTTATATAATTACTAGATTGTGCCGGGGCGCCGGGGCGCCTGCGGCGCCCCCTTTTTTTGGGCGCCTACGGCGCCAACCTTTTTTTTAAAGACCAACTAACTTGTCCTTTTTTGATAAATACGAATTATTAAACTTTATGAAATGTACGCAAAGTATTTAATAATAATAGGGGTTGTATTTTGCGCACCGATGCACACCAAACAATGACGTCATCATATTAAATATTTTTACAGCGCTCATCAACACACAGATTTTTCAACTAAACTAACTGCTGTAGACTGTCGTACATCGCTGCTCAGCGTTACAGATCCAGTGACTTGGACTATTATATTATTTATAATTGTTTGATGTGAACGTCCGCTTGTCTCTGTAGGGAAATCAAAGTTAAACCATTTTGTGCTATGCGCTGGTACAATTCGTAACAATGTGGGGTAGTCAGGTAAATATGTCCCCGAGCTCCAAGGTACAAGGACGCGAAAATGGGGCTCTCAGCGTTATATCATAATCATAGTAAAATTTGATGAAACGGAAGGGTCGCGGGCGCTAATTTTATAATTTTTCAAATCATTTTCCCTTGGGCCCAGTTATTCTATATAGAGTTAACCATTAGCGACGTAGAAAAAAACGATATAACCTCTCGACATGAATCTCACTGCGGCCCGGGGTTAAAATCGAATTGTTGCTTTATATTACAATAGTTATGAATCGTATATTATATCTAAGGATTCTTTCATACAATATACTATTTAAAAAGGATTTATGGCCTCTTTTTTATGGGTCGTTTTTAAAATTCATTTTTGATCGTTTAAAATTCATTTTTGATCGCTCCTCCGCAGAGAAGCGTAACTATTTTTTCCGCGCCCGTGACTAAATAATTTTTTGCGCCTTTGACAAATGGATATAAAAAAATCCAATAGGTAGGAAAATACTAAATTTGAGAAAAAAAAAAGGATTCGCCCAATTTAGCCCTCGACGCCCCTTGCAACTGCCCCGATGCCAAGTCGATGTTTCGCCTTTCCCTCCGCATTCCCATAAAAGTAACTGTAATTTAGCGCCCCTCGATTTTTTACTCTTTACATTTGCACGGAAAGACTGAGAGTCAGTCCGGGCCTGATTCTACAGTGCCTTGAAGGATGATTTAGTCAGGCTATCATGATATCATGTCGCAGCACATGACCGAACCATGCCAGTTTGCGTCTCGTAATAGTCGCTAAAATATTTTCTTGACGGCGCACTGTGGAACATGGATTAGTACTGTCTATTCACACACATACCTTAATTCTCTCCCATACTCACCACAAAGCTACCAAGTCATAAAACCGATCACCGTCCAGAGTTGCTCAGATATGTAGATATGTCTCCTCCACCAGGCTATCTCCAGGTCAAACCCAACACTAATACTTTCTCTCTTCTTGTCCACTCAACCCGACACTAATACTTTCTCTCTTCTTGTCCACTCAACCCGACACTAATACTTTCTCTCTTCTTGTCCACTCAACCCAACACTAATACTTTCTCTCTTCTTGTCCACTCAACCCAACACTAATACTTTCTCTCTTCTTGTCCACTCAACCCAATACTAATACTTTCTCTCTTCTTGTCCACTCAACCCTATACTAATACTTTCTCTCTTCTTTTCCACTCAAGACAATACTAATCCATGTTATCTACTTATCACAATACTAATCCTTTCTCACTTCTTGTCCACTCAACACTGCATACCAAACTCAATAACCCAACCCTCCCCACATCCTAATTTTAAACGATTACTTTTTCCTAGAAACTCTCACCCCTCACACCCCACCGCTAATAATTACTTTTGCCAACGAAGATAAGACAAGATGCAAATAAAATCATCATTACAGTCCCCTCTCCCTGATAAGATCTGGCCACCTGAATGAAACCATTTCAACAACACACTCTAAAAAATCCACCGTGTGACTCTAAACAGGCAAATAACCCAACCGTGCCACTAGCCTAATATTTAAGCCAATGCTGTAATAATATCCGTGTGAAGACAGTGTGTGTAGTATCTGCCGTACCATGGCCGGCCTGGTCCATGGCAAACGTGTTGTGTGTAGGCCCAACACACGATGACCCATGGTGAGAGATTAGTACACTCATCAACTGATCAATGTCTTATCTCACACACCAAGTGTCAAGATATTTGCGTATCGGCATTTCATTGCTCTAGGTCCATTACCTTTTTTTTTTAAAAAAAAATCTACTCCCTAGATATGACAACCTAACGAGCAAACATCAAATTCATTTCATGTCACCCGTTGTAAGAGCCTCCCTCCCCCAATGTGGTCAGCACGTTTAGTGACACGTCACAGCTGTCAATATTTTCTAGAATAGACTTACACTTACACGATGTGTTCACCAAGTAAGACCCCCCCCCCCCACATACCATTTATTCCCAAAAAGAATGACGACAAGCTTAGACGTCACCTGGCCGAAGCCATCGCCCGATGCTGCAACTGGGGCAACAACCGGACGGCTTTCGGCAAGGAGAGAGCTGTGGCACCTCTGGTCAGATACCTCAAGTCCAAAGATGAGAACGTCCACCGTTCGACGGCAAGGGCACTTTTTCAGTTGTCCAAGAACCCAGAGAACTGCATAACCATGCATGAAGCTGGGGTGGTCAAGGTATGTTGTTTGTGGTATTTTGGATTAGAGGATTGTACCTCGAATTTTAAAGATATTTTTTTAATGCTTGTAATTCGGGGGTTCCAAAAAGCATTTGGTTCCTTTTTAAAAAAAATTCGACTGCGTTAATGAGACTTAATGATGTTTGTTTCTCTTTCAGCCTTTGATAAAGATGGTTGGTTCCAAAGATGAGGACCTTCAAGAATCATCGGCTGGTTGTATTGGAAATATTAGAAGACTAGCTTTAGCCAATGAAAAGGCTCGTTACTCGTAGTGATGACAAACACAAGAAATATAAACTACGTAGATGATTGGCAAAAAAATATACATTTAAAAAAATGAAACTTTTATGTTGAAATAATATTAAGAGCTTTATACATCCTTAAGTCTAGTATATAATTTATTCCTTTAAAAAACAAACAAGAGATTTTCTCTTACACACTGCAGTACATTATGAATATCTAGCTTGAACGACTAATTCCCCCTATGTGAGTTGCTGGATAGTTAAGTTAAAGTAAAATTACAAACATATTATTAGCCACATGGTATGAACGGCTGGCTTCTTTCATGTATAAACACAAGCTATAAAAACACCAGCAGATTAATTATTCGAGTCCTAGAAACAAACAATAGATCAAGAGATAAGGTCAGTGTTAGCCTCGTGCTTTCCTTCGAAAACAATATTTGAATTGAATAAAAATAATAACAGGACTTCTTCTTAAGGATCCCTTGCACAACTTATGTTGAATTATCAATGGTCTAATTGGACACAAGTTTTGTTTAAGGTTATTCAAGTGATGTCATGTCTCACTTTTGATAGACCGAAATTTACAAATTTACGTTATGACCATTGTCAAGTAACTAGTTTGGGGTTCCTGAATGTTGTGTAAAAATTATAGTATTAACAAGTCTCTTGTTGTATTATACATCAAATTTTATGTAATGAAAATGGAGGTGGTTTTATTGTCACATCAATTTGACTTGTACTTAAATGCTTCAATAGGAAGATCTTATGGAATGCCTCCCCCATGACGACAAGAACTCAATTTAAAGTCATCAATTTTAATAATTAAAAGATAAATTATCTGGTTTTTTAACTCTTAATTTTAAGCTTATTAAGATGAATATTTACACAATATAAAGTTCTATTGATCCCCCCACCCCAACCCCTTTTCTGGAATACAAGTACACTAAACAAATTGTGAGACTTGGCTCAAATATTAGGCATGTTCTATTTGATTTAGTGCTACATGCAGGATTTCAAAATAAAATCTTAATGTGCATGTCATCCTTGCTACAACAGATTTGTATGGTACCATAATATTGTAATAAACACTTTAACTATCGACTTTGTCTTGGCATTTTGCAATTATTTTCTTTTGATTGTAGTAGGTATACAGAAACGTAAAAAGCCCATGTTGGGTCAGATTTATTTCTGTCAAAGTATTGGTCCCTGCTGTTACAATGGTCCAAGTTGGATGAGATTACAATAGGCTTTTACTTTTAGGTCACTGAACAGGGGCATGTGTAGCTAGAGCCAGACATTCTCATACAAAACAATACATCATTCTCACACTAAACAATACATGTCAAGGTAGTTTAACACTATTAAAAGTCAGAAGTAACAGTTGATAAATCTACTTTATTATTCCTTAAGTCTTTACAAGGCCTCTGTCATTGGGATATAGTTATTTTGGTTGTAAAAAGAAGCGCTTTAACATTTTTTTCAATACAGTATTGTATAATATAAAATTATTTTCTGATTTTAAACAAAAAGTATATGTAAACCTGCATACTAAAGCCAATGAAAAATAGTCTCATTATAAAGGTTAAATTCTTTATAAACCTTTTAGCTGTTGAGGAAAATGTTAATTTATAACAATCTTATGCAAATTTATAAATAGACTATACAAATGACCTTACTGCATAAATACTGTACAATGTAAATGTTAAATCCATAATAATGACAGCACGCCTTTAAAGAGCTATTGTGCATAATGCTATGTTCATTTATCATTGGCCTACTGAATGGAAGAACGTCATCTCTAAATAAAGAAATCATAACAACTGTTTAAATAGTCTAACCTTATACAACATTTCATGTTTGTTAAATAATGTATCAACTGAGGGTATTGGCTTGACTCATGCAAACCTGTGAGAGTATATCTTTTATACCTAGTTAAAATCACAGCTTTTGTGTGGTGGCCCTAAGTGGTTGATCTTTTATACTATACCAAACTTTAAAAAAAAATTATTTTAAAGCCCACTGCTTTCATAAAGAATTTATTAAAAAAAATATATACCCCATCCCAAATACATCAAGAAATCTTATGACTAAACTGATCTTAAGAGCATGAGATATCATGAAATACAGCAAGGCTAAATCTCTGGCCAACTTAGTTAAGCTTCAAAGGATCTGAATGATATGAGCATCACAGTTTAAGAGCTTACTTATTGAATTGTTCTTTTATATGTAGAGCCTCAGTTTTTCCATAATAATACAAGTAGCCTAATTATTGTTGCTCTGATCAATAGAACTGTGCATAAATTGATGTCCTTAATGTGTTTGTCTTTTGGCAAAAAGAAAACAAATGCCATTCAAATTACAACAATTTTCACATTAAATAAAATAACCTAAATGAATTTAGTGACACGTTTTACTTAAAACTCAAGTTCATATGCAGCTAATAAAGGTTACTTAAAGAATTTGGGAAGAAAAACTTAAAATTTACTTCATTTTTTATAAAGTACATATTACAACATTTTGAAACAAAAATAGAAACACAGGCATACACAAAAATAGGCTAACCATCTGATTACCAATAGGTAAAACAGAATACAAAACATTTCATTGACAGCTTTAACAAATAATGGCAATCATGTTAAATGACTGATGTGAAGATGATGAATGAATAAAATGTTTACAACAGTCAGGACAGTGTTCAAATTTAGATTCACCAGATAACGATACAATTCTTTAAGTAAAAATTGCAGTTTTTAAAGAAACCATAAATATCCTTAAACAGAGATAGTAATTTAGTAAAACGTTCAATAAACACTGATAGAGAAAATTTTAAGTCAAGTAAAAGTGTGTGTGGGTGATTTTGGTAAGTATTACATTTTAAACAGAAATATAATCTTAAACATCCATTAAGACACTCAATAATTTGAACTAATAAATAAGTACAATAAAAAGAAAATATTAAGTTACTAAGTATTCATATTCCTAGATCTTGATGAAACACTTTGCTGATCCAATGGTGTTGACAAGTAGTAATAATCCTCATATAGCTTGTGCCAGTGTTTAAGTAGTAGAAATAGAAGACATCATCCAGGTGACATAG
This sequence comes from Radix auricularia, assembly GCA_002072015.1. Lineage (NCBI taxonomy): Eukaryota > Metazoa > Mollusca > Gastropoda > Lymnaeidae > Radix > Radix auricularia. The sequence goes on along the minus strand of MUZC01004239.1, from coordinate 661,677 downwards.
GCAACTTGACATACAAGAAAAAAATGGTCATTCCCACACACTTTCAGAACAAGCAATCAATGTCCAAATCAGTTGGTAGGAATAGTGATTCAAAAAAATTTAGAGTAGCAAGTTCAAATGTAAAGATGCTGGGTTGAAAATTAAAGTCAGCAAAAGCAAAGTAGCTGCTTATTTCTCAAACTTTAGACAACCTCATACTCCTTTTTGATGGCCCTCGCCAAACAGCAGGCAAACAGAATACCAACAACCTGGGGATACAAAGTCATGTGGGTTACCTCCCATGGGATATATATATAAATACAAAAAGAAAACTAAAAGTCAACTCCAAACTTATACAGTGACTCTAACATTAACTTAGGTGAAATAGAGAAAGTTACTTAACCACAACCAAATATGTTTTCAATGTTCCAAACTGAGAAAGAAAATATAATATAGACATACCTGAACAAACGCAAGTCCAATACCAACTCCTCCAATAATGGCAACTTTATCCTTTAACCAATCTTCAAATTTATTCACACAGCCCTGAAATTTATGGTGGCTTTATTAGTCTTTCAAGCTGATTTTGAGGGGGATATTTCCCACTTTATAATTTTAATATTCTCCAATTTATTTTAATATTTAAATTTTCTATTGTATTTATTTCAAAGGGTTATAACAACAGAATGTACAATTCCCAATTCCAACATGCCATGTTCCTGACATGTGCATTTAAACTAATTTTTAATATAATACTTTAACCAAATAATGAAGACTTTGATTTACGCAACTGCTGGAGTGTGATTTAAAACTCATACACTCACCTCCTTGTAGATTTCATCAGTAGGACATGGTGAACCAATTGGTTTACTGCAGCAAGATCCTGGAATTGTAACATTTGCAATTTTCTTCCAGTCGTCAGAACTGTTAGCACCACAGCAATGGAACTAAACATAAAAGAAATTTATACATAAATCTAACAATTAAAAGGACTCCTCCATGACAACAAAAAAACTGACACTTAACTGTATAAAGTGAAAATATGAAAACTAATTTGTGAAATGTTTACAGAATGCACATTCATTGGCTTAATTATTTTTTTTTAAAAAACATTATGTGCTGAATATCAAAACAATCACTTGGAGCAATGCTGAAATATTTGTTTTTAAATGATAATATTAAAGTAAACACCTACTTCCTCTTGCAAAACATCCCAGGTTTTGTTGATACCTTGTGAACCGGTGTATTTCTTCAGAGAATTTTCTAAGATATCTTTGATTTCTTTCTCAATCTAAAAGTGGATATCAATATTTCATTTTTAATAACTCATCAATATATGATTGAAAAAATGTTAAAGACCAGGCCAGTAAATATAAAGAACAGCCTAGTTTAAGTCCCTTTAGTCTAGTTACAAAAGCTCTATCATAATTGTTAAAAGGGAACCTTTATATAAGGAGAATAAATTTAAGCTTAAACTTTAAATTGCTATGGGATCATCCATGTATTACATACACAAAAAAGTAGTATTTTTCGTACCCCCTTCCCCTGTTGCACTCCATACATTTTTGGGACCCCCTTATGCATACGTACAAATTTGCTACCTGAGCGGTTTACTTTACCAGGATAAGTAAGTATTATGCAAATTAAATTTATTGTGCATAAGTATGCATTCAGTAAAGACCCCCTCCCCCCGTACGCAAAATGCCATTTTTCTAAGACCCCCACTCCCCCCTGCTAGCGTACGTAATATATGGATGGCTTTATGCCCAATGGTTGAGTTTTGAAAACAAGTTTTCTATTGTTTCATTTGTTAACATTTTAAATAAATGTTTTTACAGGTTAAGTTGTGGAATGAGCTGACCAAGTCAAGTCTTGAGGTCTAGCATAACAACTATATATAATTATATTATTTTACTATCTTTGTAAAAAGTAAAATTTGTTAGAGGATATTCCTTACATCATCTCTAAGTACAAAGCCAGCAATGCCTCCTGCAATCTCCAACACAAATATTATACCGAGGGCAACAGCAAACTGAAAATTAAAAACACATCAAAATATTTCAAAGAAGTAAAATGACTTAATTAGGGCTGTAAACGATTAATTTTAATTTAACCGACAAATTTTGATAAATCAACTATTAATTAATCGTTAATTTCGATTAAAGCCAACAATTAAAATGTATTATTTCAAAAGTATCTCTCATTAAACATTCTCGTTGAAAATATACAAAACACTGACATGTCTCCTTTATATGTCATATATAAGACAACTACACAAAAAGGCAAGTGTATTTAGTTCAAGTGATAAGCGATAAGTGATTGACAATATAGCCAGCCGAACTGAACAATCATTCACTTGAAACTGAGGTAACTGGTATGCACAAAACAATCTTGGCAAGGAATTACATTTTCGGATATTGGTGTTCATTAAGTTTCCACCATTTTAGAGGGTTTAGGGATTCAGGAACGTTCATCTCAATTTTGTAACAGAGTAATTTATCAGAAGAGCTGTCTCTGAGTCAGACTCAATTACTGCCATTAGCTTAAAACGCTTTTTATTTGGTTTGATGGGTAGGTGAAGTGTTAGAGCCATGATAGGCAAACTTTATCAACATTTTGAACATTCCTGTCATTCCATAGTTGAAAACAAAAATGTTCCTGTAATCGTCAAGAAATTTTTTTATTTAACCGCCGCTATTTTTTAAAACATTTTATTTACTTTTGAAATTACAATAAAAAAAACCTTTTTAAGAATTAGCCATGTATGTTGAAAAGATGCCCAACAAAGAGAGTTAAAATTAAATAAATATAATATAAAGGATTGGTTGATTTAATCAAATTACATTTTGTACCGAGCCCTTTTTTTCTCTTCAAAATGCTAAAAAAACGAATTTTTTAAAAAATCCTGGTAAATTAGGATTATTTCAAAATATGTGAATATTTACCGTCATGGTGAGGCAGTAGTTTTCTTTGATGGCTCCGCAGCATCCAAAGAAAGCCAGCAAGAATATGAAAACTCCCACTATGATTAACAATATGCCTGGACCCACATAATCACTGCCAAAGAAGTCATAGTATTGGTCCAACTTGATCTTGACATAAGCACCAGCTGCAATGAGGCCTATGCCAGCAATCTGAAAAATTGAAGGAAAAAATACAAACGTGTATTCTGGAACTACAAACTAGGGTTATAATAGAAAAATATCAGGTGTTTAAATTACTTGTACAAAATAAATATTTTGCATTTAACAGACATTTAGTTAAGATGTCACTGTTTTTAAAAGCATTTGTTAAGCCAATTTTCTACTTTGTGAAACTATTTTTGATGTTGGTCAAAGCTTACTGAAATCCCATACTAAATTATTGCAGAAAAGTAACTACATGATAAATGACATTAACCTTTACAGAGTGTGTAAATGTTTCAGTACAACGACTACTTCTGCAATCAACCCATCCTATTACTTCATAAATTCCATGAGAAATGTTTTTGGGATAGTAGATGCAATAATCACTTGCGTTTTATACTACGGCTGTTAACGATTAATTTAAATTTAATCGCTATCTTTTGAAAAGTTATCAATTAATTAATAATTAATTATGATTAAAGCCAAAAATTGTAATATAGGAGCATTTATTAAACATACTTTTCAAAAAGCAAAATAACACTGGAATGTCTTCTTTATATGACGTCTTTTAACCAACAACACAAACAGCAAGTGTATTGACATTTGGATCAAGTGATGAGCAGGTCTTATTGACAATATAACCAGCTGAGCTGAACAATCATTCACATAGCTTTAGATTGTCTCAGCTGAAGTTTCTGATACTGTAGTAGATGTTTGGGTTGGAGGTGAATGTAACCAAAGTGTTAGAACGATGGTAGCAACGTCGCTAACGTTCCCTTTAAGCAGCGCGGCTGGGCAGATATTTAACAGATGCCTTGCAAGAGTTTAGAATCACCGTGCAGCCAATTTTGTAAAATATTAAAAAATTGATGTTGTGCAGCTTTGCACATGAGTGTTTTTTTAAACTCTACACATGGACCAACGAAACTTAGACATAGAGGGAAAATTGCAAGGTAGGCATGGGATTTCTCTCAATTGACATAACCTTTATTAACATTTTTAACATTCGCGTCAGTCAATAGTTTAAAACCAAAATGTTTGTGTAATCGTCCGGAAATTAGTTTATATTTATTGGTCGAAAATATTTAACTTTTTGACTTATAGTCTTATAGTACACTTTTAAGTAAAATTTAATAGTTAAAAAAGTTCAATAGTTAATTCCAGAAGCCCTATTTTATACACATGTAACAGTCAATTTCCCCCAGGTACTCTTTGCAAGTCACTATCTTGAAAAGTTGAGGGGGGCCCGGGGGGACACTAATTTTTAAAATTAAGGTCCCCCAGGTACTCTTTGCAAGTCACTATCTTGAAAAGTTGAGGGGGGCCCGGGGGGACACTAATTTTTAAAATTAAGGTATTCAAATATTTTATTATTTATAAATTTTCAAGAAACATGTTAGCAGGGATGCCACCCACTGGAAGCTGTGAACCCTGAAATCCCTTTTTTGAAATTTCTTGAACCCTGAAAATTCTATTATAAATTTTTCCAACCCTGAAATTTAAACGTAACGATGTGCCACCGCAATTTTCATTTTCCAACCCCTTAAATCCATCATCACGTGAGTTTAACAGATTTTACCATTTCGAAAATATTTATTTCGCATTTGCACAAAGTATTTTTAAAAAGTTAGTGCCTATATATACATATATATACACACACACACATATATATGTTTTAAGTTATTTGATGGGCTTGGTTTGAAATTAACTAAATATATTTATTACATAGATTATATAGTTTATATTAGGTTCACAATTTCGTAGTATTAAATTAACTCATTCGACACTATTGCGACTGAATGCGACATACCCCCCTCACTACTAATGCGCCAGAATGAGACATGACGCCTACCAACGCTCATGCATCACGCGACCTCGCGAGAAGCATCGTTACCGTGCGAATAGCCTTCAATAGCTCTCCGCTTTTTGAAAAGTAGAAACCTTGCTGATTTTGTTAAAAAAAATGGATGTTTATATCATTTACGGTTCGAAAGTTGTGTGGCTTAGAAGTTGGACTATGTTTGGTGAAATTTGAACGTGTGGTTTCTGAATATTTTTATGCAATGGCCTTTTATTTTCTTGACTATTTAATTGCTGCTGCAACGTCTAATTATGCAGGAGTTAATAACTCAAACAATTAGGAAGAATAGACTTTGATAGTGCTACTGATGTTACTGATAACTGATCCGAATCAAGCTAACGAGAGTGATGGAGACACTGACACTGTCTCTGAATCTTGGTCACACAAGTTGATCAGTTTTACAGAAAAGCTATATAATTTTAATGAAATAATAGGGGAAATCATTTTCTCCCTACTGACAGCAGTCCCATAGACTACAACCTTTTCTTGAACTCTGCCATAAGAGTTGTTAAATGCTGAAACAAACTATACGCGGAGCCGCAGCAAACAGCCAGAAAGACACCTTGTGGAAGGAGGTTACTAATGAGGACATATATAAATTCCTCTACATCAATATCATGATTAGAATCAAGTAACCAATTACAAAATTGAATTTGCCAGTAGATAAGATGTTTCTGACAGTTGCATGAGACAATAAAACAATAAAAATTGATAAACAACGGAGGTTGATGCCCAAAAACAGTGATGTAAATTTTCAAAAAACACTTTTCCAGATTTATATAAAATATATTTGTGAATAAAAGTGCATAAACCTATACATTTTTTAAAAGCTCATCCAATTTTCTGTCTTTTGGTGCATGTTTTGTTATTTTAAATTTTCATTTAGATGTTTAAAAATATTTTTATTTAACATGGGGGTGCATGTTCTTGAGAGTAATATCCCTTTGCTTAGTACTTCAGGGGGTGTTTTGGTTTTGTGCTTACTAGCAAATGAGTTAATGGTGTAATTCTAAACTAAACACAACCTAAATTATAGTTTATTAAACTATTATTGATTATTGGAAGTTAGGTTTAGAATTACTGTATTACTACTACAATTGCAACTATTGGTTAATTACTTAAATTTAAATTACTAATAGAGAAGTAGCCCTGAAAATAATTATTATTAGGTATTATTTCTAAAGACCAAAGTCTTTAATGTAAACTGTCGTAGTCGTAATTTTTTTTTAAAAATGATAAATCTCAGAGTATCTGTAGGCAGTGTAGGCTACGTAGTACGTAGTAAAAGTAAAGGCATAGGCCTAGCCCTAATTTAATTATTAATTATAAAATAAAAACGTCGGGGAAAAAAATAATTTTTATTGTTTTTTTCCAACACAGTCAGTTTAGAATTTAGATGCTAACCGCAACAATTTTTTCTTCATGTTTCGATAATTAATGCATGCTAAAACAAAAGTAGTTGATTAAAGAAATTTCTAAGCGAACTCGACGGCTCACAACGGCTGTCAACGGTCAAATTTTTACTAAGACTAAGAGTAGTAAGAGTATGAAAAGAAGACGAAAAACTCCTAATGTCATGTTAGTATTTATCAACCGTAAAACGGTCACCCGAAAGCACACATCTGACGTAATAGTGAAAAAATAAAATTATTTTTTCTAAAAATGTGACGTCAAGCACAAAATTCCGATTCCAACGGAGAGCAATTCGTTCAATTATAAGTGTTTTAGTATATTTTTGATATGCGCAGAATAATGCGCGATCGATCTTCAATGAGATGAGAGCAAAAGGAAGGGAGAGGTTACAGTGCCTGTTCTATTTATAGTGAGCCTGCATCTCACTGAAAAGGCTTTCCGCGCGTTATGACTTTTCCCCCCTTCTTTAAAACCCAGAAGCCAAATTTGAAAACTAAACTAGTAAATCCTGAAATTCCGGAAAGAGCGATAAAATAACCTTGCGAATCCGGAAATTCTGAGAAGAGCAAGAAAAAAACCTCGCGAATCCGGAAAGAGCAAAATCAAAAACTCGCGAATCCGGAAAATAAAATAAAAAAATTTCACGAATCCGGAATTCCGGGATAACCCGGAACGGTGGCACCCCTGCATGTTAGTGTCAAACTGAACTCCACTCCACTTTAACCAAAGTAGAGTGTCCTGGTCAGGGATTAAATTTGTCATCTAGTTCCATATCCTATGTTAGCATGACCAAGATAGCTAATGTTAACAATACTCTCATTGGTATCTCTGAAATCATTAATGTTCATTTTATAATCCATTTGAAATAATGCCAGCTTTCAAATAGATTATTCATTGTTAGCTTCTCAAAAAAGTTAATTTGAGTTATATCCAAGGTGTGCATGTTTTAGAAGTGATTGTCATTCATTGTTTCTAAATCATTTCAAAAGATTTTAATTAAATAATACTAAAACTATTATGTTTTATTATAATTTCATTAAAAATTGTGTGACACATTTTAATAGACTTGATCAGCCTGTTAGTGTTGGTGATTGTAACGATGAACTACTATAGCATTACAATTTAAATAGGACAGGCCCTTTTACTTAATTTTACTTGTAGGCTATATGGAAGTGTTTCTTGATACTAGACTATCAATAGCTTGTAGAGAGCTATTGGTATTCAACTAAAAACCTCATATAAGTTCAAAGCATTTCTGGTCGCATGGTAGTGTGTAAGATAGTTGACTAGTAGGTTAGTGTTTGAGTTTTAGATGATTTTTTTTCTTCGCATTGTCTTTTCAAACTCAATTCAGTATAATGTTCGATAAAGTATTATAGTATTATTCATATTTATCCGACTGATACTTAACTTTTAATGTCTAATAAGGATATCTAAAATCTTATCCCAAAGTCCCATAAGGATTTTAAGTATACATTGCAATGAATTGGAATAGATAAATTTTTAAAATTTGTTAAAAAATGTATTTGTCATACTGACATCTTTGTGGATAAGCTTTTGAATGGATATTTTAGGTCAACAAAAGAAAATCTTGAGTTTATTACTATTTTTACCTGTAGTTTAGTACTAATCTTTTTGGATAAATGGTTCCGTAAAATCGCAGTAAAAAAGACAAAAACTACCACAAAGCGAGCAAAAACACTAGCGGCAAGAGCACTATCGAGGCGCGCTTTAAGTCATAAATTAAATTGAGATTCTCAAATTATCTAGATATCAACTGAGAGACTTTAAAGTCTATAACCAAAGCCATAACTCACTCATAACTAATTCTCTAACTTCCCGTGTAGGTAGAAGTAGAAGCCTGAAATTTTGGGAAATAATGGCAACAGTCGCTTCTTAATCTTTGTCTTAGGTTTCTTCATGAATGATAATTTAGGGCAGAGAGACCAATCTCATAGTACAGACAAGCCTGAGCAAAGAACCAATGGACTATTTACTTTATTTTGAACCTTTATTATACCTTAGTCACAAGCTAAAAAATATGTTGTACAGATATTGATATGAAAATGAGGTCAAAAATAATTGAGTACTAATAGTAATAGGGAATAGCTCTCTTCAATCTTCAAGCTATTGGCTACTGGTAGTTGAGTACCAATAGCTGCAGCATTATTTATAATCAAGCAACTTTAGTTTTAGTTTTAGCAAGACTGCCAAGACGCAGCAAGTCATTTCATTCAAGTCATTGCTATCACCATCATGCATAAAGCCATACATTTTATAATTATAGTAATTTTATTTTAGTTTCTTAGGCCTTAGTTTGTGCCAATTAATGAATTAGGAGCATTAAGCACCTTTAGTCAGTTTTGATTTGAGGGTTGCAATACAATAATTTCATCACTAAACTAAAAATAAAAAGTAAAAACTTTTTTCAGATTTCAAATGAAAATGAATCTTAATGAATGAGAAATCTTAATTCTCTTTTAACAATTGTATTCAACAATTTTACTGCCTACACTGTTATTACAACACTTTACTTGACACTTCTTTAGAACTTATGTTCTTAAGTTTTAGTCCTACCCCAAATTGTAACCAGGCAAAGCTTAACTGGTTTACTGTAAAGTACTTTTCAAGGCCTACACAATTTACTACTTCACTTAAAATACTACACAGATCCAGCACTGTTATTATGAATACTTACCACAAAAATCAAGTTGAACAAAAAAAGAAGATACTTCACACATTTCATTCCGCCTTCAACCATTTTCGCCTTAGACAAATAGAATAATGAATAAAATAAAATAAACTGTGGACGTGAACGATTTTTGGCGAGCTTCTGGTTCTGTTGCTCCGCTAATGTAACAGAGCTAAGTGTAGCGACACGTCCGCAAAAAAATTAATGCGCATGAAGATTAAATCCCTAAAATGAGCACAAATCTAGAATTATTACAACTAATAAAAGAATGAATACACGGCTAACCAGTTTGTTATTCGTGATTCACACAAATGTTGAGAATGTTCGAATTAGAAATGAATTTATAATTTGTCATTATCGCTAGTTAAACGCTGGTTGGTTAATACGCCAATAGTTTATTTTTAGACTTTGTTTTGTAGTCACCGTCACGTGAATCCTGAGCCTTGACCCGAAAATAACAAAATGACTATGACTATGATTTTCTAAATATTCCATGGCTTACAAAATACATATAGATTTTATTATCAATATCTTAGTCAGAGAATACTTAAGTAACATCAACCACTAAATATACGAGTTTATTATGCTAGTGATTTTTTTCATTAGAAAAGTATGTACTAATGACTAATGAATTGAAATCCCGTTATAAGTTATGCATGAATAAAAATAACATGATTATTTTTTAAATAATTATGAGATACAGTTACAGTTGTAAAAGAGATTGAAATTGATTGAGATCCATAAAACGTTATAACTTATACTTTGTTATATTTTTTAAAATAATTAATAGGCCTATGCCTATGTAAAATGTTCACTAATATTTTAAATTCACTAACTATGATAACCAATACCAATGTTTATTCAATATCATAAAATCTTTATGTCATGATCAGAGTCAGAGGATTCACTAGGGCTAGGGACACGAGGGTTGGTGTCACCCGGGGCGGTAGCTCATGGTGTAATTGTAACTCCCTCACGACTTGTCTTAACCCATAGAATTCCGAGTCTTCAGTTCCAAATAGCGGGTAAATATAGAATTGTACTCCTAAGAATGTGTAACCCAGGGCAGCCCGCACCCCCAGTGACGCCACTGGTCATTATTATTATAATTGTTATTATTATTATCAATTGTAATTTTCCGTTACTTTTGTGCATAAATTATCTTGCAATTGAGGACAAGGGATGTAGCCGTATTAACATTATGTCAATGTATATAACTAGGTTAGTTCCCTTATTCTTCTTACTTTCCAAACGCAAATTTTCTGTTATTACTCCCCCTATTTTATTTATATAATTATAATAAAAGGCAGATTTCTGTGAGGTCATCGATAGCGATTGGTCCCTCAAACTCCTAATGACTCCCACAGCCAATCAGAAAAGAAAATTTAATCTCATATTGAACTTTGAACAAGTTTACGCGGACGTTCAAAGCGAATTAGTTTTTGTGCGGTATTTTTTTCCAAGACTTTGCGCTTTCAAAATTATTTTACATGTATTGTCAAACTACGGTGCGCACATTTTCGTGTACGCATATTAGATTTAGCTATGGCTATTTTTACGGGTAATTTCTTTATTTGATAGATACGTAACAAAATGTTTCATTTCAATTGTCACACGATGCAAATTATTATTTTTTTTTTAAAAAAAGTTTATATGAAGTTGTATATTTTGTTAAATTCTGTTGTGATACACATTTCGTCTTTACTTGAAAATTATAATACTAATTCTGTAATTAGTGTGTGAAATTCACGTGGAAGGCGATGACCCAAGTCTGATATTTCTAATTTAGAGATAAATATAAGCACATATATAATTAAATTCTATTCCCTTTGTCGTAATAATCTGGGTGACAGCCGCATATCTGGCATGCCGGATATCCGGACCAGACATCGAACTTTTCGCAACTATCCGGATTCAGCAAATTAAATCTTATTGCAGATTCGAATAGTTTCTGGATAGCAGTGTCGTAAGAAATTTTTTAATCAAATTAAATTACTTTAAAAAAGTTTGTAAACAAATATATAAAAAGTAATTTTTAAAAAAAAATTAAAAAACTTGTTTTTGACCCTAAATCCTTTATATACGAGACACAACGATGAAGATGTTAATTATAATATGCAGGGCAAAACATTCCGAAAATACGAAATTCTAGTTTTGTCTCGTAAAACATTTTTAATATCATGCGCACCGATCTTGAATATATATTTTTAAAAATTTATTGGCAATATAATGCGCACTTCATTGCACGACAGGAAAGGTTGTTGAACATAATACTCACCTATGATACATAGTATAACATAGAGATAAATAAATAATTTTTAAATTCAATAATTCTACTGTCCATTCGATCGATCTGAAATTTTGGTACATCATTTTTATCATCGGCATGAGTATTCCTGCAAAATTTCAGCTCGCTAGCTTACGAGAAAGTGTGCTAAAATCGATTCAAAGTTTTTTTGACAAGCAAGCACGCACGCAAGTTTTTGTCGCACGGGCTCAGACACAAGTTAATATAAAGGATTTAAAAACAATAACCGGAAATGAGCGGTACGCGTTGGGATTTTTAGTCAAAAACTTTTCTTTTACGGGTTATTTATTATAACTATAACGAATAGTATTTTTGACGTGATGCACATTTATAGCCGGTAGGGCTGTCAATATTGTTGAAAAATGCTGCCCGGGTACCCGTCCAAAATTTGAACGGGTACCCGGGTTACCCGTTCGAAATGCCTCAAAATTGTCGTAATTTATTTAATGCCCGCTATTACTACCATTAGCCTTTTACGGCTTTGTTTTATTGGGGAAATGCAAATTTTGATATAATGAGTCAACGATTGTAAAATGATGACATTGAAATACTACAGTAGTACAGTGGTGTAAAAACAGGGAGCAGAGGGATGGTAAGGTGATTTTTTTTTAGCAGGGGGGGAGGTGTGCTAATGGTATGATGACATAGCGGGTAATTTCTAGTTCATTGCTGTAGCTGACAACTGTTTTAATTAACTAAACTTTTCAGGACTTGCCCCTACTGAGTGGACCCATCCCCCAGTATTTATTTTTGTAATACTGTACAGATTGTTCAAATGATTGAAATATGATTTTATAAATACAAAAAAAAATAAAAAATTACCCCCCCCCCC
>MUZC01004239.1:606660-649361 GCA_002072015.1 Radix auricularia | reverse complement strand
GGGGGGGGGTTGGCTCGCTCTGTCGGTAACAACGATGAGCGGCGTATTTCAAAGCCAATGCGAAGGTCATTTCGAGCCCTTCCTAGTTAATAGTAGTTATCGGCGTTGTGTTTTATTTTTCCTTACTTGAACAATTCAAAGAACAAAAACCTTTTTGTTTTAAATGATTTTTGTATCATGTTCCTGGAAAAAAAGTGTATCAAAATACTTTGTAGTTTATTGTCGAGACCGTGTTTTATTTCCCTTTAAAACTTATTTCATTTTAAGCATTTTCATGTTAATACGTATTTCACAGTATTTATTTCAAACTAAAAATTTTAATTTGATAAATTATTCTCGAGCCGAAATTTGAACACATAAGAGCGACAGTTTAAACACTGATGGTAACGATATTGCAGTACCATTTTCACGGGTACCCGGGCGCCATTTTACTACCCGGGTAATTGTTCGTCAACGGGTACCCGGGTCCCGTTGACAGGCCTAATAGCCGGTCGAGACGGCTGTTGGAGAACATGCCACCGAAACGAAGGTGGAACGGCCTTAGGCGGGCTTTGTTACTCTTTTATATAATTTATTAAAACTGACTTTAATAAGGTTCGGCTTTTTTACTCAATTATTCAAACATTATGCATTAACATTTTTGAGTTCTTCAAAAACACCGTTTCTGTTTTCACGTATTTCTCCACAGCCTCAAAATGTGTTGATAGTAAAAATTTGCTATAGTCTACTAGTTTTTCCCCGAAAGAAACGACTTTTATCTTAATTGCTGTAGAAATATCGAGAAAAAAAACGACCACAAATTTCTTCTCAGCTTGTATAATTTCAATTATGCATTCAATAAATTCGCCAAGTAAAATACAAGAAATTATTTATCATCGACATTCTTGTGAATATTTCATTTGAGAGAATAATTACTTCCACCTGTCTTGAGTAGATGACATCATCAGACATACGTGTACTGTTTATTATATTGTGTACTTGTACAGACAGACTGGAGATATCATTTGTACGAACATATATTTTGGACATGGCATTGTTTACTTAAAGACAGTTCATATCAGTGTGTACTTACAGGTTGGACATATCATTTTGTACGTACAGATTGGACATAGCATCGTGTACTTACAGATTGGACATAACGTTGTGTACTTACAGATTGGACATAGCAATGTGTACTTACAGATTGTACATAGCGTTGTGTACTTAAAGATACATATCATTGTGTAATTACAGACACTACCAGACAAAAATAAATTCAGACATGAGCTATTAACAAAAATGCAATGTTTCCCCTTCACACCACACCAAACAGTGGTCTCGAGTATGATAAACTAAAATGTTACCCATGTAATTAACTTCTAACAAAGGAAAATAACACTGATGATTTCATTACCTTCCAAAATAAAACTAATTGCTGACGATGTGAGTACGTGAATTTTGAATGCAATCTTTAGGGGAAAAAATGAAACTACAATGAAACAAAACAGCTGGTCCATGGAGTAGACTTTATTTATTTCAATGACAGTTTTTATTATGAATGGTTCAAAATGCAATCTATATTCGCTTCGCGCCACCTTAGAAATGATGTGACTTTCCCATTTCTGTGAACCAAACTCAATAAAAAAAATCTCAAGACATTGACTAATGACAATAAAGTTGATTAAAATTGCGTTAAAATATAATAATTTACAGATGCATGTTTACTGTTTACATTTGAAACTAACAATTTTATTTTGACCCCTATTTATGTTATAAAATTTGGTTTCCCGCAGGTAAGTTTAAATAAGGGATAGACTCTATGTTCGAATTTTTAGTCATGAACACACTGTAGGTCTTATAACATATAAATTATTAGGAACATTCAGGAGAGAGTAGGTCTAATAAGAGTTACGTTGAGTAATATAACATACATAATGAAGTATATCTAATAAGAGATGCATTGAGATAATATATGTGGGAGTAGGTCTTATAAGAGACGAGCAACAAAGCTCGTCCTAGGACGTTCCGCCATCGTTTCGGTGGCATATTGTACCTCCCCTCCAACGGCAGTGACTCCCTAAGTATGGGGCGCCGGATATGTTTTGTGGCAGTGACTCTCTATGTGTGGGGCGTTGGATGTGTTTTGTGGCAGTGACTCCCTAAGTATTGGGCGCCGGATGTGTTTTGTGGCAGTGACTCCCTATGTGTGGGGCGTTGGGTGTGTTTTGTGGCAGTGACTCCCTATGTGTGGGGCGCTGGATGTGTTTTGTGGCAGTGACTCCCTATGTGTGGGGCGCCGGATGTGTTTTGTGGCAGTGACTCCCTATGTAGGGGCGCCGGATGTGTTATGTGGCAGTGACTCCCTATGTGTGGGGCGCTGGATGTTTTTTGTGGCAGCGACTCCCCATGTGTGGGGCGTTGGATGTGTTTTGTGGCAGTGACTCCCTATGTGCAGAGGCGTCACTAGGGTTGGTGTCACCCGGGGCGGTAGCTCGTGGGGTCACCCCCACACAACTTAACCCATAGAACTCCTCCGAGTCATCCAGGGCCAAATTACAGAACATATAGAATTTTACATTCTGGTGTCAACCCTTGTGATGGTGTCACCCGGGTCTGCCCGCCCTCACCGCACCCCCTAGTGACGCCACTGCCTATGTGTGGGGTGCCTGGTGTGTTTTGTGGCAGTGACTCCCTATGTGTGGGGTGCCGGATGTTTTTTGTAGGAGTAAACACTGAGTTGATTGTTAACATGTTTAAAAGTGAGGGGGGAGACATTTCCTTAATTTTAACGAGGTGTTACGTTATTGATATAAAAGAGTTCACTTATAAGTTATGTCTTTACTACCACATTTTTAAGGCTTATAAAAAAAAAAGTTAGAAAAAACGGAGTTATTACGGTAGTTTTGGGTTTTAATCTGTTAATGTGAGTTAGGGGCCGTCCATAAATAACGTCACGCTATTTTGGCCGATTTTTTACCCCCCTCGTCACGTGTTGTCACAAAAGTGTTACCTTCTCCCGCCTACGTGCGTGACGTCATTTATGGACGGCACCTTATTCATAAAAGTCATTCAGACTTGAGAAATAGAGGACAATTCAAAAGAGGCTATGATATATTATGTTTACCATAACACTTTTTTGACACAAAAACGTTTAAGTTTAAGTAACAAATTTACAACGTTTTTTCTTTTAAACAATGTTGAACGTGCTAGTCAAGCATGAACGAAAGAATTGTAACTGCTGAAGAAATCATAATTATAAAAATATATCTAGTGCTCTACAACACCCTTTCTATTTCTTCTCGGTTGTTTGAGATGGTAACATGATATATCAACCATAAAACGTGGGACGTGGTGGTCGAGAGGTAGCGCTCTCGACTGTCATACTGATGGTCACAAGTTCGAATCCACACGAAGGTGAGGATTTGTTCTCGCGGCCTGAGGAGTCCCCGAGTCACCCAGCTCCGAATGGGTACTTAACTATACAATAGTTAGGCGGCTGGGGTAATGGAACCCCTATAGCCGTGGCCTGTGACCGCTGCATCACTTGCCAACAGATCATCTCTCATGGTCTGTGGACGCAATTATCTTCTGCATAGAAGGAGCGTCTGTATATCTAAGATAAAGATAAAAAAAAATAAAACCTGTACTTAATTCAAGCATAAGGCAATTAATTTAGCGGGCTTCACGGAATATGTCGAAAAATGAAAAAATCAACGCTTGAAAATTTATTAAATGCAAATATATGTTATATTTTAGCTATTACAGCGCTATTTTGTGATTGTTATTAATTTCTAAGACTTTTTGCGGCGCTTAAGTTATATTTAACTCAAATTTAATTGCAAATTAAACCTGTATGGCATTGTCAGTTCGGGGCCTTCCATAATTGATGTCACGTGATTTTGGACGATTTTAACCTACCCCCTCCCCCTTGTCACACTTTGTTACCCCCCCNTTTGGGGGAGTTTCACACCCCCCCCCCCCCCTTTCCCCCTTTTTTTCCCCCCCCCCCCCCCCCACAATATGACGTAAAAAAGCTGTGACAACTCAACTAAAGGTGGTATTGTCTATTTGAAAATGAGCATGTTTTAAAACACTTTATTATTTTAGTATGTATTAAGTGTAAATGGAACTTTGGCTTAGAGTAGCGTATTTTGACGTGACGTCCCAATTCTTAAACTCCCTCCCCTCGTCACACATGTCACAAAGTTGGGGACCCCCCTCCCCATAGGCGCGTGACGTCATATTTGGACGGTCTCATAATTAAAAAAACGTGAGTTTTTTGCCCTCCCCCTGGAAAAATTCCTAGCGGCGCCCATGCTAACACCCCTTCCCCTAGTTGAAAAAAGTAAAAGTTTTCAGCCCCTTGAAAGTTACGTAGGTTTTTAAATGACAAAGTAGCATATTTTAAATAAGAGAAAATGCAAACTTTGAATGAAAAATCCCTGGTATGGTATCTATACAGCTAAGATAAAAATGTTTTTAAAAAAAGGTATGAAAGTTAAGCATAGAGTAACGATTTATTGGATAATTTTTGGCAAGTTATTTTGCGTAGCCCAACAGAAAACGTTTAACAGTAACAACATTTTCATATCTGGGCTGTGCAAATTAACGATTAACTATCGTTAAAATTTTTTATCGATTAAAATTAATTTGCTCAATTAAAATTCTATTAAAATTTTAGAAAATATATATGTTTACCTCAATTTGCTAGACAGTTATATATTTTTTGCTACTTACATACTTTTCCCTCGCATTATTATTTTTATTATGTATTCAGACGTGCATACATAAACAAAAAGATTTTTCTTTCTTTTTTCTTGCATAGCAAAACGAATTTGCTGTGTTTCGATACAACACTTTGCCACCATGGAAATACCATTTTGCCAAATAATGAATGCAACTTAACGGGATATATATAAGCGTTATACAAATATAATTAATCAAAATTAATCGATTAGTCGATTAAATTCTTTCCCGATTGATTGAACCAATTTTTTTAAAAATCGTTACCAGCCCTAATAATATTATTAGTATCCAGTGCTTTTTTTCTGAAGAAAAAGGTCCCGGAACGCATATTTATGTCCGTTTTTTCATAAAAAATAACCCAGAAATGAGTGTAGTAAACATAAAATTTTAGATTATATCAAAGAAACAAAATTACAAGGTTTAAACTGTTAAGTTTTTTAACTATGTAGGCTAATCTACTAAAAAGACAACCTTTGAGGTTTGAGTAATGCATTCAAAAAACATTTTCAAGCTCCACTAAGTCTAGAAATAAATTGATTGGTTAACTCCGAATATGCACTAAAAGTGTTGATTTTTTACTCAACGTGGTAGATTCGTCGATCATCACTGAAATCTTACTTTTACAGCGAACGATTTCCTTGGCCATCTTTTTCCACATTTCGATGCTTATATGATTCACAATATTGATGCACGTACTTGTAGAATGCAGAATGCAACCCTTGTCAACTCCGTTCAGTTCTTGTAAATCAACTTCCATTTCAAAGTTATTAAACGATTGATTTGCTTTTGCAACTTTATATGCAGTGCGAAAGACCTTTTCTGTGACAAGTTTGTCACGTTTAAAAACTTTAAAACAGCATTGCCAAGGGTATCTTTTTCAGCTTCTTTTTTTATCTTTAAAGCCGCTTGATGCCCAGCAGATTCTTTATGATCGAAAAAAAATTTCCAGTGACGTTAGTTGTTTCTTTCTATCGTCGCCATAACAAGTTATTTCACCATTACTCCATTCTGTTGATATTTTCATGCCCATCTTGGCCTCCACGCTAAGCGATCCAGCATTTCTGCAGACTGTGCAGCCAAGTTTTTTGTCTTGAAACCACAGCCACTCATTTTTTTAAGCAAAATTCTGTTTTTTGCTCTACTGTCCAGCAACTCGGCCAATCGTTGTTGTCGGAGCACTCATGTACGCAAGTTTCTGGATCAGTCGTACTCGTTTTTATTTCTTCTGAGATCGTTTTAGCATTTTTTGTTACTGAAGCTTCAGTAGAAAAAAAACTAGTTATTCTTTTCATTTTAAAACGATACCAACCCCTGTATAATATTTGTTTTATAACTTGACAATTAAAAATAACACTAAAAATTACCAATTATTGACACGTTGCGTTTACAGTCGATAACCGGACGCATTACTGATGTGTGTTGCGCATGTGCATCAGCACCATAGATATAAAATGTAAAATTAAAATTCAAGGCTTTGTTTCATATACCAACCATCGTTGGGTCGGGCTATCATATATGATATATGACTAGTTTATTTAATATTAAAATTCACTTTACACTATCAGCGATATTGCATTCAATGAAACCTGAAAAAGCAGTAAAGACCAAACATTCCAAGCAAAAAAAAAAATAAAAATAAAAAAGTATGTGGAAAAAGGTGCCGGAACGCCGTTCCGGTGCGTTCCGTCAGAAAAAAAGCACTGTTAGTATCAATAATTATTTGTTGATACATATTGTACATCTGTCAAGAATAAACTTTAAGAAAGAGATTGCTTCTTAGAGTAAAACGAAAAATATACTAATACCTTAACAAACGAGGTAAAAAAAAATTGTGAAGATTAAAGAAATAAATGCTATAAGCCTGTTTAACTGCTGACGAAAATCTAAAACAGGAAATGGAAAAATGAATATTCCACCATTCCAAAATTCTTCTTCTTGTGCAGGAATTATACAAAGAGACAATTTGATTTTAAAAATGACAGATGAACGAGAATGGAAGAACTTTTGAAACACTAACAGTAGTACAACTGCTCAAACTCACAAGTGTCAAGGTTTTCTAATGAGTAGTTCAGATCTCCACTGAGGCGTAAACATGCTGTGCAAGAAAGTACTCAAAATTATCTTCATAGGCTGCAATATCGCCATCTTTATAGCAGGCTCCATTATGGTTGGCTTCGGCGAGCATATGTCTTCTGCATCTGGCCTCAAGATGTTGGAGCAACGGCAGGAGTTGTCGGACTTTCTAGAGGTGAGTATTGATGCACTAGTTGTAGGACTTCCTAACGGCGAGTATTGAAACAGAAGTTATCAAACTTTATAGCGCTAAGTATTGATACACGAGTTGTCGAACTTTCTAGCGTGAGTATGGTGAAGCGAGTTATCAGACTTTCTAGCTGTAGATATTGAGACAGAAGATGTCAGATTTTCTATGTGGAGGCATTGTCCATGTAGAAGAGGATATTTCAATTAAAATATAGAGGTAGAAAAAGATTAAAAAAAAAAACAACACGTTTTTTATAGTGGTAAAAAAAAAAAAGTAATGTTACTTTGTTTCATTTCTGCATGATACATACAGTCGTATCCATCTTACCAATGTGTGTTGTTGTTATCAACAAATCATATCCATCTTACCCCAGTTTGATTGATAGTTCCCTTGTTACCCCAGTTTGATTGATAGTTCCCTTGTTACTCTAGTTTGATTGATAGTTCCCTTGTTACTCCATGTTGATTGATAGTTCCCTTGTCACCCCACTTCGATTGATTGTTACCTTGTCACCCCACTTTGATTGACAGTTCCCTCCCTTGTTACCTCAGTTTCTTTGATAGTTACCTTGTTAATCCAGTATGATGGATAATTCCATTATTTCCTCAGCTTGCTTGTTACCTACCTGTCACTCCAGTTTGATTGGTAGTTCATCTTTTCATCAGGCAGGTGGTGACGTGCTAGCTGCTACAGGATGCTTCCTCTTGTTCCTCTCTGTCTTTGGTCTGTTTGGAGCGTTCACTCACTTCCCATGCGTGCTCAGTCAGTACGCTAACCTCATGGCTGTGTTGTTTGTTGTATCTTTGGTGGGATCAACTGGAATACTGATCAACCTTGTATGTATGTGTCTGGGATACTCATTAAACTTGTACATTTATATATGGGATAACACAAAATTAAACTTGTAAATTCGTATGTAAGACACTCATTAAACCTGTAACATGTGTATGAAGGATACTAATTAAAATTGTAAATTTGTAAGTAGGATACTCTTTAAAGTTATTAGTTATGTCTGGGAAATACACATGATAATATTCTATCTAGAAAATGATAAGAAGAGCGTCATGTAAAGGTTACTAGTTCCAATAAATGTAGAACTACAAAAATGAAATCTTGGCTTTCTCTTTTCAAAACAAACAATAATATTACTCTGGACTAGATCTAGGACATATCAAGGAAAAATATTATTTAATAAAACATTTTTCTATACTTTCAATTGACGTCATTGTTTTAAAATATATATAGATATATCGTTTAAAACAGGTTAAATAATTTTTATATATTAAACTAGAACTAGAAGCTTAATATATTTTTTTTAAAAAATCTAGACACTGAGCAGACATTTAAAAATAAGTTTGAATCAAATTTTAATGCTGCGAATTTGAATCTGACGTTTTTTATCCTACAGCAAGACGTTGTACATCGTGGTAGGCACTTAGCCATTGGAGCCTTGGCCGTCTTCTATGGCGAGACACGCAAGCCTTCGAACAAGTTCACAAAATTCATGGACAAACTACAGGTCAGTCCTGGAATAATACTGGGTTGTCATGGCAGCCGTTTCCGTAAAGACTTTGACACGAATGGAAGTGTGTGTTGAAACTCTTTGATTAAGTTTGTTCCCTAACGTTTTGATATATCAACACTTAATGTCATAATCACAATACTCACCCCTTCCTAATCTCATAATCGTTTAATCATCTTCGTGATTTCTTGCGATCAGCATCACCACCCCCCCTTTACACACAACCCAGCCTGCCTCTAAAGGTTAATTTCTAATTATGTTACAAACCAGTGGCGTAACTATGGGAGGGGGGTCCAAATTCGAAAGTCCCCCAGGCCCCCACTTATTGTCCAACTTTTTTACATTAAATATTTCGCCACTGCCACGATTTTATTTGCCCCCCCCCCCTAAAGAGGTTAAGCCCAGTGGCGGATTTAGCTATAGGGCAGGGGGGCGGGTCGCCCCCCCCCCGCGCACCTGTTCGGTCTAAAATGGTGCCCCCCTTAAGACGCCCATAATGAACACTAAAAAGGTGTAACTAGAGCACACAAAAAGATTGTTACACACGAAACTTTTAATCAATCACTAAACTGCAATACGACAATATTGGCTTGCTAAATATCGTATTTCAAAACTGCAATATCTGGTTTGGTCAGTCAGGAGCGTCGCTAAGTGGAAAAGAATAGAGAAGCATTGAAACGAATGTTAGGCGTGACATTGTTTTAGCAAAACAGAGGACACAGAGAACAATCTTGCTTTATTGATGGTAGTTGTAGAAATACTGGAAATTTTCGTTAAATGTTAAGTTTATTAGCCAACTATGATTCCACTTTAAACAGTCATCTAAAGTTTAAAAAGAAAAATGAAATTTATTTAAGTAATGATGTGCAAATTCATTTAATTCAATCATTTGCACCTGAATTATCAGCAGCAATTGATAATAAAGTTAAGTCTTCACATTTCTTTTCTTTCATTATTGATTCAACCATTAATATATATAAAATTAATCAGATGTTACTTTACGTTCAGTTTTAAAATTAAGAAATGTTGAGGAAAGATTTATAGGCTTGTATACTTTGGTAAACAGAAATGCTGCAAACCTGCATTTGCTTAGAAGATTCTAACGGAACTACACATTACAAAAGCGAAACATTGACATCACAATCTGTGGAGGAAAGGCATACGATGGCGCATCTGTGATGTCTGGAATTAAGAGTGGACTTAAAACTTTCACCCAATGTTGTCCCCATGTTTTGAATTTGGTCACTATCGAAGCAATTTCTGTACACAATTTCTTTGTTGTTTTTTGGCTCAGCTGAAAGGTTGTATGCATTCTTTACGTCTAGTTTACCACGTCTACATACTCTTAAAAAAGATCATAAATGTCAATATGAATTAACAGTAAAAACTCAGAAATGACTTTCTGATACAAGATGGTCAAGCAATAAGCATGCAGTCGATGCAGTTATTGAATCATTCTCTGCTATTCTAGCCACTCTAGAAGATATAAATTCAGGGAAATCAACATAACATAGAAAAAATGTCGGAAGTCAGAGCAGAAGCTGTGGGACTATCTGTTTTAATAACAAATATTCTTTTGTTTTTTCTGATGGTATTTGTACAAAAGCTGGTTGATATTTTCGTGTTACCAAACCCCTTGTAGCGCAAGAGTATTGACATTGCAATTGCAAAACGATTGATCGATGTTAGAAGAAATAAGTTTGTTGAAAAGAGAAGCGATCAAGCTTTTTAAAATTCGGAAAGTAGATGTCTAATCATCTATTAACGAAAATTGTTCCAAACTAGTTGCTAAAAACAAAATTTAAAGAAACTCAAATTTGCAAAAAATAAAAGTATGGCAGGTGAACTTAGTATAGATGAAAGGGCTGATGATCCAACTACTAGTTTTAAATCTGAAAGATACTTCACTATCTTGGATACACTACTAAAATAAATAGATGATCGATTTAATTACTTTAGGGGCACAGCTATTTATTTCTATTGTATGATCCATCAAAAATGTTGGAAGAAAATAAAGATTCTCTTTGAAGTTGAGGCAAATTTTACAAACATATAAACCCTGAAGAAGCAATCGTTGAATAGTATACCTTCAAAGATTTGTATGCATCACAACGTCCATCAAAACGTCAATCTTAACATCCATCACAACGTCCATCACTATCTACAACTAGTGAGCTACAACTTAAAGACTTTCTACCATTCTTGTTTGAAAAATAAATGGCATCAGGACTCCCTAATTTGTCAATACTCTATACAAATTTACTTGAATCTTCTTGGTAGCAAAGATTGAAAATCATCAAAATTATTTGCACTCAAAAATGAAAAACGAACGTCTGTCTGGATTGGCAATAATTTCAAATGAACGTGAGAACTTTGACTTTGAATCAACGATAAAACGTTTAGGTTCACGTAGAAAGTAATTTAAATAAGGCTCAGGGCTATATACAAATTCGCATAAACTAAGTTTCTTTCTAAGATAAAAAAATATACTATTGAAATAAATATACGTCACTATTTTGAAAACATATCTGTTTATATTGTTTCTTCTGTTTGTCTTGTTCGATGATTTGGAAAATTTACTAATTTAGTAGGCTCATAATTATTATTTCTAGGGCTGCAGAAATGAATGATTAATTTATCGAGTAATAATTAAAAATGTTTAAACATTAAATTATTTTTAACGATTAATTGACACATCACTTACAAATAATTGAAAGTCAAAATAAAGTATATATAAACAATTTTTAAAAATAGCGCCTGATAAATAATGAATTTCCTGAAGATGACATGTACATTTTGGTTTTAAAATATTGACTGACGGGAATGTTCAAAATGTTGATAAAGTTTGCATACTTATCAAACCAAATGAAAAGCGTATGAAGCTAATGGCAGTAATGGCGTTTGACTAAGAGACAGAAGTGACGACAGCTCTTCTGATGAATTACTGCGTTACAAAATGGAGATGAACGTTCTTGAATCCATTAATCCAGTACAATGGTGGAAAGTTAATGAACACCAATATCTGATAATGTCATTCCTTGCCAAGACCGTTTTGAGCATACCAATTACTTCAGTTCCATGTCAATGATTGTTCAGTTCTGCTGGTTATATTGTCAAGTAGACCCGCTCATCACTTGAACCAATTAATGTCAACACACTTTTGCGTAGTTGGTGAAAAGTTGATATATAAAAAAGACATTCCAGTGTTATTTAGATTTTTATCAGAACGTTAAATAAGTGTTACTTATGACATCATAAATTAAAATTTTTGGCTTTAATCGAAATTAACGATTAATTAATCGTTAATTTTTTTAAAGTTAACAATTAAATTTAAATTAATCGTTAACAGCCCTAGTATTGACCCAAAAATCTTTTCTTAGTAAAACATTTCGGCGCCCCCTGAAATTCTCCTGGCCCCCCCACGCAGACAAAGCTAAATCCGCCACTGGTTAAGCCCCCGGGTCCCCACACCCCTACAAATTCCTAGATAGGCCACTTTTATAAACCATAGATGTGCCAAGTTTTATATCAACCTAAATTTAATATGAATGATTGAAAATTTATATTTTTGATTTTGCAGTTCTAATGGTGGCTAGTCAATATAAACAAAGCAAATTGATGGAATTTTTAACATTAATTGATTGGTCCCGTAGCCAAGCTTAGAGCCTATAAAAACAATTACAGCCAACTATGTCTAAACTAATCGATAATTTATTGTTTAGCAAATATTTTATGTCAACTTATATTGAATTTCTTAGTTTATCATTCTGTCAACTATTTCTAACTAAATTTAAATTTCTTAGTTTATCTTTCTGCCAAAGATCTCTAGCGTTGTTACATGACTGTAACGTTGTAACATGGCTAAATCGTTTTTACATTACTGTGACGTTATTAACTGACTGTAAAGTTGTAACATGGCTAATGTAATCAGAACCGCATTTACACCATTTTGGGTCCCCCAACCCCCCTCCGGGCAAAGAAATAGTGTTGTGCTCCTGGGCAAAGTAAGAGTGCGCCCCCTCCCCCTTTGCTCGTTGGCCGCCGGGAAAATGCCCAACGGCCCTATACGCTAAGACGGCCCTGGTTGTAACATGACTGTACTCTGCAGCAAGAAGAGAAGTGTTGTGGCGTGCTCAACTACAGCGACTACAAGACATACGCTACAAGGTGGTGGAGACGTGACGTATTCACCATACCCGCCTCCTGCTGTGTCTTTACAGAATTTAAAGACGGCAGGGCTCACGCACTGGACCCTTCATGTGTCATGTAAGTGAGACCACTCTAATTAGGGTGGGTCAACTTTCGTGTTAGTGAGACCACTCTTATTAGGGTCATCTATCGTGTTAGTGAGACCACTCTTATTAGGGTCAATTATCGTGTTAGTGAGACCACTCTAATTTGGGGGAGTCAACTATCGTGCTCGTGAGACCACTCTAATAAGGATGGGTCAACTATCGTGTTAGTGAGACCACTTTTATTAGGGTGGGTCAACTATCGTGTTAGTGAGACCACTCTTATTAGGGTCAACTTTCGTGTTAGTGAGACAACTCTTATTAGGGTCAACTTTCGTGTTAGTGAGACCACTCTTATTAGGGTCAACTATCGTGTTAGTGAGACCACTATTATTAAAGTCAACTATCGTGTTAGTGAGACCACTCTTATTAGGGTCAACTATCGTGTTAGTGAGACCACTCTTATTAGGGTCAACTTTCGTGTTAGTGAGACCACTCTTAATAGGGTCAACTATCGTGCTCGTGAGACTACTCTTACTAGGGTCAACTATCGTGTTAGTGAGACCACTCTTATTAGGGTCAGCTATCGTGCTCGTGAGACCACTCTTTTTACGGTCAACTTTCGTGTTAGTGAGACCACTCTTATTAGGGTCAACTATCGTGCTCGTGAGACCACTATTATTAAAGTCAACTTTCGTGTTAGTGTGACCACTCTTATTAGGGTCAACTATCGTGCTCGTGAGACCACTCTTTTTAGGGTCAACTTTCGTGTTAGTGAGACCACTCTTATAGGGTCAACTATCGTGCTCGTGAGACCACTATTATTAAAGTCAACTATCGTGTTAGTGAGACCACTATTATTAAAGTCAACTATCGTGTTAGTGAGACCACTCTTATTAGGGTCAACTTTCGTGTTAGTGAGACCACTCTTATTAGGGTCAACTATCGTGCTCGTGAGACCACTCTTATTAGGGTCAACTATCATGTTAGTGAGACCACTCTCATTAGGGTCAACTATCGTGTTAGTGAGCAAACTCTTATTAGGCTCAACTATTGTGTTAGTGAGACCACTCTTATTATGGTCAACTATCGTGTTAGTGAGACCACTCTTATTAGGGTCAACTTTCGTGTTAGTGAGACCACTCTTATTAGGGTCAACTAGCGTGTTAGTGAGAACACTCTTATTAGGGCTCAACTATTGTGTTAGTGAGACCACTATTATTAAAGTCAACTATCGTGTTAGTGAGACCACTCTTATTAGGGTCAACTATCGTGCTCGTGAGACCACTTTTTTTAGGGTCAACTTTCGTGTTAGTGAGACCACTCTTATTAGGGTCAACTATCGTGCTCGTGAGACCACTATTATTAAAGTCAACTATCGTGTTAGTGAGACCACTATTATTAAAGTCAACTATCGTGTTAGTGAGACCACTCTTTTTAGGGTCAACTATCGTGTTAGTGAGACCACTCTTATTAGGGTCAACTATCGTGTTAGTGAGACCACTATTATTAAAGTCAACTATCGTGTTAGTAAGACCACTCTTATTAGGGTCAACTATCGTGCTCGTGAGACCACTCTTTTTAGGGTCAACTTTCGTGTTAGTGAGACCACTCTTATTAGGGTCAACTATCGTGCTCGTGAGACCACTATTATTAAAGTCAACTTTCGTGTTAGTGAGACCACTCTTATTAGGGTCAACTATCGTGTTAGTGAGACCACTCTTATTAGAGTCAACTAGCGTGTTAGTGAGAACACTCTTATTAGGGCTCAACTATTGTGTTAGTGAGACCACTATTATTAAAGTCAACTATCGTGTTAGTGAGACCACTCTTATTAGGTAGAACTATCGTGCTCGTGAGACCACTCTTATCAGCGTGAACTCGTGTTAGTGAGACCACAACTATTAAGGTCAACTATCGTGCTCGTGAGACCACTCTTATTAAAGTCAACTATCGTGTTAGTGAGACCACTCTTAATAGGGTCAACTATCGTGTTAGTGAGACCACTCTTATAAGGGTGCACTGTCGTGTTAATAAGACCACTCTTACTAGGGTCAACTATCGTGTTAGTGAGACCACTCTTACTAAGGTCAACCATGATGATAATGAGACCACTATTATTTAAGCGAACCATCGTGTTTCTGTGATACCCTGAGGTTTAGGGTTCATGTGCCATGATAAGGTTAAAGTTCACCTTAAATAGTCCCATGGGTTTGACTTTTTCACAACATAAACATTGCTGCGATCACCGTAGGCACCCTTACATTTTCCATTTTGAATTTAGAAAATCAAATATTAGAGATGGTTTCAAAGAAAAGGAATTATTGGATTTGTCAAAAAATTAATAGTTTTTCCCCTTCACATGGCATAAACATAGTTACGGCTTAAAGATTCAAATAGCCATAAAAAAAAAAAAAAAAAAATCTTATTATTTTAAAATCCTTTATATTAACTTGTGGCGTCTGCTTGATAGCCGAAAAAACTTTGATCGATTTTCAACCCACTTCCCCGTATGCTAGCGAGCTGAAATTTTGCTGGCAGAGTCGTGGCGACGATAAAAATGATCTATCAAAATTTAAATCGATCGAATATCTTGTAATTAAATTAATGAATTTTTAGATTATCACAATGGAGCATGTATATTTTTGTACTAGACTGTCGCGGTGCGTATTAAAATGATCAACATTTTACAAATTTTTCTGTGGTGCAATGCGGTGCGTATTTTATTGACCATACTTTAAAAAAAAAAAAATTCCCCATTTGTAAAGGTTTATACTAGTCTTATCGCGTGGTGCGCATTATATTAAACATGTTTTTATAACATTTTTCCTGTTATCAAATCTAGCTGAAATTTAGCAGGCAGACTGTAGTAGTTTTTTTAATATATGAGAAATAACCAACATTTTCGATTTTAGGATTGTCGTGCGATGCCTATTATAATGAACATACTTTTGGTTATATCGCGAATATAAAGAACTTATAGTCAAAACTTTTTTTTACGTTTAAAAAAAATTAAATTCTTTATATCAACTCTTGGTGGTGTCACCTGGATCGCCGCAATAACTTTGGATCAATTTTTAACCCACTTCCCCATATGCAAGTGAGCTGAAATTTGCAGGCAGACTTGTGGCGATGATAAAAATGATATATCGAAATTTCCCCTCGATCGAATTTACTGTAATTAGATTAATTAATGTTATATTATCTCAATGAAGAATATATATATGTTTGTGCTAGACTGTCGCGCGGTGCGGTGTGTGTTATATTGAACAACCTTTTTAAAATTTTCCTTTCGCGTGCCGTGCGTATTATATTGAAAATACTTTTTATAATATATACCTGATCTGTAAATGTTTTTGTTAGTCTGTCACGCCGTGCGTATTATATTGAACATAATCAATACTTGTTATGTCTCAAACATAAAAGATTTATATTACGGTTTTACGGTTTTCAAAATTATTTATTAATTCCTTTAACTCCACATCTAACGCACACGTTCATGCCAAAAAAAAAACAAAAAAACAACCTTTAAAATAATTAAATTAAAAAAAAAACGTAATCGATTAATTATATGATTATATTGCATGTATAGATCCCATTAAGTTGCGATTCATTATTTCGCGAAATTGGTTAAGTCACGGTAGTTCCATGGCCTCCAACTTTTGTGACGTAACACAGCAAATTTTGTCTCCTATGCAAAAAATAAATAAGAACAATTTTTTTTTCACGTCTGCACGTCTAAATAAAAGAATAATAATACGAGGGAAAGTATGTAAGTAAAAAAAGTTAATAAATTGAAAAAAATATATGACAAATATCTTCTTAAATTTTAATACATCAAATTAATTTTAATCAATTAAAATTTTAACGATTAATCGATTAATTAAATTTTTAATTACCCCAGTCCTAAAAAAAAATAATTTAAAAATACCCGCCCATTTTCCCCAATTAATTATCAACGTCCATTTCAGAGAACCGACAGTCAACAACAGCTATTTCTCAAATCCATGTTATCCTATATTAGAAAGCTGGGTCCAAAGTTACATGGTTAAGTTCACCGTCTTATGTGTCAACGTGACCCTGATGTTTGGACTCCTGCTTGTCCTCTCTTGTCTGGTCGGCCCATTTTCGTATCTCACGTGACCAGTGCCACATGTACAACAAATTGTTGCGTCATCAGTCAGATGTGAGACTTAGAGTGAAACATGACTCCCTCCCTCCATACCTTGGAGAGAAAGGAGACTACCTCTCTGCCTGAGAGAGGAGGAAGACTATTCTTAATAAACGGATAAATCAATTCATTAATAAAATCCTTCTATTACCAAATAACGTATTTACTCTCATTGATCAGTAGAATTAGTATCATTTCTACATCTAAATTTATAATACAATCAAAAGCGTCAATTCTTCATCTAAATTTCTATTTAAAAAAATCAATCATAACAAACAGTCGCGTAGCTAGAAATTTGTTGGAGGTTGGGGGCCAGGGGGAACAACCTCTTTTGGGGGCCTCACAACATGGCGGTGGCGTAATATTTAATTCTTACTCTAATTCCAGTTGGGGCCCGGGGGGACTTTCGAATTTGGACCCCTCCCATAGCTACGCCACTGATAACAATAAATATCAATTCTACATATAAATATACATTGTTCTAAATTTAAAAAATTAAGCCGTTTATCCTTTTTACTCAATATTTGACCGCACTTATAGCAGCACGACAATCAATCTTGACTTGCTTTGAAAAAAAATTTCACTTGTTTAAATAGACATCAATGTTCAACTGTTCAATAGCCTATGTTGAATATTGTACAATTGTTCAATAGAGTGTGTTAAATATAGTGCAACTGCATGTTAAATAGAGAGTGTTGAATAATGTACAACTGTTCAATAGTGTATGTTGAATATTTTACAACTGTTCAATAGTGTATGTTGAATATTGTACAATTTTTGACTTGTCCCGAAATGTGCAATATTACCAAATGTATAAGCTGGGTAGCGAAGTGAATAGTGCGCTCGCCTCACAAGCTGAGGGGCGTGGAATCGAGCCCACGTAAAAGCCACTATAAAAATTTTGAAAAATGACTAACGCTGACCTGGAGAGGGATGGGCGTCGCCAGTGTCTACAAAGCCCGAGAATGTTCTAATGGAAACATTAGAACCTCTTACAACCTCGAAAAAAGAGGTTATGGGACTTAAAAAAAAATAGTAATAATAAATAATTTAGTGTGGTCAGGCAATGTACTTAATATTTGTCAGTTGACACTGAGTGGTCATGAAATATGACTTGTGAACCAATTGTGACTCCAAAACAATAATAAAACAAGTCTCGATTCACTGCTGCGAGGACTTGGGTCGCCAGACCTTGATTAAAACTTTTTTTTTTTTACTTTCCTCTCACGGGTAATCTTAGAGCGTGTAATTTTCAGTCATATTTCATATCATTAGCATAAATCGCTTAAGTTATTTATTAATGTTGATAGAAACTTTTTCAAATGTAAAGAATATTATGTAAAAATTATGTCATGATATGTTTAGACATAAAAGGTGTTATTTTTTTTACGGGTCCGAAAGCATAGAGAGTAAATTGATATGGATTTCTGGGGATCTGGATGTAGAGAGTACATTAATATGTATTTCTTAGATTGAGAATCAACACCCGGTTGTCCCTAAACCTAAGGGTCTAATGAGTTTAACTAATACACACTTTACGATAATGTAGGATATTTGACATTTTTATTCAGAAATCAAATTATTTTATATTTATTTAAAAGCAACAATTTCTAATCATGATAAAAAGACATCGACCTCTCCAGATACGTCATTTGTATTTCGAAGACATCAGAATGTTGACAAAGATGATAGAAGATGTTGTAATGATGTAACTACCATATTTTCTTGATGTGATAGTGACGATACACGTGTGATAGTGATGACACACGATGTGGTGGTGATGGCACGACCATGTTTTAATGTTTGTACAGAGAATATCCAAAGTTAAATGAAAATAATAACTGGAACTGGAACACACATGAGGCGGGATTGTCACGAAATAAATTACATTGTTCGACACCAGTTCAGACTTCAGTATCGAATTCCTTCCTCCAGAAAAAATTCTCTGGAATTTTTTAATTATTGGAGTATGGCCAAAACATTGAGAAAAGTTCACAAAAGTAGTATGTGTTTCATTGCACAGTAAGACAACGAACATTTTTTTAACAGGTAAATAAAATGACACATCATCCCAACCCCACAAAATTACATTGTCCAGGTGATGAGACCCATCACAATTCAAGCTGTGAATTGTTATTGCAATAATTGAAAATCCGTACTCCAAAATTTCACATATCTTTGTCTAAGCCAATATTTCAACGAGTATAAGAAACATCTTTCCGACTGCACACTTTAGTGGTAAATTGTTCGTGTTCAGACGGCACACTTAGGACAGTGATACCAATGTGACTGTTGTCATGGATACTGAGCCCCTCTTGCAGTTGAAAGTCTCTGATTTCATATCCAATAAAAGTCTTTTGGGGGAAAATGCATAACATTTGAGAAATTCGACTCCGAATAGTCAGTGGCACATGTGGTTTAGTCTTGAACGAGTATCATAGTAGGACGAAGGTAGAAAATATCATTGAAAACATCCAGCGTTGAACATGATCAGGTATCGGCTTTGTGTAAGTTTTTTTTGGAACAGGAACAAGTGCAATGAAACTAGTGCCGCAGTCCCCTGAGATGACTCTCACTCTGTCAGCATCAGGGTATAAATCACTAGTGATTTTTATTTTGTTAAAGGAGAGTAGGAGTTTATTTCAGAATCTCAGAAATTTAAAAGCAAAAAGATTTAAATCATTTTTATCCCGTTTAATTTGAAACTAGGTACGCCATTCGTTGGTGCCACGGTCAGAAGCAATAGAGCTAGTACAATACACCGAGAACCAAAGAATGTAAAGCAAAAAGAGGAAGTAGCTCGCACATTACAAAAGGGCCAAGTGGAACAATACAGTTAATGTAACCTAACACTCACTTAGGAGATTTAAAATGTTTTTAATTTTCTGATACAGAAAGTGTTGAAACCTGCAAGTCTGAAGAAAGAAAATAAAAAGAAATTTCGAATTGATTCCGAGAAAATCTACTCCTGGTTTTCAATTTTTAAAAACATTGTCTACTTCCAACTGAATTTCTCCTTGTCTCCCATCCTCTCCGACTCATTTGCACACCGTGACCCACTCTGTGTAAGTGCACGTTTGACACTCCACGTAGCAGCACCAATAAAACTTGCAGTTGCACCGTTCTGAACGACTGACACGAACTGTGTTGTATCCGCGCCCACAGCACAGCGTGTCGCAGTTGTCTATTCCATCGCTGCTCCTGTTGCAGTCTCGGCCCGTAGTTCCGGGCGAGTCCAAGTTTGGATTTTCTTCGCAGTAGTTCGGGGATTTCTCGTAGAACAGGAGATCCATCTTGTGCGGTCTTTGTCCATTCCTTTTGAAAAGTTTTGCATCCGCCGAATTTGTGATGTCAACCTGACGTTTGGGTAAAGGTTTATTATCAATATTTGGAACATGTATATTAGCCATTATTGTATCTATACTAATAAAAGGGAAAGGCCTAACTGACTGACTGACTCACTCACTCACTCACTCACTCACACGTTCATCACTAATTCTCCAACTTCCCGTGTAGGTAGAAGCATGAAACTTTGAGAAATTGTTGGGTACTTTTTCACTACGACAAATGGCGAAAAAGAATATTAAATATCTCACTCTTGTGGGGCCGGGGCCCCAAAAACTTTTTTCCCTACGTCACTAATTCTCCAACATTCCGTGTATGTAGTAGCATGAAACTTTGGGAAATTGTTGAGTATTCTCTTACGACAAAAATTGGTGAAAAAGAATGTTGAAAATCACACTCGTGGGAGCCGGGGCCCCAAAAATGTTTTTTCCCTTATATAAGCTATATACTAATTGAAAATCAATAATTCTCCAATTTCTCGTGTAGGTAGAAGCATGAAACTTTGGGAGGTTGTTTAGTACACTCTGAATACGAAAATTGGCGTAAAAGAATTTTAAAAATCTCACTCATGTGGGGCCGAGGGCCCAGAAACTTTTTTTTTACTTACATCACTAATTCTTCAACTTCCCGTGTAGGTAGAAGCATGAAACTTTGGGATGTTATCGGGTACCCTCTTACAACACAAATTGGCGAAAAAAGAATTTTGAAATGCACACTCATGGGGGCCGGGGCCTCAAAAATGTTTTTTTTTTCCTTATATAAGATATATACTAATTGAAAATCAATAAATCTTCTATTTCCCGTGTAGGTAGAAGCATGAAACTTTGGATATTTTTGAGTACATGCTTCCGACGATAATTGGCAAAAGAGATAATTAAATTTCCCACTCATGGGGGCTGGGGCCCCGAAAACCATTTTTCATTACATGAGCTATATATAAATTGAAAATCACCAATTCTCCTATTTCCCGAGTAGGTAGACTCATCAAAAGTTGGAGAGTTGATAAATACACTTTCACGATGCTAGCAGGTGAAATATTGTTTTAAATATCTCTTACTGCGGGGCTGGGGGCCCAAATTTAAAAACTGAAAATCACTAATTCTCCCATTCCCCATGTAGGTAGAAAGCATGAAACTTTAGGAAGTTGAGTACAATCACCCGATGATAATTGGCGAAAGAGAACGTTAAATTCCCACTCATAGAGATACTGGGGCCCAAAAGTAATGGGTTCCCAAAAAGTTTTTTTTGACTAATTGGTAACCAGGGGCCCAAATATATTTTTTCTTATATTAAAAACCGACTTATAAAAATTTCTTTAATTTTCCGTGTAGGTCGGAGCATGAAACTTTGGGTAATTGTTAAGTACCCTCTCACGACGAATTTTGGTCTAAAATAATTTTGAAATATACACTTATGGGGGCCGGGACCAAAAAAAAAAAAACGTTTGTTTTCTTATAGCCTATGAGATTTATAAAAATTGAAAATCACTAATTCTCCTATTTCTCGCGTAGGTAGACTCATGAAACGTTGGGGAATGGATAATTACACTTTCACGATGGTAGCAGGATAAAAAATATTTCTAATATCTCTTAATGGGGGCGGAAAGGGGGGGGGCAAAAGTAGTTTTTTTTTCTAATATAAACTATATAAAAATTGAACATCAATAATTCTCCCTTTCCTTTTATAATCGGTAGACCGATATTAAGTCTATCTTAATAAATTTATTTAAATAAATTTAGATTTTAGCATTAATACACACACAAACAAGCCCGGATCTATTAATGTCGTATTATAATATTTATAATATATATGCGTATACTATATAAAGAAGAGTTTGTTAAGATATTATAGTGACTTAAGTCATTCCAAGTGTCTACTGCAAAGAGTGACTAAGACTAGTAGTAGCAGAACTTACGTATGTCGTAGCGCTAGCAACACTCCACCGGATCGTCGGCTGTTACGACATGTCGTAACACTAGTTTCCTGACTAGCGCTACGACATGTCGTAACGCTAGCAACATCCCACCGGATCGTCTGCTGCTACGACAAACTTGTCGTAACGCTAGCAACATCCATATTATATATTATCGTTTGAAAATTTATGTTCCGAGACAATAGAAACAAAATCAAAATTATTTTTATAATACTTAATTCATCTCAATTAATGACGATTCATTTAAAGTTTAGTAAAGTGAGTTTAATAATTTTTTAAATCTAATATAAGCCCATGGGCCTGTATTCGGAAAGACTTTCCGTATAAATTTCCGAGCCAATGGGATAATTATCGTGTTGCCCCATTCACAACAGTAAATACAGGGACGTAATCCCTAAATATATCACCGAATATTTATGTTTGTATTTTACTATGAAGGAAAGATGTTGGACCTGATCTATTTGGAATGTGACAGTTGACCGTAACAAAATGTATTTTTTAAAGTGTTAAATAAATGTTAAAAATAACAATACAAATTACAAAACTTCAAGAAAAATAAGAAATGAAAAGCATAATTTTGCGTAACCATTTAAATGAATTACTTCCCTTCATATTACATTCCCCTTTTTTATTCCCATTAAACATACACCAAAAGCAAACAAAATAATGGTTAAAACTCCTCGCAAATCTGTTCATGAAATCTGTTCATTAAATATTTTCATTGAATATTTTCATCAAATCTGTTCATCAAATGTGTTCATCAAATCTTTTCATTAAATCTGTTCATCAAATCTTTTCATAAAATATGCTCATTAAATGAGTTTAAGAACTAATCAAACACCTTGGTAGCCTGCACCTTAGAGGCATCCAGTTTACACAATAATGTTTTCATGTACCTAACAAAATATGTGGTTACCTGTGCTGTCGAGGATAAACTTATACAAAGTATGTGGTTACCTGTACCATAGAGAATACCATTATACAAAGTACGTGGTTATCTGTACCATAGAGAATACCATTATACAAAGTACGTGGTTACCTGTACCAAAGAGAATACCATTATACAAAGTATGTGGTTACCTGTACCATAGAGAATACCATTAAACAAAGTATGTGGTTACCTGTACCATAGAGAATACCATTATACAAAGTACGTGGTTATCTGTACCATAGAGGATACCATTAAAGTATGTGGTTACCTGTGCCATAGAGGATACCATTAAAGTATGTGGTTACCTGTACCATAGAGGATACCATTAATCAAAGAATGTGGTTACCTGTACCTTAGAGGCAACATCATATTTTTTCCGCAAGACGTCACCAACTTTCCGGAAGTCTGGTGCCGCCTTCCAGCAGGTCTCAAGTTCACACGAGCCGGACATTCCATGACACTTGCACTGTTCCCGGACATTTCTTGTGACAGCCTGGAGGATGGAAGATGTCAAACTAAGACATTTTTTGTGACAGGTTGCTGGAAGGATGATATCGAATTAAGATTTTTGTGTGACAGCCTGGTGAATGGATGATATCAAATTAGAGGACATTTTTGTGACAGGCTTGTGGATGAATGATATCAAACTTAGACATTTTTTGTGACAAGCTGTTGGATGGATGATATCAAATTAAGACGTGTTTTGTGTCAGCCTTGTGGATGGACGATATCAAATTTAGAGACATTTCTGTGACATGCCGGTGAATGGATGATATGAAATGAAGACATTTCTAGTGGAAGCTTGGTGGATCCACGCTTTGTAGGATTTGTTATCAAATTAAGACACAAGAAGTATTGACTCAAAAGCAATAATCTTTCAACGCTTTTCTCTGCCTCTTAATCTCCTTATCTGCCCAAACTGCATGTGTACCAATCTCTTGAATTCTTACTCGCTCTCCTCTTATTAAAATATTTACATCTTATACTAATATATAGTAAACTAGAGAATCGTGTGTACCCATTATCTACTATTTTCCTGTTTAGAGGGCAGGCATATGAGTTGCCCCTTTCAGCTATTCGGAATAAATCACGTGATCTTGCCAACATGCAGACCCCAAGATGGCTTTTGTTATCCCTACGCTCACGTGCCACATGCAAGTACTGCAAGGTATACAAGTACTGCAAGGTATACAAGTGGAGGGTTGTGATTTGTGTCGTTGACGCAATTTTTTAATGTCCCTTATATATGTGACGGCAAGTTAAGATGTGTTCAGGT
This sequence comes from Radix auricularia, assembly GCA_002072015.1. NCBI lineage: Eukaryota > Metazoa > Mollusca > Gastropoda > Lymnaeidae > Radix > Radix auricularia. The sequence continues at coordinate 624,963 of MUZC01004239.1, read as the reverse complement.
TGTTTGCAGAGACGGAGGCATGCATTGACACAATGTAAGCAACTTATTCACATGTGCATAGTGATACATTTTATTCCAATCACTCAAACTCAAAAGTAATACCGCGTTATTCCCCACTGTCTTGTAAATAGGACATAGGGATGATTTGGTGTATATAGTGCCTGGATATAAAGTGAGCCTTTGTTGTCACATTTTCTTAGTCAATCATGCCAAGAAAATTTATTACAGTGGATGAAGTTGAATAGTTTCTTGAACAGTGCAAGGAAGAATATTAGGAAGCCACAGTATGTGTGTTTGTCCTGCGCCTTCCTGGACAAAGCAGAAAAGTTTGGCCTTCCCAAAAGACATCTGCATTGAATGGACAAGACCCAGCCTTCGCAGAAAATAATGTGCGACAAATTCTAAACCAGCCTACTCATGTGGAACTCTTTGAGGATTATTTTCTGCTAGTGGTATACGATCAATGGACTTAGAAAAAACTGATGCTAGAAGCGATCACGAATTTTAAAAATCAGTTGAAGAATTGGAAGTATTTCTTGGGATTGTGATTCTAACAAGATATCACACGATTCTCATCAGAAACAGACTATTTATTGAAGCGACACAGATGATCTTGTTGTATCTAGTACTATTATCAAGAATGTCATGTCCTGACACCGATTTCTGATATTGGAAACTAATATTCATTTTGTGGAAAATTCTCCCGCAGACAGCAACAAAGGTGATCAATCTTTCAAGATGAACATGTTTAAACTCTTGAATAGCAATATTCGCAAATTTGCTATTTTACATCCGTCATCAGCATTGATGAAATGATCGTGAAATATTCTGGGAGAAACAAACTGAAACAATTCATAAAAGGAAAGACCATCAGATTTGGATTTAAATATTTACCTTTGTGCTACAGCGAGGGATACTGCTCTACTTTCTCATTTTATTGTGGAAAGGAAACCACTGCAACCGATTGGCCCCTTGGTTATAGCGTAAATTGAATACTTTACATTACATTGTTGATCCATGCAGCTATGTCCTCTACTTTGATAACTTATTTACAAACATAGATAGATTTGCTGTCTCAGCTGGCAGATGCTGTATTTTGATCAGCCGCTGTGATTATAGAAAGCAAGAGTCAAAGAACATGTCTACTGAAGTCATCAAAAGAGATTTTTTTAAAAAATTCAGCTCGCGGAGACAGTGAGCACGTCTACGACAGAACATCTTAGTTACCTTTCGTGTGCTGGCACGACAATAACTTTGTAACAGTTGTCACAAATCACGATTTGAGCAGTTTCATGATGTCAAGCGAAGAGTGAAAGTGAAAGGCTAGAAAGACAACAGTGTGTTGAAAAGCCAATTTTGATCGCTAATCATAAATTATAATGTTCATAAGGGCGGTGTTGATCACCATGATTGCCTTGTTTTAGATTACTGTATTTGTGTTCACGAAAAGAAATGGTCCTGGTGATGATTTACTCACTGCATTGATATGGCCGTAGTGAATGCATGGATTCTGCACAAAAATTATCCACGGCTTAAATGCAAAGGCTCTGAAGGATTTCAGGCACGCAATTGATACAGCTCATTAGAAGATAACTATCAAACGCAAGCACACAGGAAGGCACAGGGTACCCAGTTACCAATGGAAGCTAATATGGTGAGATATGACGGCGTGGGAAACCTTTTGATGTAGAGGAAAAAACAAGGAGTTGTCATCATGAAGGATTCAAGAGTAACCCTCACAACGTGCAATCAGCCTTATCACAATACATGGTGTTTTTAGACTATGATTCCCTTTCTGTTTGGTTTATTCTTTCTAATAATTTTTTACTTAGGCGCTTTACACCGAGGGTTCCATACATTGTTACGGGTGTTAATTTACCAAAGATCCTCCCAGTTTCCTATTCAGAGGAAAATCTATATCTACACATGGAAACACAAAATAAAAAAATTAATAATTTATTTGGGTTTTCGGGACACTAAATAACAAAACTTTCACAACGGAAACAAAATCACTAACAAAAAATTATTTGGGTGCTAACGGGTTAATGACTTGACTACTGATTACACAATGGCGTTTCCATTACACACGAATTGATGATGTGACCACATAAGAACTGATGACAAAATCACACAAGAAATGATGACGTGACTACACAACAACTGATGACGTACTAGTCTCCCTGCACGATTGTTGTGAAGATTGATCTGTGAGTGCACGTCCCTGGCCACCTCCTTCGAGTCCAAGAATTTCATGGCGTACTTTGCGCCAAAGTCGATGTTGTGACTGCAGCCTCCCCACTCAAATGATCTCTCCACATCATCTTCTATGTGGCGACCTGTGGATGAGAAAATCCCTCAAATCCATTCCAGGTATATGGTCGCTCAACGTTGTTCCAAAACAAAATTTTCATTTTGATAAGATTTTAGTCCAAAGCTTACATATAATTATGTAAAGCTTGAAACTTTATTGTTTTATTGCTTCAAAGGTTACAAAGTTACATTATACTGTGAGAGGTTTGTAAATGTTTATATACCTTATACATTTTACAGCAATAACTATAACACTAAAGTGACTGATACAATGTGATACTTATTTTAGAAAAGAAATTTGTAATATGGAACGTTTATTTACACTGGAAAAATGTGTTTAGAATGGATGAGTTATAGACAAGAGACTCCGTCTTACCTTTCCTGCCGTGGACACTCATGTCACAGTCACATGACTTCAGTTTATAGACAAGAGACTCAGTCTTATCTTTCCTACATGTACAGTATTGTACAGTCATGTCACAGTCACATGACTTTAGTTTATAGACAAGAGACCCCGTCTTACCTTTCCTGCCGTGGACACTCATGTCACAGCCACATGACTTCAGTTTCCCCAAGCTGCAAGCCTTAGCCACTTGGTGAGTTACCCCAGCCGCAGAGATAGCGTAGGCGAAGGCGGTTTCTTTGTAACCTACTCAGATTAGAGATAAAATGATAAACAAAAGGTAATAAAGAAAAGTAATTTGTAAATGCTAACTAATCATTGACCATGCAATACGATTTCTTATTTTTAAAAGGAATTATATTTTTTTAAAAATGCTTAGACGTAAGTTGGTGTTTAGCCTTAAGTTGATGTTTAGCCTGCGAGTAGATTCAATAGACGGAAACTTTGAGAACAAATTATCGCGACTTAAATGGTGGAGGTTGTTGGCTCAATTTTGGTAAAATTTGAAAAGCGGCATGGAAAAGTTAGGGAGGGGGTATTAAAACTGACCTTTAGCTAAAATGGGGCTGGCATGGGGGTTTTTGTTTTTCTTTTCTAGGGCGGAACAGTTCCATCGATGTGTCCTCAGTTGGTGCTGGCACTCATGGACGGCAATCTGCACACCCTGGATAGCAGACGCAGTGACGTCAGGGTACTTCCGGCATAGGTTGTACTGCCCTGATGAGAGTTCTGGGTAGGTCTTGCAGACTGTGTTGGGGTCCAGAATCGGCTCCTTCTTAATGTTCAGGCGCAGTATATTGTTAGTTGTCCGCCTGGGAAAAACACATTTCAAATTTGTGGACTCATTAAACATTATGATGTTATCCGTATAAATTCCTAACCAATTTGGCAAATCCAATTAATTTTAATGTAAAAATATTGTATTTAATTAATTCTATATTTATAATTTGATAATTTATATAGCGTAGTACCCTAGCAAGCAGCTGGGCTTACAGCACTGCACAGAAATAGTAACGCGTATATTTATAAATGCATTGAAATTAAAACATTCATATTCATAACTAGTAAGTTATTTAAGACGAAGGAATAAGCTATTCGATGAGCCAAATATATATAAATTTCCCCATAGTCCATCAACTAGCAGTGTTTTCACTGGCTTGTGAATACTCCCCATATTTATTACTTTATTCCTTTATTTTCAAGGTGGATGTAAAAGAATAATTTATTTGTACATGTTTTTATGTGCACACGGGACCAGCCACTTTTAACTTGACTAAAATATATTTCATATCAGCGAATAGTGAGATCGTGGTTCTTAGTCTGAGCAATGTGTATTTTAATAGATGTATTGCATAACAAAGCACTTCTATTCAACTTACCCCAATCTGACTACTATATTATATACTACTCTAATTCATACTGACTACTATATATTATACAATTTACCCCATACTGACTACTGTATATTACACAACTTACCCCATACTGACTACTGTATATTATACAACTTACCCCATACTTGCTATTGTGAGTAAAATGCAAAGTATAGTCCAAGTCCAAACGTGAAACATATTTTGTTGACCTCCGTGGAAAATTTCACCCTGACCCCTGAGGTCATCTCGGTGTCTGGAACCTTCCGAAGTCGTTGAAAGTGAATCTTTTCCGCATAATCCAGGCACGTGGATTTATCCAGAGAGAACTCACTCACTCCTTGGGAGAGAATGTACAAAACCTGGCGATGAACTCTTTACATAATAAGTATCAAGAACATCTGGTGATGTCCAGCAGCCTTAACTCGTGATATCCAGTAACCTTAACTCGATCTCTCCAGCAGCCTTAACTCGTGATATCCAGTAACCTTAACTCGATCTCTCCAGCAGCCTTAACTCGTGATATCCAGCAGCCTTAACTCGATCTGTCCAGCAGCCTTAACTCGTGATGCCCAGCAGCCTTAACTCGTGATGTCCAGCAGCCTTAACTCGTGATGTCCAACAGCCTTTACTCGTGGTATCCAGCATACCAGATACTAATGGATTGATGTTGTCTCTCGTGTTTCAATATGGACCAATATGTCAAACGTTAGTCATGTTTAATGATCGATGAAGTTGGTGAAGAGCTTTCTGCACTTCTAGAATTATGCACAGCTGCGGATCTTCCCGATCTAAGTGTCTTGGCGCACTAATGTTCAGGTGTTACTCTAGTTGGGTGTGATACCGCCTACGTGAGCATCTAATGAAAAAAATCATGTTAAGCCTGGTACCTATTGGAATTCAGGACGTGTTAGCGCATTTTCGTATTATGTATCAGTATTTATGTTAGATATCAGAATTATGTAGTTATCAGTAATTGTGTTTAGATTTTAGACATATTTTTATGAATTTTCTTGTGTAATGAATATACCTGACATTTTTTAAAATTTAAAAGTCATTTCTTTACATTTAAAAAAAAATTATTTTCTCTTTAATCCAACTACAAGTCACCACAAATGATGACGTAAAACTCTCTAAACTTTTACACATATTCTAATGACGTCAACTAAAAAAAAACAACTAATTATTTTGCACCCTTTCGCACCACTCTTCAATGCTTGAAGTATTGTGCATTCGACTTCCGGCAATGGCGGCCGTTCCCTGCGCTAGTGTTACCTCTCGATTCGAAATATTTTTTGGTAGTTTTAACGGGGTTTTTAAACGGATCGAGTAACTGAGTGTTGATGCACAAATGGCAGGTCAGGACATACAAAAAACATATATACCTCATGGGTCTAGGACTTATGGATGCTATGATCAAGGGTGATGACAGACGGACGGACGGACGGACGGACAAAACGGGTGCAATAGCGATTTCGACATCTCGAAAATGCGCTAAAAATATATTTAAAAAATTGTTTTAATTCTGGGTGTGATGCTTGCCTAGGGTTACTATTAGGGTTAGGATTAAAATTAGGGTCAGGTTAAGGTTTAAGTTAGGTATAGGTTTAAGGTTAAGTTAGAGTTAGATTTAGGGTCAGGTTTAGGTTTAGGTTTGCCTCAATGTTAGAGTAAAAGTCGGGTTTAGGGTTAAGTTATATTTAGGGTTAGAGTTAGGGTCAGGTCTAGGGTTAGGTTATGTTTTGGGTGAATATTAGAAATGTCAAGATAAATCGTGGAATAAATCTTTTATTATGAATGGTGTAATGATGTTGCTTTGGTAGGATGAAAAAAAAAGTTTTGTTTCTGAAAAAAAAAAAGTTTCTGAAATGAGAAAACATTGTCTTTTGTATTAAGCTGAACGTGTGAACATTTAAGTATATGTTTGAGACATAAAAAACGCTTTTAGGTGCTGTTTCAAATGCTACTGTTGTCAGAGTAAAAATTGTATAGGTGGTAGGAATATAGTTAGTAGTAGTAGGTGGCATATGCTCTTGGAGGAATCGCAGACGTCACGATGATAGGCAAAGACCCCTCGTGGACGAGAAGGCTGAACAACACTTAAAATTGTTTCATTATCCGATATAGGGAAACTATATAAATACATTTATTATAAGAAATAGGAGGAAGGTATATAATAAATTGTTTCATTAGAAGAAATATAAGTAAAGCATTTTAAATTGTTTAATTTTAAGATATATAAGGAAAAGTATTGCGCATAGTTCAAGCTTTGTCAGCGTTGTGGTAAGTCATAATTCAAACTTTGTCAGCGTTGTGGTAAGTCATTCTAGTTTCTATAAACTCAATCAAATATAAGGCTTTGTTCTAAGATTAAGTTTCAAGTACTCATGAAGTCTATCACAATGATCTCAGACCATACGACTGGCCCCCAGCTGCTCACACCCATATCATTCTAAAATTGGACTGACCAGAAGGAACGTAGGGATCGCTTTCAGCCCTGGGCACAAAGACACATGCCCCGGAAAACCAATGGACTGGTTAGAATTCCCGAAAATTAGGGTGTCAATTTTCTTTGTGACTTCTGAGCATGGAACAAAAATATACAAAAACCATTTTGGGTGGTACTAAATGCCGTGCGTTTATAGGTGAGGGGGCAAAAGGTCACAGACACCGTCAAAGGTTTAACACTTTGATTCTGATAGACTTCAGCAAGGAAAAGACTTTGATATAGAGATAGTAAAATCCTAAACTCAAAATAATTTTTCAATAAAAAGTATTGATAAATTTCTCAGAAATCTGCCCTAGAGAAAATTCAAAGAAATATAATATTCGATTTTGTTGCGCTATATGTTATTTTAGTATGTGGTCATTGAAATTTTGTTGCCATAAATCTATTGTAAGAAACATGGAAGCGAATATAGTAACATGGTTTTAGAGTGTTAAAAATGTGTTCTTTCTCGTGATCAAGCATTGAATGTTAATAAGGTGAAGATAGGAGGAAACTCAATTCTCATTGAACGTTTGCGATAAATGGACGGCTGGTAATTTTAAATTGGCCTATTAGAATATCAATGTTAGTTTGACATTTATGATTTTTTACTTGTTGATATTGACAGATCAAAATTGGCATTAGGAAATTGACATTAAAATATCTTACTTTGATTTACCATGATCTCAATTCGATTTTTTATTTTTGATGTGACGGAAATTTATCACAGATATTGACATAATCAAAAATTTACCGGGCCGGGCTGGGCCGTTTTGACCGGAGCCATTATGTCGGGGCCGTTTTGTCCGGTGCTGTTTTGACAAGTCACGGTAATAGTCAAAACATGTTTTACTTCTGAAAGTGAATATGCGTTATATATTTTCAGCTTAAAATCCATGTTTTAAGAAAAATAAACTAATCTTATCTTACCTCATTTGTTGTGTCGTTTGTTAAATAATCCGTATTCAAATATCTTGGTTTTTTGTGAATGTGAGTTAGCTAAAAGCGATCCGAGATTGACCAGCTCAAACTCAAGCCCTAAACCAAAAGAACGGTCAGGTACATCCCCTTAACATACAACACACTTGAACAGGCGCCAAACGGTGTTAATGGCATGCACATAAATATACAACCCAACAGCATATTTAGGACCCCAAATATTTTCACAACACTTTGATGCTGCTTTGAAGATTTCTAGTTCGGGTCAATAGTGGGCGGCCGTTTGAGTTCTGGACATGGCCAGGTATGGGGTACGAGAGTTTATAGTTACCGCGAGGAACTTCAACTTTGATGGAATTCCTTGTCTTGAAACAAAGGATTTGTGGGAGGAAGGGGAGAGGGGTCAGGAGACAGCGATGTACTCGTCTAATCAAAGAATGGAATTCTCTGGGATAACATCTATCTTGGATCTTGGATGAGTTCAAAGGGAAAGCTTGGGAGGAATGAGTCGGATGTTGAGGACATTAATACGGAGGTATTTGACTGGCGTACGATTGTGTTGCCATGATCGACAGGCAGGTCAGGTGGTAGCATAGTTCCTAGGCAGCGCAATTTATCTGAGAGATGTATTGCTAGATTTCCATGTATTGGGATAGGGATTGGTTAGGGATAAAAGAAAATACATTTGTCAAAAAAGAGATTTGAAACATTATCCTTTTCAAATAGAAAATACGCCTTTAAAGGTGCTGGCGCAAAGCTTTGTGACGTCATATTGGAAGGAGGTTTTAAGTTTTTGTGACAACGCATGATGAGGGGGAAGGGAGGGGTGAAAAATAGGGTAAAATCGTGCTGCGTTATTTATGGACGGCCCCTTACTCATTTTTGGGGAATCCCAGTGTTAATGACAGGCAATCAATTTAAAAAAAATCAATTAAAAAATCAATCAATATAAAATCAATATTAAAATAAGTTTAATCAAGATTAAATATATGCATTCAAATGACTTTTTTCACTATCCTTGTTTAGCTGAAAATTTACTGTTAGAAGATGAATGATTTGATAATTATTCACTATTTGGGGTGGGGTTGGTGGAGGCGACCCAATAGAACAAGTCATTTCAAGTGTCGTTGTATTGTTTACATTTTTCAGTTTGTTAGAGTGAGGTTACTAAATTGTCAAAGACCAGAAACTTGCTCTCTACACTACAGAATTTATTGCCACAGACGAGCCAACTTGACCTTTGGGATTTTCTCTTTTGGTTTCTGACGAATTTAACTCTATCAGACTTACAGGTGCAGAGATAGTGGGGAGTGGGGAGCGGGAGGACATGGGGGCTCAATACGGACAGACAACAAAGGAAAGCAGGATGAAATGTAAACACAGATCGCGTATACAGTTCTAATCAAAGGAGTAATCCTGGAAATAAGATCCTTGTGTAATGTACTGTTGGATATATAAGATTATGTATTGCGATGTTAGACAATCGTCACTGCCTCTACAACAGGGGTTATCAATTTATAGCTCACCGTGAGCAAGTTTGTTGACCCTTGTTCTACGCCGTTCAGATATATGTCTTGTACGTGACAACTTATGTCCAGTGCGTCTTTTTAATGTGGATGCTTATTACGTTAATAGTAACACGCTTATTAAAAGTATAATTTGCCGTGTCCAGCCCCATTGGTCGATCGTGTTTACCTTCATTATATTTATAATATGTGTGCTAGTGATATCCTTGAAAAAAAAACACAATAATTTATTGGTATCAAAAAGATTGCAGTCTAATTTCAGCACCTGAGAGCAATCTTAACTGTAGTCTAATTTCAGCACCTGAGAGCAATGTAATCTGTAGAGTCTAATTGCAGCTACTGTTGCTGAGCTTTTTATTCGCCTTGTAACGATTTGGTCACTTGGATACTTGATCTATTGCCATAAGCGACTACTCAAAGTGACTCATATAATTTTGCTACAAACTTGGACAAATGTAGCTACTCTGGTTGTCTAATGTAGCTACTACCATTGGCTAATGTATCTACCTACTCCTGTTGACTAATGTAGCTATTATACTACCGTTGACCAATGTAGCTACTATCATTGACTAATTAATTATTCCCGTTGACTACTGTAGTTATTACTTTTCACTAATATAATTATCAGTGGCGACACTAGGGTAGTGCGGTGGGGGCGGGCAGCCTTGAGTGACACCAAAATGAAAAAAAAATATGTTCCAGTTATTTGGCATTTGAAAGCTCGAAGGAGTTCTATGAGTTAAGTCGTAATGGGGTGACACCGTGAGCTACCGCCTCGGGGGACACCATGAGCTAACGCCTCGGGTGACACCATGATCTACCGCCTCGGGTGACACCATGAGCTACCGTCTCGGGTGACACCATGAGCTACCGCCTCGGGTGACACCATGAGCTACCGCCTCGGGTGACACCATGAGCTACCGTCTCGGGTGACACCATGAGCTACCGCCTCGGGTGACACCATGAGCTACCGTCTCGGGTGACACCATGATCTACCACCTCGGGTGACACCATGAGCTACCGCCTCGGGTGACACCATGATCTACCACCTCGGGTGACACCATGATCTACCACCTCGGGTGACACCATGATCTACCACCTCGGGTGACACCATGAGCTACCGCCTCGGGTGACACCATGAGCTACCGCCCCGGATGACACCATGAGCTACCGCCTCGGGTGACACGATGAGCTACCGCCCCGGGTGACACCTTGAGCTACCGCCCCGGGTGACACCATGAGCTACAGCCCCGGGTGACACCAATTCTCGTGATCTCGCTTTTTCAGCATTGAAATTTATATATGAAAAAACAAATAATAAAAACTGGAATGATCATTTAAACAATTTCCAACAAAGAATTTCCGATTTTTTTTACAAGGAAAACTATTCTAGATTACATTAAAAGTAATTTCAAATCACTAACTCTGAAACTTAACAAAACAATTGCAATCTACAAATAATTATTGCTGCTAAAATTATGGGATTCGAAGGAAAAGAGATTTAAAAAAAAATTCCTTCTGTAACATTATTCTAAATATTATTACCTATCGTTTGGCGTTTGTTTCAACCCGATGGACGTCATGGTAACCGAGAAATTGACAAAATACTGATATTTTTATTTTCCAGGAAATCAGGTAAACCGTTTCGGAATTTTTTTTAGCCCGTGCACATCCTTGAGACCACTTTGGCATATTTGCAAAAGATCAAAACTCTCTATCTGGTATGGTTCAGGAGTAATTGCTTGAGCAAGCTCGAGCAGACAGGACAAACTTTTCAAATATATAAACGCAATTTCCCAGAGGAAATTGCGTCAAAAATTAATGGAAGAGTGATCTGTTATCCGTTTATTGATTTTAGAATTTTTTATACATAAAAAGTTATGTAGCTTGATTTGTTTACCCTAATCCTAACACTTACTCTAACCCTAACCTTATTTCCTAAGCCTAACTTTGAAAGGCCTCCAAAGAATATATCCATAACGTGTAAGAAATGGTTGTTGAACAAAAAAACTTTCTAATTCCTTATGTCCATTTGGTAAAAGATGGGGTCTTTACCCATCCTCATGTCAGCACACTTTTAAAAAATATCATTGTTAATACGCTGCCTCCCTCCTCTTCGTTTAAATAGGAACATTCGTTCATAAAAAAGTACACATAATTATATTTAAATTTAATTAAAAGTTCGAGTGGCGCGTTTGGTATTTTATAGATGTGACTTTACTAGATAATAAAATATCCTGTCATGTCAGTTGTCATGAATTCCCCATCCATATCTGCATCCAGTTAGTGTAATAAAAAACAAATGTATGCACTAGTCATTGCCTTGTAAATAGAACAACAGTCATAATTACCGGGGTCATAGGTTAAAATAGTGCACACCGAGATACTGTAAGATTAATAGTGAGAGTGGATTGACTGTACACAGAGGCAATGGAAGAGGTAAGGAGTACACAGAGACAATTGAAGAGGTAAGGAGTACACAGAGACAATGGAAGAGGTAAGGAGTACACAGAGACAATTGAAGAGGTAAGGAGTACAGAGAGACAATGAAAGAGGTAAGAAGTACACAGAGACAATTGAAGAGGTAAGGAGTACACAGAGACAATGGAAGAGGTAAGAAGTACACAGAGACAATTGAAGAGGTAAGGAGTACACAGAGACAATGAAAGAGGTAAGAAGTACACAGAGACAATTGAAGAGGTAAGGAGTACACAGAGACAACGGATGAGGTAAGGAGTACACAGAGAACAGGAGATGTGTGAGAGAGTGCGTTGACAGTGTACACTGAAAGAAGGTAAGAGGTAGTCATAGCATCTGGTGAGACAAAGTAAGAGGTAGTGACAATATGGAGAGACAAGGTAAGAGGTAATGAAAGCGTAGTAAGCCAGTGTAAGAGATAGTGAAAATTTGGTGATACATTGTAAGACGTAGTGAGAATGGGGTGAGGCAAAGTAAGACATAGGTGGTGAGAATGTGGCGATTCAAGGTAATAGGTAGTGATAGTGGGGTGATACTTTGTAAGACGTAGTGAGAAATGGGGTGATATAAGGTAATAGGTAAGTAGAATGTGGTGAGACAAGGTAAGAGGTAGGTAGGGAGAATGTGGTGAGACAAGGTCAGAGGTAGGTAGGGAGAATGTGGTGAGACAAGGTCAGAGGTAGGTAAGGAGAATGTGGTGAGACAAGGTAAGAGGTAGGTAGTGAGTATGTGGTGAGACAAGGTAAGAGGTAGGTAGTGAGAAAGTGGTGAGACAAGGTAAGAGGTAGGTAGTGAGAATGTAGTGAGACAAGGTCAGAGGTAGGTAGGGAGAATGTGGTGAGACAAGGTCAGAGGTAGGTAGGGAGAATGTGGTGAGACAAGGTCAGAGGTAGGTAGGGAGAATGTGGTGAGACTTCGTTATCTACAATTACGACAAAGCGCTCAGATTTCGTTTTGATGGAATACGTGAATAATCCGCATCAAGGGCTCTCAAAATTTGACTTAGATAGGGGCTAGCAATGTCAAACTATGTAGAGAATGAAGTTATAGAGGCGAATCGTTCCGACATCATGTGGAATATTACTTGTTTCAAGTAGGTCATCAAAAGCTTACTTTAAGAACATCTTTAAAAAAGAGTGTGGGGAAAATAACTTTTTTAAAAAGAAATATCATTATAAATTGCAGAAATCTGGAAAACGTTTTGGAACACGTACATAATATTAAATGGCGATTTCCTTCTAGTAAGATATAGACAAATTAATTATCATGGTAACGTCATAAGCTGTCGAATCCTACTTAAATACTTAAACGCGAGTCATTGAATTCGTTTTTGATGATTTTGAGAAGCCCTGATTAAGCAGTCTGATTAGTGTCATACATTTCTATCCTATTAGGATTGTGCTACTGGTAGATAGCATCTACGCTACTCTCATACCAACTTGTCTCGTCCACGCGTCATGCCTTCATGTTTTTTTCTTTTAAGAGCCTTGGGGCTTTCTTTACTTTTAGATTAGCGGTGTATAAGGCTGAGTGAACCTGATGATTATACCGGGATGGGGGGGGGGGAGAAAGAGAGAGAGAAGCTTCCGGGCAGAGGGTTAACCGCTGCTTGTAATCCTTTTCAGGATGTAAAGAAAATAAAAATGACTTCAACTTAATTTATTTTTTTTTAAAAAGCCCTGTGTTTATAAAAAATTCTTGGACAAGTAGAATTTAAGCAGCATCAAAATTTAATTTTTAATTGGACGTTGAATTAACTATGATGCTAGAAGAAAGAGCACTATTTTTTATTATAAAAACTAGCAATTTACTTGCGCTTTGCTGAGGAAATTAGGATTTCAATTAACGTTGAGAACCCGCGTATCACCAATTCAAAACACCTATTGATTTTAATTTAAATCTGAATCAAGATAGATATACTAAATATATTAACTTCAACAGTTCAGGCGCCTATGTACACACGAGCTTGGAGATTTAAAGATGCGTCTTTTTTATATAACTCATATTGGGAAAAAAACCTATATTTCGGCAATCGTCCCCCTAGTGAGAGGTGATTTAATATTTTTTGCCTCTTACCATCGGGATAGGGGGAGGACGGTACTCAACAACTTCCAAAAGTTTCAAGCTTTTACCTATACACGGAAACTTGGAGAATTAGTGTTGATTCAGTTTATAGAGCTCATTTTAGGTGGGAAAAAAAAAAAGGTTTTGGGCCCCCAGCCACACATGAGTGGAAATTTTTAAAAGTTTATATAATTATTTTGCCTTGTCTACCGACACGGGAAATTAGAGAATTATAGATTTTCAATTTTTATAAATCTCATATAAGAAAAAAAAGGTTTTTGGGGCCCCGGCCCCCATGAGTGTGTATTTAAAAATTCTTTTACACCGACTTTCGTCGTGTCGTGATAGGGTACCCAACAACTTCCCAAAGTTTCATGCTCCTACTTACACGGAAAATAGGAGAATTAGTGATTTTCAATTTTTAAATAGCTCATATAAGGAAAAAAATGTTTTTGGGGCCTATGCCCTCAAGAGTGTGAATTTCAAAAATCTTTTTCGCCAATTTTCGTTGTAAGAGGGTACCCAACAACTTCACAAAGTTTCATGCTTCTACCTACGTGGGAAGTTGGAGAATTAGTGATCAATCAGTGAGTCAGTCAGTAAATCAGAGCTTTCGCTTTTATTAGTATAGATATTTGCAACATGTTGGGAGTGGAGATTATTGTGGCGGGGTGGAAACATTTTGTGAATGGTGGCATGGTGGAAACATTTTGTGAATGATGGGCAGGGTGGAAACATATGAAGAGTTAGGAGAGTGGGGGCAGGCTGAAGCATATTTGGAATGGTGGCAGGGTGGAAACATATTTGGAAAAGTGGCAGGGTGGAAACATATTGGGAATAGTGGCAGGGTGGAAACATATTGGGAATGGTGGCAGGGTGGAAACATATTGGGAATGATGGCAGGGTGGAAACATGCTGGGAATGGCGGCAGGCTAGAATCATGCTGGGAGTTGCGAGAGTGCAACTGTCTCTCTCTCTCTCTCTCTCTCTCTCTCTCTCTCTCTCTCTCTCTCCTCTCTAACATTTTCTTCTTAAATCGTTCTCTGTCTTTCAAACTATCGCTCTGTAACTCTCTCTTTCTCTTTTTCTCTCTCTAAAACTCTCTTTGTGTTTTATCACCTTCTCTCTTTCTAATGAACAACCAATTAGTAGATGTTTATATGATTACTCTATTGATTTTTCAATGCAGTAAATGGTATACTGTAGTCATCCTATATAATAGAAGGCAATTTTCTGTCCGTTTATCGATAGCGATTGGTCCCTCAAACTCCTACCGATTTCCACAACTAATCAGAAAAATTAAATCTCATTTACATATTGAACAAGTTTACGCAGACGTTCAAAGCGAGTTATTTTGTGAGCAGTATTTTTTCCAAGACTTTATTTTTAGTGGTACGCGTTGGGATTTATAGTCAAAAACTTTTTTCTTTAAAAAGGTTATTTATTGTAACTCTAATGAATAGTATTTTAGTCGTGGTGCACATTTATGGCCGGTCGAGGCGGTTGTTGGAGGGGAGGTACAACATGCCACCGAAACGACGGCGGAACGTCCTTGGACGGTGCTTTGTTGCTCGTTAAGTTATAAATCTCTCTGGAGTTTAAGCAAGTAACTAAGAGGACATTTCTTATGAAGTATTGAACTGACGTTTCATTCACCAGACAAAGCAAATACCAATGCGAAAAAAAGGAAGTTTCAATGGAGAATGCCATTTTCAATAAATGGAAAAACATTTAGTAACAACGTATGAGGCCATCGTCAATGCTATACAAAACATTTATTTTCAACAGACAAGGTCCATGACGAGGTACGATTGTACACTATAGGTTAATATGAAAGGAAAAATTATTAGCTTTTGAAAATTGTAGCATCGTAATGGTTAAGTAACATGTATTATCAAAACTATATTTAAGTATAAATTCAGTAATATGTATTATCAAAACTATATGTACGTTGTATCAAGTAAGTGTATTTACGTAATAGTTTGGTAGCATATAGAGTCTATTATCAAAATTATATGTATGTTATAATTTAATATAATGTTTTCTTTCAAATATATTTACGAAACAGTTAAGGAACATTTTTTTCAAAACTAGATGTGCGTACTAAAGAAGTAACATATATTATTATATAATTAAAACTATATCTACTTATTAGTTAAATATATTATCAAAACTATAATTACGTATTATTTCAGTAACAAATATAATAAAAACTTTTTTGACGTATTACTTTAGTAACTTATATTATCAAAACCATATTTACGGATCAATTTATTTACATATTTTCCCACAAATATGTTTGCGAAACAGTCTAGTAACATACTTTTTCAAAACTAAATTTGTGTATCAGGGAAATAACATATAGGTCTAGACCCTATTATCAAAACTATCTTTAAGTATTATTACATTTTTAAAAATTATCAAAATTCATTTAGATCTACGTATTAGCTGTGTAACATACATTCTCAAAACGATATTATCGTATTATGGATGATCAATATATAAGACGAAAAGTTACAAATCTTTATTTACTGAAAAGTTTTGTAACATATAGATCTAAGACATTTTATCAAAACTATATTAACGTAATAGTTTAGTAACATTAAGTATCACAATTTTATTCGCCAACAGTTTAGTATCATAATATATTATCAAAACTTTGTTTACTTCAAACTATAGTTTATTAACATTATGTATCAAAATTATATTCGCTAATAGTTTAGTATCATACATTATCAAAACTATATTTACTTAAAACTATAGTTTAGTAACATTATGTTCTCCAAAAGTTTGGTATCAGGTATTATCGAAACTATGTTTACCTATAATTTTAGTAACGAATATTATCCCGGCTCTGAGATGCTCTTCCTACCTGTTGTTGACACTGCATACTGTATCCATAGGCTGCTAGAAGTCCTGAGGTCTTAGACTTGCAAATCATGTAGCGGCGCGGAATGCGGTACGTGTGTGGGTGTGGTGTGTGGTGGGGGACGGGGAGAAGATGGTGATGCGTGGAATGGAAATCTGGATAATAGTCTGCACACAGATTAAAAGTAGCATACCCTAGACATAGGTGTTCCCCCCCCCCAACCAAACCCATGCAGAGGGGTCTCCACTGCATAATGGTTGATTGTTTACTATTTCAAGCTTGGTCCGTAGAAGAAATTCGCAATACAGACTAGGCACACTCATTAGTGATATAGCGCCATGACATTGTCCCAACTAGACACGCAGACTAGAGATATATACTAACTCTACCTGTCATCATCTTCAAATAAAAAACCTAACATCGCCTTTATGATAAAAAATCTAACATCACCTTCAAATATAAAATCTAAAATCGCCTTCAAATCAAAAACCTAATCGCCTTCAAATCAAAAACCCTAATCGCCTTCAAACAATTATCATATATTACATAAATCCAGATACCTACTTGGACCTAAAATGAGCTACAAAAACAAAATGCCAAAAATTGAATACAGACCAAACACCTAAAACACCCCCAGACTAAATACCTAAAGTAAACCACACACCAAGTACCTAAAATACCCCTAGATAAAATAATTAAAGTCTACTATACATAGTACCTAAAATCAAAACAGAAATAGTCCCTAAAATGGCTAACATATGGCACCTTATACCTTAAATCATATACAGAAAAAAACACTACCTAAAGAATTTTTTAAAACAGCAATCCCTTATGATACAATAAAATCTGAATGCTCAATCGTCTCAGAAAGCACCGTATCACAGGTTGTTGAGGACTGAGCAAATCCCATGGATTTAAATAAGTTCAGACAGATTTTTAGCAATAAATGTGTTTCGCAGGGTTCATTCGTAGTGCGCATAATTTATGTCAGAAGATGTGATCTTCGTTATTTACACCTTACGAATTGCAGCTTGCTATGATCTTATCTCCCTTGGCTAAATTCGCGGTCTTTAATTTCCCTTCAGCCTTCATAAAAATATGCATTTTTCGGGCTGTTGGCAAATTGCTCGAAGTCCTAGCGATAAGTATTGTATTTCCTTTTTCTAATGCCCACCCTCTGTATTTTGTGGCCCTTCTCAATATTTAGTCACGTGGTTATAGGACCATTCTTTACAATACTTTACATCAATATTTAGTCACATGGTTATAGGACCATTCTTTACATCAATATTTAGTCACGTGGTTATAGGACCATTCTCTACATCAATATTTAGTCACATGGTTATAAGAACATTCTCAGCATTATTATTTTGTCACATGACCGAACTGTATGAACACAGCTCATTCATATCCTATATATTATATTATTAACAAACCATATAAATGATCATTCGGCTCTTTAAAACCCAGTTGCGTAACAGTAGAGAGAGCTATAGATGGGGAGAAGAAAAATGCAAATGAGCAGACAAATGGGACCGTTGATTGCATCACATGACCCAATTATATGACGCCATGTCACGGTACCCTACTGGAGGATGGTGACACCTGACAATAGATGGCGTGATGTGACACTTTCTGTCAGACAAGTAGGTGAATGGTAGGCAGAAATAAAATGGGTTGGAAGGGGGGCGATGATATGTAACCTTTATTTATATTGTTGTCAAATGTTTATGTTAGAATATAGAAAATCATAAGAATATCGTCTTGGAATCATGTCCGTTAATAATGGAATAAGGCAAGTCGTGGTGGTGTAGGGCAAGTCGTGGTGGTGTAGGGCAAGTCGTGGTGGTGTCGGG
>MUZC01004239.1:524312-587947 GCA_002072015.1 Radix auricularia | reverse complement strand
GTCCGTCCGTCCGTCTGTCATCACCCTAGATCTCAGCATCCATAAGTCCTAGACCCATGATGTATATATGTTTTTTGTATGTCCTGACCTGCCATTTGTGCATCAACACTCAGTTACTCGATCCGTTAAAAAACCCCGTTAAAACTACCAAAAAACATTGCGAATCGAGAGATAACACTGGCGCAGGCAACGGCCGCCATTGCCGGAAGTCTTAGTATTATCAAAAGTATTCATTTTTTTTTTTGTTGACGTCATTAGAATATGTGTAAAAGTTTAGAGAGTTTTACGTCATCATTTGTGGTGACTTCAATCAAGATCTTAGCGGCCCAGGGGCAGAAATTGAAAACTTTTTCGAAACAAGCTTCAACATTCAACTACTTTCACCAAGATTGGCAACTACGATCTATCAAACAACAATTGACGGAGTATTTGGGCGATTAGCTGATTACAATTTAGAATGTTTCATTTATGAGTCCTATTTCAGTGACCACAAACCACTTGTAGTTAGATTAAAGAGAAAATAAAAAAATTTAAAATGTAAAGAAATGACTTTTAAATAAAAAAAATTTCAGGTATATTCATTACACAAGAAAATTCATAAAAGTATGCCTAAAATCTAAACACAATTACTGATAACTACATAATGCTGATATCTAACATAAGTACTGATACATAATACGAAAATGCGCTAACACGTCCTGAGTTCCAAAAGGGACCAGGCTTAACATGATTTTTTTTTAATGATCTATTGTTAATATTTTCGTTGTACGTCGCTTAGAATTTCACCTTTAACATAGATCATTTTATTGATAAAATACTTTTAAAATGTGAAATTTTGTTAAATTTACATTTAATTTACGTTGTAATTATTCACATTAAATTAACGACACCTGTTGGAACTTTTCACATTCTTTCTGCCTTTCTTTTTACTTTCTTTCTTAAAACCTTCTTGTTTGTTTATGTGCTCTGATTTTTACATTTCAAAGTAAAATTTTAAATTGTGTCGATATTCTTATCTTATCTTAGATATACAGACGCTCCTTCTATGCAGAAGATAATTGCGTCCACAGACCATGAGAGATGATCTGTTGGCAAGTGATGCAGCGGTCACAGGCCACGGCTATAGGGGTTCCACGCATTACCCCAGCCGCCTAACTATTGTCTAGTTGGGTACCCATTCGGAGCTGGGTGACTCGGGGACTCCTCAGGCCCCGAGAACAAATCCTCACTTTCGTGTGGATTCGAACTCGTGACCATCAGTGTGACAGTCGAGAGCGCTACCTCTCGACCACCACGTCCCCTGCATTGTTACACCGGGATCATGACAGACAGTGTGAGAGTGACTGGACTATAAGATTTCAGCTGTCGAGGGCCCATAGTGTGTATGACCCAACAGTGTGAGAATCACTGAACTATAAGATTTCAGGTACCGGTGGCCCATAGTGTGACCCCACAGTGTAAGAATCACTGAACTTTAAGATGTCAGCTATCGGTGGCCTATAGCCTATAGTGTGACCCACAGTGTAAGAATCACTGAACTATAAGATTTCAGGCATCGGTGGCCCGTAGTGTGACCACACAGTGTAAGAATAACTGAACTTAAAGATTTCAGCTATCGGTGGCCTATACCCTATAGTGTGACCCCACAGTGTAAGAATCACTGAACTTTAAGATTTCAGGTATCGGTGGCCCGTAGTGTGACCCCACAGTGTGAGAATCACTGAACTATAAGATTTCAGCAATCGGTGGCCCATAGTGAATAGTGTGACCCCACAGTGTGAGAATCACTGAACTGTAAGATTTCAGCTATCCATGACTGGATTAGTTTTTATTGACCAAATCTGCTTATGGTAAATGTGAAAATAAATCGATATCGGAGCTGTGTTTAGAGCGTAGTTTTAGTTAAATCAAGTCTCTGTTTTGGAACACTGGACTTAACTGTTCCATTGATCAAGACGGCTAAAGAAAAAAACAGATGTGATTTATCTTATTCCATCTTATCTTTTACAGACGCGCCTTTTATACTAAAGATTACTGCGTCCTACTCTTATCCATGATTTACGTCTATTCTCGCATTTCAGCTGAGCTTTAAATGTTGATAACGCGTCGGTTTACCTGGATACCTCTGGCAACCTATGCCACGTCGGAACTCCGGACGGAAAGAATGAGATGTGTAAATTTTGATAATGTTTATGAAATAAGAAAAGTGTTTTTATCCATGTAGCATATCTGACGGTTGTACTAGGTTATCTTTGTGATGTATCTCCATGTTATAATTATTTGACTTAATGCATTATTACTACTCTGCACTTCGTTCTTCTTTTTAGCGCATTTTCGAGAAGTCGAATGCGCTATTGCACCCGTTTTGTCCGTCCGTCCGTCCGTCTGTCATCACCCTAGATCTCAGCATCCATAAGTCCTAGACCCATGATGTATATATGTTTTTTGTATGTCCTGACCTGCCATTTGTGCATCAACACTCAGTTACTCGATCCGTTAAAAAACCCCGTTAAAACTACCAAAAAACATTGTGAATCGAGAGATAACACTGGCGCAGGGAACGGCCGCCATTGCCGGAAGTCTTAGTATTATCAAAAGTATTAGTTTTTTTTTTGTTGACGTCATTAGAATATGTGTAAAAGTTTAGAGAGTTTTACGTCATCATTTGTGGTATATTCATTACACAAGAAAATTCATAAAAATATGTCTAAAATCTAAACACAATTACTGATAACTACATAATGCTGATATCTAACATAAGTACTGATACATAATACGAAAATGCGCTAACACGTCCTGAGTTCCAAAAGGGACCAGGCTTAACATGATTTTTTTTCTTCTAGTGTTTCAAGGTTTAATGATTGAACTGATGATTTGTATCTATTTTAGTGAAGTTATGTGGCTCCTGTTTGTATCTATTCTATAGAAGTAATATGGCTCCTGTTTGTATCTATTCTATTGAAGTAATATGGCTCCTGCTTGTATCTATTCTATTGAAGTAATATGGCTCCTGTTTGTATCTATTCTATTGAAGTAATATGGCTCCTGTTTGTATCTATTCTATTGAAGTAATATGGCTCCTGCTTGTATCTATGATAGTGAAGTAATATGGCTCCTGCTTGTATCTATGATAGTGAAGCAATGTGACCCCTGTTTGAATCTGTTTCAGTTAAGTTATGTGGCCCCTGTTTGTATCTATGATAGTGAAGTAATGTGACCCCTGTTTGAATCTGTTTCAGTTAAGTTATGTGGCCCCTGTTTGTATCTATGATAGTGAAGTAATATGGCTCCTGTTTGTATCTATTCTATTGAAGTAATATGGCTCCTGCTTGTATCTATGACAGTGAAGTAATGTGGCTCCTGTTTGTATCTATGATAGTGAAGTAATGTGGATCCTGTTTGTATCTATGATAGTGAAGTTATGTGGCTCCTGTTTGTATCTATGATAGTGAAGTAATGTGGCTCCTATTTGTATCTATGATAGTGAAGTAATGTGGCTCCTGTTTGTATCTATGATAGTGAAGTTATGTGGCTCCTGTTTGTATCTATGATAGTGAAGTAATGTGGCTCCTGTTTGTATCTATTTTAGTGAAGTAATGTGGCTCCTATTTGTATCTATTTTAGTGAAGTAATGTGGCTCATATTTGTATCTATGATAGTGAAGTAATTAGGCTACTGTTTTCATATATAATAGGGAAGTAATGGGGCTCATGTTTGTATCGAGCATCTATTAACAACAGGTTTTGAGCATTTTTTTGTCGCTACTCAAAATATTTTCTAAACCTCTGAGCAATGCCTTGTCCCCATTTATTTCTACTCCTCTAACTTCTCAAGTACGACATAATTAGATGACATGGATAATTCAGCTTCTCAACTACATCGTCCTTTTTAATAATAATATTAAATTTGGGGATTCCTTTCTTTAAACAGGGACTATGTTTAGCATATACATAATTTGAGCCATACTCTTACCTGCATGATCATGTATACTATTCCGATATTAAGAGAAGATGGGCATCTATATGTATAATTCTCATCATGGTCCAACCATGCCGGACACCAAGCTAGTTTCAAGCTGTCTGACCCCACCGACCAATCAGGTTGCAAGAAAGGGGTCATAGAGACCAACAATTCGTTGAAAGAATTCAATTACTATGTACTTTCATTACAACAAAATGACATGTATTTCGTAGTGTACATTCGCCTAATTAAACACGCCGAGGTCGCAGGTTTAATCCCCAGCTAAGCCATTCCTTTTTTAATTTAAAAAAAGGTTTGTGTTTGTGCCGTTCATTTCCCACTTTCTTTTCGATCATGACTACGCAACACCATACCAAGCACAAGACGAGTGGAAATAAGCTTGAAGAATGACCTTTGTTTAATTATACCAATTATTTATGGTTGGCAAGCTAGGGTGGTGCAGGGCGGGGGTGGCAAGTGGCTAACCACAGTGCACATGTTTCCAGATCAACAATGCGTCGCAGTTATCCCCGCATCTGAGGTTCATTCGCGTTGTTCTGATTTCATCATAATGTAGTTTGTGTCTGTTCACCCCCCACAATTTCTTTGCACTATCTATGAGCTGAATCTGCGGCGTATGCTACACCACGGGCATCTAGTTTATAAAATAAAATAGAAGTGATTAAAATATTTCCTTTATATTAAACGTACTCTCTACATTTTTTATTTATTGACTAAAGTAAGAAGATTAAAATTTAAATAACAATACAACTAACTAGAAACGATACAAACAAAATTCAAATGTTTGAGTTTGAAGCTTAGAAACAGCTGCTGCGCGATGCTATTGACTTTGAAACTCCCGGAAAACTAAAGTAAAAAAAAAATTGAGACCGCAGAAATGTATTATTGAAGTCATCCTCAATCATGGGCGTCACTAGGAATTTTTCCAGGGGGGGGGGGGAAATCACGTTTTCTAATTTAAGAGACCATCTAAAAATGACGTCATGCACCTTTGGGGAGGGGGGTCCCAAACTTTGTGACGAGAGGAAGGGTGGAGTTTAAGAATTATTGCGTCACGTCAAAACACACTACTCTAAGCCAAAGTTCCACTTAAATATTCTATTGTTTTCTGTTTATTTTATTACGTTTTGCACGGATTACCGCGTGTTACGATATTAGAGTGTAGCCTTATACTAAATACATACTAAAATAGCAATAAAGTGTTTTGAAAAATGCTTATTTTTAAATAGACGATACCACATTAAGGTGGGGTGTCACAGCATTTTGACGTCATATTGTGAGGGGGAGGGTTCTAAGAAATTTTTGTATCGAAGTGTGACAAGGGGGAAGGGTAGGTTAAAAATCTGCAAAAATCACGTGACATCAATTATGGGCGGCACCTAACTGACAATACCATACAGGTTTAATGTTCAATTAATTTTGAGTTAAGTATAACATAAGTGCCGCAAAAAGTCTTCGAAATTAATACGACTCACAAAATAGCACTGCAATAGCTAAAATACAACAAATATTAATGCATTTAATAAATCAAAAACGTAAGTTCTCACGAGAAAATTGAATTTGCTGTGAAATAATATGCGTGTAGAAAATGCAGGATTGCCATAGAATAGAAAATTATTTACGGCACACACACACACACACACACACACACACAACGAAAAGTAGTGCAATCGAGAGATTCCAAAAGCCGTTATTAAAAGATTTTGGGGCGTCTGCGGCATCTGATTTATCATTGGCATTGAGGACATCATTACAAGTCAACAGCCAGACTTGTCGCTGACACTCATTCATTTTCTAAATTGGATATTGGAAGGTATGTCTGGACACACGACCTTTCAAATGAGTTGAAATTGCAGATGATTCGTGATTGTTGGACCCTGATAAAATGAATGAGTTAAGAGCTGACAGTAAGAGAAAAAGAGTTTTTAGTTTTTAGATATGCATCGTTATCAAACAATTCATCGTGGCTTTTATGCTCGCAAATGTTAAAAGGTGCTTTTTGTAATTATTGTATGTTGTTTCCGCAAAGAGTAAATCGAGGAATTCAGTTGGCATTTGTCATAAAACCATGCAAAAAATAATAAGATTTTAACGAAGATCCACGTAGCTACATGCAAAGCACATGACACAAATGCACTCATGAAGATGCAAGCAATTTTTCTGTATTATTGAAAGCCAAATAATTTAAATCAGTTTCTATAGATAGGCAGTTGGACTGATCATTTAGAAGACAAATTCAAGAAAATCGCAACAAACTGGGTCCAATCATTTCTACAATCCTACTTTGCGACTTCCTTGATTTAGCACTTGTGGAAAAGAATTAAATTCTCATGACCTGTTAGAGTTTCGTTCAATCTGGAGATAAAATTATTGGTAATCATTTGTCAATTGTTTCTTGTAGTGCCAAGTATCTCTCGGCAACCATGCAAATCAATATCATCGAAATTTGTAGGTCTCTCTAGCGTGAAGACATAGTTTGTGAAGGAAATAATTCAGTTGCATTTTCTATTACTTGCCGAAGAGACAAATGACAGTTGAGGCATTGAGTAGATGTCACTTGGTGTTAGATTTGTCAAAGAACAAAATGGGAAATAGATGGTCACAGAAAAATTCCTGGGATATATTCCAAGTGTTGATAGAACAGCTGAAGGTTTAGCCAACACCATCATTAAAATTCACTAGAATTAGGATTATATATTATAGAGCTTGTTGGTTAAGGATACTGCGGTTGTTCTAAAATGGCAGGTAAAGAAGGAGGAATCCAAGTAATAATTAGAAAAAATGCTGCATAAAAGCAACATTTGTACATTGCAGTTCACATAAACTTAACCTTGTCGTGAACGATTTAAATGATGTGAATGCTATACGAAACGCAATATGAACAATTAAATCATTAAAGTGTTTTCCGAGAAAGTAATCAGCAAAAAAAAAAAAAAAAACTAAATCAAAATTTTCCTTTGCTATGTGAAACTACATGGACACATAACTATAAATGCTGGCGTATTTTTGCTAAAAAAGGGACAGAATTTTTTTTTTTTTAATATCAATCAGTAATGTAATCAGTTATACTTGTAGATATAATTATTTTTTGTATGTTTGATATGTGTACACTGTATTCAATCTAATTAACTTGCGAGGAATTTAGTTCAGTTTTATTGTAACAAATTTATGACAATTTTCTTAAATGTAGGGGAAGGGGCAAATGACCCCTTGCCCCATCCCTGCCTTCGCCCATGTCCTCAATGGAGGAGGGGAAGATGACGTAGAACACTGAGCAACATCAGATTTGTCCTTATATAAGGCTGTCTGGGAAACATCATTATATAGGGCTGTTTGGGAATTTTAATATATAGGGCTCTTGGAAATATTATAAAGGGTTGTTTGAAATGTATGCATATATTTAGTGGAAGACTGCACCCTAATAAATTAACACGCGTGAAGCCATGTAAAAAGTCATTAAATAAATTTTAACCAATCATCTTTCATTTAAGGTTGCACATTTTTTTTTAGTTTGACGTCACATTGCTTAAACACCTCTCTCCCCCTCGTCACACATCGTCACAAATATGTGACCACCCCTCCCCATAGGTGCGTGACGTCATTTATGGACGACCCCTAATCAATACCTACTCATGCCTCCCTCCCCACTCCTTTCAAAGCAACTGACTTGCTAATCCAGACATTCTCATACGCAGAGACACACGACCACCAACACACACAACACACGACCACCAACACACACCAACACACGACCACCAACACACACCCACACCAAAACACGCACCAGAACAACTAACGAAACCAAAGAAACACAAGCACGCACACCAACACACAGGAACGCACACACAATTTTGGTTTACTCACAAGTTTGATACCACTGGCTTACGCCCGCCAACAGTCGAGCAGTTTAACATCACCGGGATGGGATTAATGTGACAGTTGACATTTGAGGAAAGTCGTATTAAAAAAATGTTTAGGTACGTTTTAATACTAGGAGAAAAATAACAGTGAGCTATTCCCACATTTGTTTTAGTTCGGAAATCTGTTTTAATAGACATTTACATTTCTCTAGCCTGACAAGAGTTTGTAATACACGTTTTCAACTCTCTTGTTTAAATTTGGCATGAGAGTTGCTTTCTTAATTTTATTTTTCGTTCCTTTCTTCCCTAATAGACTGAGACATTATACATACGTTAATTTATAAATGAGTTTTTTTTTTAAATTACAAATTTCTTCCAAAGAGCCATCTTTAAAAAAAAAAAATTCATTATGAATAGAAGTTTAAAAGTAATTATCCTACAAAATCATTAGCTGCTATATGTGTTCATGGCATTTAAATTATAAGGGAGTTGATCATTGAGAATATTATTATTTATTTTTGTATTGAATTGTGTCTAACGTTATAGATCTAGTTCTAATATCACCAGTTAGGCATCTCATTAAGTTCTAACACCACCCGTTACGCATCACGTTATTTCTTACTTTAAGCCACTAGTAAAGTTCTTATATCTCACGTTAGGCCACTAGCATAGTTCTTATATCTAACGTTATGCCACTAGTATAGTTCAAATATCTCACATTAGGCAACTAGTATAGTTCTTATATCTCACGTTAGGCCACTAGCATAGTTCTTATATCTAACGTTATGCCACTAGTATAGTTCTTATATCTTACATTATGCCACTAGTATAGTTCTAATATCTCACATTAGGCAACTAGTATAGTTCTTATATTTATATCTCACGTTAGGCCACTAGTATAGTTCTAATATCTCACATTAGGCAACTAGTATAGTTCTTATATATACCGTTCGGCCACTAGTATAGTTCTTATATCTTACATTATGCCACTCGTATAGTTCTAATATCTCACATTAGGCAACTAGTATAGTTCTTATATTTATATCTCACGTTAGGCCACTAGTATAGTTCTTATATCTTACGTTAGGCCACGCATATAGTTCTTATATCTCACGTTAGACCACTATTATAGTTCTTATATCTCACGTTTGGCCACTAGTATAGTTCTTATATCTTACGTTAGGTCACCCGTATAGTTCTTATTTCTCACGTTCGCCAACTAGTATAGTTCTTATATCTCACGTTAGGCAACTAGTATAGTTCTTATATCTCACGTTAGGCAACTAGTATAGTTCTTATATCTCACGTTAGACCACTAGTATAGTTCTTATATCTCACGTTAGGCAACTAGTATAGTTCTTATATCTCACGTTAGGCAACTAGTATAGTTCTTATATCTCACGTTAGGCAACTAGTATAGTTCTTTTATCCCACGTTAGGCCACCCGTATAGTTCTTATATCTCACTTTAGGCAACCCGTATCGTTTTTGATAACGCGTTCTTATTGTAGTATTGTGATCGCCTTTTCCTTATTTATTTGGTTTAACTTAACAGTTAGGTTTGATATCATATATGATGAGTGTTATGTATACAACTCAATGAACATTGTTTTACATTAACAGTAGTGTAGTAACATTATCAGTAGGGCTGTTGCCGATTAATTTAAATGTAATCGTTAACTTTTGAAAAATTACCGATTATATAATCGATAATTTTGATTAAAGCTAAAAATAAAGATTATTACGTCATTCAACTGAATATTTCAAGAAAAGTAACAAAAACAGGCAATTTATTTATTTTTTGTTTTATTGAGTTATTTGCCCGGTCTTAAAGACATTTTAAAAATACCATATGTTGAACTAAATTTTGATTTTAAAAGCAACAATATTAACAAAAATATAAAGGTCATCTTTTTATCCCAAGTTGTTTAAAAGTTATGACTTCTTTTCTATGACCTCAAAAATTCTTTTTTTCACCATATTGTTTTTCTTTTAGGGCATTTTTTAAAATACCCAAAACTTTAGTTTTTAATTTAAAAATATTTAATATTGTTAGAATATATATTTAAATATGTATGTCAATCAACTTAAATTTTGTTATTGTTAATTAAGTAAAAACAATCCTTAATTTTAAGATATTTTTTAAAAATATAATTCTCCTTACAAAACAGCATATTTTAAAGTTTACACTTTAAAAATCTTTTTTTTAATGGAGAAGTTTGTACATAATAAACAAACTAGTATTAATTATTTATTTAAACATTAAAAAAAAAAAAAAAACATTTTCTTTCATTTTAATCGCTATTTTATCGATTTTAATAATTTTAATCAATAAAACGTTTGACCGATTAATGGAGAAATTAATCGCCAATTTCCTCAGCCTTAATTATCAGTAGTCTAGTAATATTAACAGAGGTCTAGTAACAATCAGTAACATTTTTAGTAGTCTAGTAACATCAACAATAATCTTGTAACTTAGTAACATTAACATCAGTCTAGTAACATCAACGGTAATCTAGTAACATTAACAGTAGTCTAGTAACATCAACAGTAATCTAGTTACTTAGTAACATCAACAGTAGCCTAGTAACAGTAATTGTAATCTAGTAGCATTAACAGAAGTCTAGTAACATCAATGGAATTACATCGGCCATGTTCTTCGAATGGACAAGAGAAGACTCCCAAGTCAGGCCCTCATGTGGACACCAACAGGCAAAAGAAAACAAGGAAGACCAAAAGAAACCCTGCGTAGAACAATCATAAGAGAAAGCTCAACCATGGGTCTAAGAAATAACCAGGACTTGATACAATTAGCAACGGATCGTCAAAAATGGAAATCCATGACCTCTGCCCTATGTGCCGTCTTCGGCCCGAGAGGAAATAACTAACTAACTAAGTAACATCAACAGTAATCCAGTAACATTAACAATAGTCTAGTCTAGTAACATTAATAGTAGTTTGACAACCACGCTATCTGGAAATTTCACAGAATCAGTAGTAACTATTCATAAAAAAATTATAGAACGTTAAAAACATCAAGTACAACATAACGCTCTAAATATAAAGGTAACGCATTTTTAAAGGATGAATGTTTAGGCCTGCGATACTCAGGAGCTAACGTTTTCATATTAGGATCTATTGTTGAAATCTCATATAGACTACTTTAGATTTTGTGTGCAGCCGCATTATAAATGGACAATGTGTATTTTCCTTCCCTTCTATCTGCTAGGGAATTCTGCATTATTTCTGTTTTTCTTTCATTTTAATCGTTTAGAAATTGTACAATTCGAGATGCCTTATTATTTCCATATATTTCATATGATACTCATTTTTTAAGTGTGTGGTCATTTCCTATTTTATTTTTCGTTACGTTTTGTTTAAAATTGACCGACATTATGAACATAAAATTTAACATTCCAGAATAAAACATTGGTAGGTAACACTGAGCATTATATTATCAAAGTTTGATTCATGGATTGTTTCCCCTTAACACCGCAGGACACCTTATATTATATATTACAGACGCCTTTTCCATACAGATGATTATTGCTTCCTACGCTTGTATTTGATGCATGTCAAGTATTCAATTTTTATAACACAGAGTTTAATTGTTAAGAGTGAGTTGGTTTTGATGGTTTCTTTAGGCTGACCATTCCACGCCCGATTGACTAATTGAAGGAAGAAGTGGAATTTGTATGTGTTTGTTCTTGTTTAGTCAGACCATTCCACGCGATTGGCAATTTGACTAATGGGAAGAAGTGGGATTCTTATGTTTGTTCTTGTCTGCGAACTAAAATAAGTGTCTTTATCTCTATCTCTAGCTAAGTTTTGTATTTAGATATCTGTTAAGTTGTCCCAGAAGGCCAATAGTACTGCATTATCATCTTTGCTCGTTTATAACCTGGTGCTTTTAGGTTTAATGATTTAACTAATGGTGTTAGTCTTTTTTGTTAGTTTTGAATATACTCCAGTAATAAATCTGGCAGCTGTTTTTGGGATTTGCTCTAGTTTATCTACGTTTTCTCTGGTAGAAGAGTCCCATACAAAATATACACATTCTAGAATCAGTCTCGCCAAGTTAAGATATATATATATATATATATATATATATATATATTAGGGCTGCGGAAATTACAGATTAATTTCTTGTTTAATCGGTAAAACTTTTTATCGATTAAAATTATTTTAATCGATAAAATAGTGATTAAATTGAAGAGATTGTTGTAAATATTTTTTCCGATTTATTAATAAATTATTAATAATTAGTAATAATTTGCTTTTTTTAAACGTACAAACTTCTCCATTTAAGAAAAAAGATTTTGTAGGTGTAAATTTTAAGATAAGCTCTTATATTTAAATTTAAAAAAATGTCAATTGCCTGTTTTTGTTAATTCCCTTGAAATTTTCAGTTTAATGACGTCATACAACGTATTTTTTTGCTTAATCAAAATTATCGATTAATTATTCGGTAATTTTTCAAAAGTCAACGATTAAATTTAACTTAATCGATAACAGCCCTAATATATATATATATTTAAGAAGATATTAGAATAGGATCATTTCCCCTCACTGCTTTCAGTGTTCTACCGTCGAATCAAAATTGATCCAACACCTTCCAAAAGTTTATGTTTTGATAAGAAATAAATTATTTATAACTTGGAAATTAGCTTTTAATTCTTTTTAAAACAATTCATCCAGTCAGAACAGTCAGAAGCGTTATTAATAAAAAAAAAATCTTTAGATAATTTCTTTTTTCAAAATAACTTTTACTTACGATTTTAATTTCAAAGTGCATTAAACTCACACTATCACAGAATTTATTTACAATATAAAATTTAAATTTAACGTTAACCATATAGACTATTTGATAACAAAGAATAACACAGCTAAGCGATAGGAAATATTTTGAAATTAAACGTAGAGAATTAATTTAAAATTTCATCATAATCATGAACTAGATCTATATGGTATTTTTTTCCTAATTTTATACATTTCAAATGTGAATTGAAATTAAAAATGAGAGATTCTTCAAAAATTAATAATTTATTTTAACAAATAATCCATAAAATAAATTAATTCTACAGGAGGCGGATCTACGGACTTAGATGCACGAAGTTGTTTATTTTACTCCTATTCATGTTTCTCTGTGTCAAGACACTCTTGGAATTGACCAGTGGTGACCTGCAAATTACATGTAAGTCTTGTACAGTTTAGTAGGAAAACTTACATCCTACTTTTTAAGTGTTGTACAGTTTAGTAGGAAAACTAACATCCTACTTTTTAAGTGTTGTACAGTTTAGTAGGAAAACTTACATCCTGCTTTTTAAGTTTTGTGCAGATTTAGAAGCAAACTTAAAACAACCTACTATTTCAGTTTTGTACAGTTTAGTAGGCAAGGGGGGGGGGGGTACGGTTGTCAAGCGGTACGCGCTTGGACTTCGTACCGAGAGTCACTTAAGCTAATGTATTGACCAAAGCCCTAAAGTGATCCCTTTTTTCAAGCAAAGACTCCTTACTTAGATTGTGATGTTGTCGTCCCCTTTTCTGACTCATGCCCTTCCTATATTATTAAACTTTTGTCGGTCTACTCACCAAGTCGTCAGCTACGCTCTTCTGCAGACATACGCATTTTCTGTGTTCCAAAGACAAGAACTAAAACATTTTGCGAAAGGTCATGATCTTTTTGTGCAGTTAAACAATGGAGTTCTCTACCATTACACATCCGTAGTATTTCAACTACTAAATCCTTCAAGACTGCACTTAAGACTCATCTTTTCACAATGTATTTTCAGAATTGACGAAACAACATTTCTTTTAATGATTAACGTAGCTGATGTATAACGTATTGTCATTTATGTAGTTAGTATGATATGAATGTTTATTAAATTAATAGATGTGTTATTATCTCCATGTAAAACGCCGTGAGCCCGGCTCCGTGCTGGGATACAGCGCTATACAAAGTATCAATTTATTATTTTTATATAACACATGATTATTGTGTTTATGAGAGGGTTTTTACCTGTTACCGGTTTATGAATATGTTTAATTTTATACTTTTTATTTAAATAATAGTAACAATT
Source organism: Radix auricularia (assembly GCA_002072015.1). Taxonomy (NCBI): domain Eukaryota; kingdom Metazoa; phylum Mollusca; class Gastropoda; family Lymnaeidae; genus Radix; species Radix auricularia. Next base: position 574,027 of record MUZC01004239.1, on the reverse strand, counting down.
TCTTCTAAAACGAAAATGAACAGCAAAGAATTTTTTTTTAACATTTCTAAAAATGCACGAGGTCTAGAAAGTTTTTGTAGATCAGATAAAGTTTTAACAACTTAAAAAACCCCACAGTTTTAATCTAATTTTATTCCTGTTTATTGATTTAGCCGAGCGGTCTTATAATTTTGCACCGACTTTTCTCGAGAATATAAGTAACTTAAGATCATGGTCACTTTTGAGCTAGGTGACTGAAATTGAGACAAATTAAAAATAACAATTATTCTTTTCATCTTTACTTATATAGGTGTTTGTTAAATATTTATTACCATAACAAATACATTTTTTAGTGATCAGAACCCAAATGCAATATTAATTTAAAGATCTATTTAGTCATCTCTCAGTTTGTTCTTCCAACCGTCAGATCATGTTCCCGTGGACATTCCTATGGGAAATCTCGTACTAGCTGGTTCTGTGGAGAAAAAACTTCAACATGGGCAACTGTCTCTACTGGGTGCTCCAGAATTGCAACAGAGAGTAACATTGGCAAATGACACGTGTCTCAGGAGCGGTCTAAAGACTATCCAGAGTATCATCACTGACAGGGAGGGGCGAATGGCCAACTGCATTGTACCAAAGGTAGGCAGTGAGTGACCAATTGCTTTGTAACAAAGGTAGGCAGTGAGTGACCAACTGCATTGTACCAAAGGTAGGCTGTGAGTGGCTAACTGCATTGTTCCTAATGTAGGCTGTAAATGGCCAACTACCTTTGTACCAAAGGTAGGCTTTGAGTGCACAACCTCCTTGTACCAAAGGTAGATTGTGACTTGGCAGCAGAATTGTACCAAAGGTAGGTTGGTAGTTAGGGTTGTGCTTATGGTAAGATTTAGCCGTGAATAAGAGAATAATCGGTACCATATGGTTTGAAACAAGTTAACAGTTTTATGTCATATGATAATCTTTAACAAAAACGAAATAATAATTAAATATATTCTCGTGAATAAAAAGAGTGTAACAATTAAATTACCTGATAAATTCCTTATGATAATCATTTTTAAATTTAAGCAACAAAAAAATGACCTGAAGCTACTAATACGATGTCATGTTGTTTGATATCTTAGGTCAAGTATTCTTTTATGTTAAAATTATTTAAGTAAAGAGTTGACCTCGATGTCAAGGAAAATGTGACATCAATAAAGTAAAGATTTGACCTCATTGTCAAGGACAGTGTTCAGTGTTGCATAATTCAACTAAAGACTTGACCTCGACTCACGAAGCACTAAAATGAAGTCGAACCATTTCAAGTCTCAAATAAATTGTTAAACTCTACACTAAATAGGAGAAAACTCATCTGATAATGAAAATGCAATATGTTTGTCAAGTAAACAGTTTAGTGAATTATCTAAAGAGGAAACTGAAATTAGCTTCGAAGTTATACAAGTGAACGTTTTACTAAAACAATTGCAGTTATGAAATGCATATATTATAGATATTTAATTTGTTTCGTTTTTACAATAATATACTATTGCCTTTTTTACAATACTTCCTGAAATATTTACTTGTTACAATCCTTGTCCTTTTTTCCAGTTACGTTTCTGTTGTAATTTTTTCTTTCTCCTCTAGGTTTCAGCTAGCGTGATTCGCAAATAAATTGAAATCTGAAATTTTAAGACCTTTTAGATCAAGCTTAAAGAGCATTCTTTAAAATCAAACCTTAAGAATTTTTTTTAAGATCAAACTTTAAGAACAATCTTAGAAGTCAAACAGTAAGAACAATCTCTTAGATAAAGCCTAAAGAACAATCTTTAAGGTCAAACTTAAAGAACAGTCTTTAAGATAAATCTTTAAGAACAATCTTAGGCTTATCATCTTTAAAGTTTGTTTGCTTGTTAATTTAAAAGATAAAAAATGTTAAAATTGCTACTCAATAAGTTTATTTAAACGTCTAAACCAATTAAATAGTCATTCTATCGACCATATCACAGCATGCAATGTAATCCAGCCGGCTCATGATAATCCCCCCTCCAGAAGCCAGTCTTATTGTCATTATTGATTGATTAATGTGTGTGTATAAATCACTATTTAAATATTAAAGTTGTATAATCCCACTATAGTGATTATAGTGCACATTTTAATTATTTAATGGCATTTATTAATTTGTTTTATGTTAAAAAAAAACACTGTTGCGTTCTGGGTTCTGGATGTAATACGACCAACGTCTCGACTCTTGTAAATAATATATGATTCTTTATTGTTGCAATATTACACATACAGACACTGCTCCAATAATACAACAAAGTCAATGACAGCCATCAAGTACTTCCAATCACAGGCTAATTCCTCACAAGTCTCACTTCTCCTGATTGTCCCTACATTCGAGCACACCACGATAAATGTTTGACAATCGCTCGACCCAGGACTAACTCTCTCGCCTGTAGCCTGACACACACTACCCTCTGTCGTACCCGCGGTACTGACCTCTACTGAACCCCCCGCATTGCCCCGTCCCACACTATATATAGCCGTGAACGAACTCTGCAAAGTCATGGCGGTGAAAACTCAAGAGTTCTGTTTACCGAGCATCGCTCACAACTGTTTCACAACAAATTCAGGCGGTGATTCTCATACCTTGACACTCACATCACCTGCTAAAATTGCAACGAATACAAAATTTTGTTTCAACTTTTTAAAGTCAAACTCGGGACTATAGGGCTTTATTTTTTTTATTTAAAAGATACAACAACATTAAGTGCAGTAAATTTTAGATCACTTCAAAATGGAGGGGGTGGGGAAGACCATTAAAATAATATCTTTAAGATCATCATTAAATACTAAATAACCTGTAGAATACCATAATGATAAAACTACCAGTCACAAAATAAGATGACATACATAATACTTGGCCTGGCAACATAAAACATCATACAAATGACTTCACTTTTACTGAATACTTGGCAGGACATAAAACATTAAACTATATGACATAATATATTAGTTGACCTTTAAAAAACATACAACTTCATGATGTAAGATAAATGAACATTACGTGACGGGATTCATTTCCTTGTCACGCCCACGACTCAAGGAATTAGTTACGACTGACGCACATTGCAGCCATCTGCTATTCGAAACAATCTGTTTTCTCAGGTGGGCCACACATTTTGGATGAACATCTTCAAGTTCCTGTTCCAGGACAGCACCGCTAATAGAAAGTACCAGTCTCCACTGGACATACCAAGGATGGAGACACACTACGGGAAGAAGCTTACCTTAACCTCCATCAAATCTCATAACCCACCCCCGTCGTTCTCTCGGAACAAAACTTTGAGGTGAGGCCACGCCTGCATCACTTGCTGGTAGATGCAGTAATAGAAAGATGAATAATGGCGTGGATAGTTTGATAGATGGTTAGATGAATGGATGGATGGAGGAATAAATGATTGGAGTGAACAATAAGTGGATAGATAGATGAATGAGAGAATGAATAAAGGAAAGGAGGACTCAATGAATAAATGGATGTCTAGGTGAATGGATGCATAGATAGTTAGATGATAGATGTATGGATGGATAAATAAATTGATAAGTTAAATGTAGTTGCGTTACAAGGGCTTAGTTTTTGGGCAGCTGCCAAGGGTGCCGGCCTACGCCAGTTCAAAAGTGTGCCGCTAAAATCTCTAATTTTGACATTTTTATTTTTCATAAAGGGCGCCAAAAATGAATTAGCTAAAGATATCAAATACCCAGTTACGCCTCTGGTTAAATTATATTAGATTAAATGTGCTAATTAAAAGTTTAAAAATTAATGGGGCGCGGTGGTCTAGCAGTAGAAAGGAGTCACTGGTTCCATTCTCGGTGCTGGCAAGGCCCGTGGGCATTGTGCTAGCCATACAATCCCTTGCTCGTTAGTGGTGGCTAAATAAAACTTGTGAACGCTACTTCACTTGCCTTATAGGCCGTCATGGTCTGAAAGGGGTTATTATTATAATTATAAAAGTTTAAAACACTCTATGAACGAATGAGTGAATTGTTTTTTAAACTGATTTTTTTTTGTGTTCACAATTAAGTTTACACTTTAACAAAAAGCTCTTAGTTATAAGATTTATTTGTCATTTATTGTTAGATATGATTGTTTCCTTGATTTGTTTCAATGGTTAGATATGTCATTGTGTCTTTGCCGCTGTATTTATACCTTGAATCTCAAACTATAAATGTATTGATTAATCTTTTTTTTATTTCATAGCTTAATTCAACTATCCAAACTGTCGTTTGGTTTCTAAAATAAGCTTTTATAAAAATTATTTTAGTCACTGATCGCCATAAAACTTTATTGCGATGTTTGAGTGCACTCCCGCGAAGATTTCTGGGTACAATAGATGTTTCTTGATCAAACTTAGTACATAAGATCTAGTTAAGTTAATTTGAGGAAATTACGGTCATTGAAAGCCTCATCTCCAAAAGTAAAGTAGGTTCCATTTTGAAATTCTATACGCAACGGTCGCAACGTTTGGAAACGTTACTCATGTTAAGCTTCCTTTTTTTTTTCTGGTCTCATCTTAACTAAATTTAATAGGCGGATTTCCTGTTCTAAATGAAACCGATGAACGTACTTATTTTGTTGGCCAAATGCCAGTTTTCATACTTAACTTTTCGAGTGATCCTTGCTGCTTGTTGATCCATCTTCTAGCACTTTGTTACGCAGATTTCAACGCTAACTATAATCCTATTTGTTCACTTCAGAGCGTGGGTATGTTGCTAGTTTAAGTAATAAAATGGTTACAAAAAAAACTTCTTGATAGAATTTTTGATACCACCAAAGAAAAAAGTATATTCTAAAACTTGATTGAGTATTTAAGCGCAATTTCCGAATAGAAATTATTTTAATGGCTTTCCAAAATTTCACGTATTTTTAGTGCCAAATTTAGCATCTTTCAGATTAGAATCTTTATTGTCGATATTATTATTTGTAGTAGAAATATTTTCAATTGTATAAGGCAATTCTCATGTGAATACAGGTGAGCTGAAACAAAGCAGTTCCGACTTTTGTTTCAAGGGAGATTGTTACGAGATTGCGTTAAAAGTCATTTCAAATCAATAATTCTAAAAGTAAACAAAACAATTAATATTGCTGCTAAAATTACGGGAGTCGAACGAAAAGAGATTTTTGTCCAAAAGGTCCTTCTCCAACATTGTTCTAAATACTATTAGCTATCGTTCGGCGTTTGTTCCAACCAGATATAGATATTATTGTTGGCGAGAAAAAGACAAAATACTGATTTTTAAAAATAGATTCTCCAGGAAATCCAGTCAATATTTGCGGGAATATTTTTGGTCCGTGCACATAATTGGGGTCTTCTTAAAATATTTACGAAAGACTCGAAACCTCTATCCGATATGGCTCAGGAGTAGATGCTTGTGCAAGCTCGAACAGACAACAATATAGGACAGACTTTTCAAATATATAAATGCAATATTTCCCATGCAGAAATTGCGTTGAAATCTGAGATATCGGTCTCTAGATGAACATATATTTATATTTTCAACAAAAAGTTTTTATTTTGTCTTAAATTATAAAATCTAACCTAGCCAACCCTAAACCTAACCTAGCGAATCCTAACACTAAAATAGCAAACCCTAACCCTAAATTAGCAACCCTAGCTTTAACTAAGCAAACCGAAGCCCTCTCGCAGAAACCCTAACTCAAAACCCTAACCATAATCTAGCCAACCCCATCTCTAACAAAGCCAAACCTAACCCTAACTTAGCACCCTAAACCTAACCTAGCCAATCCTAACCCTAATTCAGCAACCCTAACATACCCAAACCTAAACTAGCCAAACTTAACCTTAACCTAGCCAACCTTAAACCTAACCTAGCTATCCTAACTTTACCTAACAAACCTAAACCTAAACCTAGTCCACTCTAACTTTAATCCTAACCTAGCCACCCTAACCCTATCGTAGGAACCCGAGCTGTAGCCCTATCCTAACCAACCCTAACATATACAACCATAACTCCAACCTACAAACTCTAACCTCAGTCCTAACCTATCTAACCACGCTGCAATGTTCCCTCTAAGCCGCGTAGCTTCGTCGCCGCGCATTTATCTAATCGACGCCGCGCAGTAGTTTATAATTACCTCTCAGCATTTTTTTGTAGAATATTACAAAACAATGGTTGCTAAGTCTTTTTACTTTGCACAAGGACCAAAGGACCCGAGAGGGAACATTGACTGTAACCCTAACCAACTACACCCACTGAACTGAACTTTACAAACATCTAGAATGACCTTAGTAGACGTATAGTTAAGTACGAACTGAATAAAGCCCAGAAATCAACACTGTGATATTTCTATCAGATTCATGTTTGTCAGAGAGCCATTCGGTAGACTGTGGTCAGCGTGGATCGACAAATTCTGGCTACCAGACTTCTGGCAGATAGAGGCGGTCAAGTTGGCCTTTTCCTTAAACCTAACTCGTGAGTACAATCTGTAACAAAACTCTAATCTTAAGTAGAGTCTAAGTACAGATGTTTTTTTAAAAAAACATAGCCTAAGTCTAAGTACAATTATTTTAACTTAGCCTAGTGGTTTTATGTCAAGGGATATAACACATAGTTTTTCATTGTCAGTTTTGATCAATCACCAGCGATGAATCGTTCAGCTCTTTTTTAAAGTCGATAGAGTTTTTCTGTTTGTTCTTTGGTACAATACAAAAAAGATGTCGGTGTAAGCTGGCATTTTAGTGATGTATTTTATTAACATTTGTAAAAAGAAATTTTTGTAAAAAGTCGAGTTATGTTGGATATTGTAATTACACCAGCAATATTTTGATTCGTGATAATTTTTAATTGCTGAGTACTTGGCATTTTTAGAATGGATTACAAGGCTTAATTTTATTTTAGTATTTTAACTATAAAGAAAATATATGAGATAAAAAATTATAATAAATTACATTTTCCTATATTATTATATTTTTAGAAAAATCTTTTAATCATTTGAATTTAAATATTGTCAACAGATGAAACTGTTTCATGTCCAAAAAATATCACCTTTTCAATGTTCTTAAAGTAAGTTCTTGTTTTATCATCACCTTTTCAATGTTCTTAAAGTAAGTTCTTGTTTTATCATCATCTTTTCAATGTTCCTAAAGTAAGTTATTGTTTTATCATCATCTTTTCAATGTTCCTAAAGTAAGTTCTTGTTTTATCATTACCTTTTCAATGTTCTTAAAGTAAGTTCATGTTTTATCATCACCTTTTCATTGTTCTTAAAGAAGGTTTGCATTTTTATAACAATTTAAATATGATTTTAAAAACTATTTCTAAATTATTTGATACTTCAACCACCAAGCTTTCAAAGAAATCTTCTTTTACCTGTCTCGTCCTTATCAACATTCTCTTCCAACAGTTCAAATACAATGCAGTCACACACTTCTTTAATTTTTGCTTCAGTGCTGATTTACAGTTACGTTAACCTTAACTTATCCCTAAGTTTAGTGGAACGATTAAAATTCCAGTAATCTTTCGCCACACATATTTCCTATCTTACCGAACTTCTCTCTGTCTTTTCACCCACTCATCAGCTACGTTATTTTGCACACACACGTATTCTCCCTGTTCTCAAAACACGCGATAAAATATTTGATGAAACATCTTTCCTTTTGTGTGGTGCCAATCAATGGATTGATAACTAGTAATCCCTTCCAAGACTGCATTAAAGACATATTTTACTTTCAAAATTAATTAAACAACATTACTTCTAACGATAAATGTAGCTTATGTGTCATTTATATGGTTGTAATATGAAGGTTTTTTGAATGCATTATGTTATGATGTTTATGTAAAGCGCTGTGAGCCCAGCTTCTTAATGTTAATATTAAACATTTTTTTGTCCCATAATCCCTTTTTTCGAGGTCGTAGGGGATTCTAATGTTTCCATTAGAACATTCTCGGGCTTGATGGACACTTGTGGCGCCCATCCCTCTCCAGGTTAGCGGCGGACTTTCTTAGCGTTACTAATTTCTCAACATTTTTATAAAGGCTTTTCGTGGTCTCGATCCCACGCCCCTCAGCTTGTGAGGCGAGTGCACTATTGCCTTTGCTACCCAGCCGTCAATACATAATTTCAATCTATAATTATAACTATTTTTTACGGTGATGAGGAAATCTATTCCCGACTCTCTGATCTCTACCAAACATTCACAGATACATCACACTGGAGGATGACCCGATGATGTTGAACCAACACTGGGCGCCGTACAAGTACCTGTGTGATCCCTGCTTGTTCAGACCTCACGTCATAGGAAAACTCGAGACTTTCACACGTGATACCAGGTAAGGGAGTGGTTTCATTTTAGCTGTTACATGTGACTCTCAGGTGAGAGAGTGGTTTTATGTCCTCTTTTACACGTGATACCAGTTAAGGGAATAGTTTTATTTTATGTTTTCCACGTGACACCAGGACAAGGATGTGGTTTAATTTTCTCTACACCACGACCACATGATACGTTAGTTTTGAGAAATCTTTCTCCTTTCCTTTCTCTCGAACCTACGATAATTATGGGTGGAATGAATGTTGAGGTTTTGTCAATAAATATCTGAAGCTGATACTTCTTATCATCGGGGGTAACAATGAATTGATGTAAACGAAGAGGAGGCAAAGACACAAACGCGTCAAGAGTCACCTCCTCAACTCATCTTCTTGCTCCTGTCACTAGATGTTCTAAGAAAAAGAACGAGCAGCTCATGCATTGAGTAGCCTGGACTCACTATATCCCTCTCTTCATTGTCGTGACGGGTACCTGTAGCCAGCCGCCACTCCCTGTATCCCTCTCTTCATTGTCGTGACGGGTACCTGTAGCCAGCCGCCACTCCCTGTATCCCTCTCTTCATTGTCGTGAAGGGTACCTGTAGCCAACCGCCACTCCCTGTATCCCTCTCTTCATTGTCGTGAAGGGTACCTGTAACCAGCCGCCACTCCCTGTATCCCTCTCTTCATTGTCGTGACGGGTACCTGTAGCCAGCCGCCACTCCCTATATCCCTCTCTTCATTGTCGTGAAGGGTACCTGTAACCAGCCGCCACTCACTGTATCCCTCTCTTCATTGTCGTGAAGGGTACCTGTAACCAGCCGCCACTCCCTGTATCCCTCTCTTCATTGTCGTGACGGGTACCTGTAGCCAGCCGCCACTCCCTGTATCCCTCTCTTCATTGTCGTGAAGGGTACCTGTAACCAGCCGCCAGCCGCCACTCCCTGTATCCCTCTCTTCATTGTCGTGAAGGGTACCTGTAACCAGCCGCCACTTCCTGTATCCCTCTCTTCATTGTCGTGACGGGTACCTGTAGCCAGCCATCACTCCCTGTATCCCTCTCTTCATTGTCGTGACGGGTACCTGTAGCCAGCCATCACTCCCTGTATACCTCACTTCATTGTCGTGACCGGTACCTGGAGCCAGCCATCACCTGTTTATTCTTTAAGGCACTCGGATAATGACGGTGAAATAATTTTATGTTTTGTTTGTATTTTAAAAACGTATTTCTTTCGCAGACTCTCACTTGAAACAATCAACTGAATGAAGTTTAAATAGTTGTTTGTCATTTAACAACTGAGTCTGTTTCTTCTTATGTCCGTGTCAAATATTGTCTTTAAATTCTCCCCACCTCTCGTTGTTAACTTGGTTTTAATATTTACACAAATTTGTATGTCACTAGCAAATGATCCATATAAGAAAATATTTAGAAATTCTTCTTTTGTTTTCAAATTCGAATTTGATTGCATTTCATTGAATTTACGATAAGATTTATCACAACTATGAAGTTTATGTTCTTTAATTTTTGTGTGTCCCTTTGGGCGTGTCACTTACTGGCCACTTACCATACAATTTAATTTACTATATGGACAACAATTTTTTAAAAAATACGTCCAAAAACCGATGGTGATTCCTTTTAAAGCCGTATGACTTTGTACGTTAAATTAAACTATTTTATGGATATGAAACCTCAAATGAATTTTATTATTTACAAATTCCATACCACCATTCGGAGTATTTATTATGACTTTATATTGTTTTTACTGATTTTAACGAAATATCAACTGTTACTAATGTAAAATATCACTTAGCCAAATTAGATTTTCAAACCATTTTTTTTTTTGCACTTCTTTCAATTTTTTTTTTAAAAAGCTATTTTATTTCAATAAATTTTACATTGTGTTTGGATAAACTGCTTTCAACAGATGCTTGCCCTTGGAATACGCAATTCATTTCTGCGTGAAGATTTACTTGGAAAATATTCTAAGAATAAGACGAAACAAATTAGTTAACCGTAGCGAAAATAAGACTCCGTGAATCTTGTTAGAGATCTATGTTCTTAGCGTTTGATTGGCTAAGCTCTAAGAAAAGCAAAGTTATCGTACGTGAACAAGTAGAGTTTAGAACAATCAGTAAACTGAACAATAACAAATCATTCTCCCTTTCCTAAAATAAAGGTGAACTCAAAATTTTACCGCATGGTAAAGACAATAGAAAAGCAACAGGAAGTAAAATAGTGATAGGAATTTTATTATTATTTTAATTTATTCTTCTATGTTACCTTACATATTTTTATTCTTGTGAGTTTAGGGACGGGGAGATATTTTGGAAAGGAAAGAAATTTTTAAAATTCGCAACTTAAGCAATTGAGTAACGTCAATTAACGGAGTTACGTTTCTTTGTTACACTCTTTCAGAGTTATCTTAGATGCTGTGAACCTGACATGGGTTTTAAACCTGCCAAGCAACAAAAGTGACCATCTTACCCTTGAAACGACAGACAGGTCCTTGCACGAAATTGCAATGTTGACCGCATATAACCTGGAGATATGGAATCGGAGGGGACCCAAAATACAGGTAATCTGGACCCCAAGAGGGTAATAACTCATTTAACGTTGGAACTAAAGAAGGGGTCGGGAAATTATGGCTCGCGAGCCAGATGTACGGACTCTATTGATTGCTGCATCTGGCTCTCAGACAAATGTTCGTATATTTTTAAAAAAACAACACCTTATTCAGACTCATTTTAACTTCACATAAATTGCATTTAAAAACAGCGTGACAATGTTATTAAAAATAATTCAGACATAAGAATTGTAGTTTTGGTGTTATAATTACAAAAAAATCCACAAATTTTTTTGCATTTTTTGTTTTAAAAATAATGTATGACTCTCATAGAATGGCCTTTCAAAACATGGCTCTCTCAGACAAAAGTTTCCCGATCCCTGAACTAAGGGGAGTAAAGTGTAAATAATCTCAGACTCATAAAGAGAAAAAGATAATATAAATTCAGATTAAAATTCTCATTAAGAAACTGAAATTCAAGTTACACAAATAATTTGTGTGACAGAGGCTACAAATTTAAAAGCTTATTTACTCAATTAGTTTTCAATGTTAGCGTGGGTAACATCAAATACGAATATAATTGACATCATTTGATCTGATCAATACATGTGCTGAAACATTTACTAAAGTTTGTGTTTCTTCATTAATAAAACTTTGCATTTATTGTTTTTAATTAAGCGCATTAAACTGTTGCTGTTTATTTTTTAGATGAATAAAGTATAATTGCTAACATTGGCATCAATCATTGTTTACCCCAGGCATGTTTTCCTAAACGTGAACTTTACCAACGTCTGTGGAAGGCCTTCCAGTTCAACGGACATCTGCCTGCAGACGTAGATATTCCCGCCAGTTTTGTTCAAGCGGGAAACTACACAGAGGAGGTGTTTATTGACGTCTGCAAAGAGGTGTATCGGACCTGGAATGCCGCTGGTAAACCAGGGTTCGGGGAGCAAAGAAGGGCCGCCCTTGTCACCAATTACAGAGGCGTGCCTGTGGACATCATTGAAAAGATTAAAAAGTTGTATGCCCTTGATTTTGAAATGTTTGGGTATGACCTACATATGGCAGATCTCTGGCAAAATAAGTTAAGATAACAAAGGTCATGGTGCAAGACAGAGGCGTCACTAAGGGAGGTAGCTCATGGTGTCACCCCCCTAACGCTTTAAACCATAGAACTCCTCCGAGTTTTCCAGTGCCAAATAACATGAACATATGGAGTTTTATGGTCTGGTGTCACCCCCAGATGGTGTCACCCGGGGCGGCCCGCCCCCACCGCACCCCCCTAGCGACGCCACTATGTAAGTTAAGTCAAAATAATATAGGTCATTGTCCGAGATGAGGCAAGGTATCAAAGCAGTTCGATGTCCAAACGAGCAAAAAGACAACCGAGTTTCTGAGGACAGTATGTTACTAAATTTGGGGCATAAAAATTTAGAGATTTTAATTTTATCACTCAACCCATGAAATATTGGAACTAGAACAAAACGTTAATTTGTTTATTAGAACAAGTAGCAAATCTGTTAATTCATTTATTAGAACAAGTTACTAATCCATCAATTGATTTAGAAAATCAAGTTACTATTCAATTAACTGATTTGTTATAAAAAAAAAAGTTACTATTAATTGGTTTATTGGAAGAAGTTACCAATCCATTAAATGATTTATTAGAGCAAACTACTAAACCGCTGACAGATTTATTATTGGAACAGTTGTGAGGCCAGCACAAAGCCGATGTTACGGCTTACATGTCAATAAACAATTCTCCTAGCAGTGGAAATGTAAATTTACAATCGTACCGAGTGTATCGCTATTACGCTTGTGTGGCTTGTGTGGCTTGTGTTGTTTGTGTGGCTTGTGTTGTTTGTGTGGCTTGTGTGGCTTGTGTGGCTTGTGTGGCTTGTGTGGTTTGTGTGGCTTGTGTGGCTTGTGTGGCTTGTGTGGCTTGTGTGGTTTGTGTGGCTTGTGTGGCTTGTGTGGCTTGAACTATTAACAGCCGATATTTTTGTGATGCGACTTAATATTGACTCCTTTTCAATTGTATCACAGGCAAGGCATTTGAAATGGCATTTGAAATTTTGTGAAAGGGTGTAAAATAATATTGTTTAACAATCCTAGGGCTAATTATGTGTTTATGAGATGATTTATATAAAAATCAATCTAAGATTTACAATATAAATCTCAACATATGCCAAAGATTGAATAATGTAACATTTGTTATACCATGAGATAAGTGTCTGTTACTAAGAGTCTAATATCAATGATATGTTTTATGCACGTAGGATAATATTTTCACTAATGAATATGTGCTCCCTATTGAGTTTTTGTTCAATGTTGGGTATTCGTTCGCTATTTCTTTATTTTTTACTAGGCTATAATACTTGGACAAGAGATTTGTTAAAAGTCATGTTTTTATTTGATCTTATCCGCATTGAGCATTTAATTTCTCTTATTATACTTAAAATTTCTGGTTGATATTTCCTCAATTTAAAACAACGTGCTTTAAAACGTCTTTTAATATAGTATTTCTTTAAGCACAATAAAAATTATTTCTGTGTAACTTAATGCTATTTGCCTGTAAAGTCATACACATAATGGGGCCGTCTATAAATGACGACCCGCGAATTTAGCCGATTTATTAGGCCTGCCCCTAGCCCCTCGTCACTCTTTGTCACAAAAACTAGACCCCCCTCCCCTCCCTCCACTTTTCCAATATGACGACACAAAGCTTTGTATGTATTTAGTGTACGCCTGCACTCTAATATCGTAATACGCGTGAAGCAATTGAAAATGTCATTTAAAAAATTGCAAGCAATCAAATATTTAATAAGAACTTTTATTTAAAGTAACGCGTTTTTTGATGTGATATCACACTTCTTAAACATCCCCCTCCCCACCGTCACACTTCCTCACAAATGATCGACCACCTACCCCTAAGCGCATGACGTAGTTTAGTGACGGCTCCAATGCCATTCGCTATAAACATAACGTCTTTCGGCGTAACGCAATAGGGACCGACTAGGACATAACGTTATTTGTTTTGGTCCCAATGTTTTTAAGTCTAAACCTAATGTTATTTGTTCTGGTCCCAATGTTTTTATGTCTAAACCTAATGTTATTTGTTCTGGTCACAATGTTTTTAAGTCTAAACCTAATGTTATTTGTTCTGGTCCCAATGTTTTTATGTCTAAACCTAATGTTATTTGATCTGGTCCCAATGTTTTTATGTCTAAACCTAATGTTATTTGTTCTGGTCCCAATGCTTTTATGTCTAAACCTAATGTTATTTGTTCTGGTCCCAATGTTTTTATGTCTAACTGTTGAATACTGAGTGCTCCCACAAATGCTGAGCCCCCAATGTTGAATACTATGTCTAGGGTTTTCCCACTGGCTATTCTATACTATACTAATATATATATAACGATATGTTCACATACAAATAATAATAATTAATAACTAACGCCTCTGTGTATATGATATAACAGAGAAAAATATTTAATACATTATATACATTATATATAGTCATATATGATTACAGTCGCTGTACGGATCTTAGGCAAAGCATTTAGATGCAATGCCGATGATGAAAACCAAAGTACCCGTTGAGGGTCGGGTTACTCCGAAGCGACCGTTTCGTCCCCCTCATTTAACTAGCAACGCTGTTGAGCGGTGCCGGTTTAGGGCCAGTAGCGCCAGTACGGAATAGCAAAATGTACCGCTAGGAAACGCTTTTGGTCGCCAGCTCTGAGGAAACCTTCCGGTGGGGTTTAAACCCTAGTTAGGTCAGTGATGATCCCCACGCTTTGCGGCGATCTGAACTATATAGACTCGTAAGCTTTGCCGTGGTGGCGCCAAAGTGATACTATGTTGATAGCGAGTCACAGTAGGGAAAATCCACACCTCCCTCGGGAGGCACACTTTAGTGGGAGGCGTTTTCGGCCCAGTGCCCTGGACGCCCAGGCGGCCGCTCGTAGCAGCGACCGCTCCGGGGGGGGGGCTTCTCAGTCTTTACGTCCCTTAGGGGGCCAGAGGGCTGAGGGGGTTTTCCGGGAAGCCCCATGAAGAGCGCAGGCTCGGGACTGCTGATTTTCTTCCACATGTAGGAATACATTATATACATATATATACATGGTATATTAGTAAATAAACATATACTAAATTAAGATGCCCAACTTCCCTCGTGGAATGGGTGTGGCCAAAGAGACTGGTTGAACTGCTACCGCTAAGGTCTGGCCAATCAGGCGTAGCGCAGTCCTGTCCCGTGGTGAGTATGATTGGCAGTCGGCCGCTTGGTCACTGACTGCAAGGGTTCCCACGTGTGAAGGCAAGGCCACCTTGTCCCTTCCTCACTCTAGGTCTCATCACGTCTCCTGTCTGAGATTGTAGCCGAATGGTTTCTCGCCACTCCACTGGCTTCACAACTTACTAGTACTAACTAAGTACTGACTAGCTCCTTCTAACTATAACTTAGTACTAACTAGTACTAACTCCTAACTAGCTGAAACAAACTTTCAGCTAGGCTCAACTCTTATTCGCCTGTCACACCACAGACCTGGTGTACTACGAATATTCTGAGAGAGAGACTGCTGTAAGGTTTGGCTCCAGTATTTAAGGACCCCTGGCCCCACGTGGGTCAGCGAACCGTTCTCATCTGATTGGTCAGTGGCGTGTACCAACTGTTTATCACGCGCTGACATGCATGACTTCGAGAACGTTCGGCCAACTTCCACGTCCTAGCCTATACTAATACTATGGAATATTCCATGGTCCATCATGGATCTTTGTCCATCTCAAGGACAGCGTCCCTGTTGCGTTGATGGACCTACCCCTACCTTCAACGGTTTTAAAATATGTAAAGGTTCTAAAATTATAGTGGGGAGGTATTCAACACTAACTCTAAACCTAATGTTATTTGTTCTAGTCCCAATATTTTTATGTCTAAACCTAATTTATTTGTCCTGGTCATGATGTTTTTATGTCTAAAACTAATGTTAATTTTTCTTATTGGAACCATTAATCAAAGTCAATATTTATCCGTTATTCCTTTAGATGCAATAAATACAGCAGGTAACTAAACTAACCCACACATATCAATACAACAACTTCACACAGAAAACCATGCCCCACACAAGGACAGACAATGAGACAACGATATACCTACAACAAAACCACATAACCAGAAAAAGAAAATGACCCACACATAGACAGACAACAATGGCCCACAGAAAGGCAGACAACAAAATTAAGCACTTTGAACTTTCAGAAAATGCATTGGAAAAAAAGCGATTTTACAGACGTTTGCTAACTCCGTTTGTATTTCACTCACACACACACACTCAAACACACACACACACACACACACACACACACACACACACACACATACACACACACACACACACACACACACACACAAACACACTAAAACAACTGTGAGTATTATAATGGAGTGTAAGTAGTTCATTTCAGTGATGTAAATCCTTGATATCGATCTTATTGAACATCTCGTTACGGCCTTACTACTCTAGCTAATCTATATCACAGATGATGAAGTCTCCAACTAGCGTGCAAGGGTTTAAGTGGAAAAGCTCACTGTGGATACGGAAAAGTTATAAAGCTGTTAACAAAATAGGAAGATAAGAATTTCAAATTGTGTAAATATCTTTCGTGTCTTTGATTATTATTTTGGTATTTTGCCTTCGTTAGGAAAAAAAAATTAATATTGGCACCTTCGCTTTCTGTGTAACATAATGTAATGGAACAGTCTGACACTTATATCATTTTGTGTCAATGGCAAAATTCGTGTCCAAATATTCTGAAAATGAGAATTCAATTGTTGAGGCGGATAATTGCAACAGTTGGATTGTGTTTCCTGGCTGCAGCAATATGCTACATGATGACAGCTATGACAGGTATGAAGGAAATAAACACGACTTTACGACATTGAAAATCTTAACATTAAGACCTTGATAGCCACAAATCGTTGGTGCTATAAGAACAGGAAAGTTTATCTTAAATCACATTTGTCATTAATTTAACAAATTTCCTTTCTTGACAGTAACAAAATGATTGAGTTTAATCGTCAAAAAGATTAACTATTTAATCGTCTATAATGTTAACTATATTACTGTCCACAATGTTAACTATTTCTATAAAACAAATTCTTTAATTGCTCAGGACACCATTGATTAATGAAATATATACATATATATATTTAATTTTGTTAAATGATTTATTTTTAACATTTGAGCGAAATTAATATACGTGTAGAATCTATAGTCTTTAAAACTAATTTATCAAAAGAGTTGGTCTACATTATTTTTATTATTTGTGAACAAATTTTCTATTTTCAATTGTCACAGAGAATGTGAGATGTTTTTTCTGTGCATGGCCCATAAAACTTTTTCAAATTAATGGGACGCTAATCAATTACAAGTTTTTCTTTACTCATAAATGTGTGTAAAAAAGTGTGGAAGAAATAATAAGTATACCCTGAGTTTTCAAGTTCATCAATTTTATAAATTAAAATTATTTTTTATATATATGATTGCGAAATTTTACACCAGATTAATACCTTTTGTTGTATGTGATGAAATGGTACAAATTGTACAATGTTTATTTTGCTACAGTATAAAATTATTATTTCTCTAACCATAAGGGTTATTCGTCATAGTCTCTCATCTGTTAATTAATATTAAGGTTAGCTAAGTGTTATGGTGAATTTAAATCTGTTGATGAAGGTGCTGAAATTTATTATATATCATTTAGACTTATGCTAGCTTTGGAGTTCGGTCACGGTAGATTTAGGGTTAGGGTTAAGTTGGGATTAGGCTTAGGTCAGGTGTAGAGTTACTATTAGTGTTAGTGTGATGTTGGCGAAAGAAATAGGGATAGAGTTACTAGGTTAAAGTAGAACTAAGTAAAATATTAGTAACATGCAATTACTAAAATGTGTTGTCACAAAATATTTAATCTGCTGCCTTTAAAAAAAACATCTTTGGTATTGTGTGGTTTGGCATCCGTCCGTCCTCAAAGGACCATTGCGTTGACTCCTGGTTATTTTCCCACCACATTTCTTCTGGCTTTCTTCACTCCTAGCTGTGAGGTTGGCTTCCGCAGTTTGAATGACCCTCACGAACCTTGGACCATCAGAGGGTGTCATCTTCAGTAATGCCCCCTCCCCCAACGTTTTGTGGTTGATGCGCGCCAGTGACGTGTCTTTCTTGCAGACATCTTAGTTTATGTTATCAAGCTAAACAGACGCTCCGTCTATGCAGAAGATAATTGCATTCACAGACCATAACGAATGATCTGTTGGCAAATGATGCAGCGATGACAGGTCACGGTTATGAGGGTTCCACGCATTACCCAGAAGCCTAACCGGTGTTAGCTACCCATTCGGAGCTGGGTGTCTTGGGACGCCCTAGGCCCCGGGAACAAATCCTTGCCTTTGTAGCGCAGGCAGAAGTGACCTCTTTTTCTCAGACCAGTTGTCAGCTCACCGTAAAGGAAGGCTCTTGTATTGCGCTCCGAAACCATTCGGTGGACATGGTCCAACCACCGCAGGCGCCTTTCACTGAGCATTGAGTGCATACTGAACACATTGTCCCTCTACATTCGTAATTATATCCTGCCACTTGATGTGTAAGATCCTATCCAAGCATCGCAGTGGAAACTTAAGCTTCTTTATTTGCTTAGCGTAAACATATATAAAACAGTTAATTAAAGGCGTATTTTGGAAAAGGCCGTAGAGAAGGCGTACGTATAGACGTGGCGTTCATATAGACATGGTGTACCTATAGAAGTTACACCAAAACTGTGTTAAATATTGATATAATTAGTGTTGAATATTTTAAAATAAAACTAATCCATTAAATTATAAAATTGTTTATACTTTTGTATTTAGTCAACTCGTAACTTATTTTTTAAAACATATCTCATGATATCTTTAAAATATTTTTTTATATAATATTCGCAGTAATAAAATATAAGTGTTTTAGAGGCTGGGTCAAAATTAGAGCCATATACTTCGTCGTCATTGTATACAGGTAAATTGACAAATTGCACGACAAAGAAAACTTTTAGTTTTAAGGACCACAAAATGTGTGCAAGTTAAATATAAACAAAATCAATAGTATGTCAAAAACGATACAAGGAGAAAGCGTAGAGATTAAAACAACGAAATACGTGATGGTTAAAAACCATAAAATGTAAGTTTGGCCAATGACTTTTTAGACTTATAAAAGACGACGCAGTAAAAGTCAACATGTTTATTTTACACATCTTATCTGGGGACAGAACGCTGAATACAATCGAACACAATTTGTCTGCAGTGGTTCTCAAATGTTCATAATACAAACTTTCTTTAATCTGCAACTTAATACATGAACTGTTTTAAATAGTAAGCTTTATTTGTACTATTTCACTACTATAAACACAAATGCTCATTATTTGATGTGGTTTCTCAATAAGAGATCATCGTATTAAAGCAATTTAAAATAATGATAATAAACTGAAAGTAAGGGGCCGTCCATAAAGTACGTCATGCGCCAGAGGGGGGAGGGGGTGTAAGAAAGTGTGACAGTTTGTGACAGGGCGTAGGGTGGTGTCCGGCCATGTGTGACGTCACGGTGTTTATTGTTAAATTTTAATTATTTTGTTAATAAAAATTATATTTTTGTACAAAAGTGTGACGTACTTTAGGGGGGGGGGGTTCCGAGGTTTGTGACAGATTGTGGCAGGGGGAAGGGGGAGTTAAAATTGGTCAAACATAGCGTGACGTACTTTATGGACGGCCCTTATCTCCTGATATTGCAGAAATACAATCCGTTGTTTCAGAAAGTAAACATAAAATTTTAGAAATAAAATGTGATATTGCAGAAATAAAACATAATTTAATATTGTAAGAATAAAATGTAACATTTTAGATTTAGAATGTAATATATTAGAAATTTAGTAAAAAAATTATGTTTTAAATTCAAACATGATATTTCACTAAGTGAACTTGATATTTTACAACGCAAACACTATTTTAGTAAGTTATTATATTTTAGGAAGCACACACGCTTAATTTTGTAAATATGATATTTCAGTGAGTGAAGAGATTAAGTCCCAGCCCATATTGTGTATGCTTGTGTTTCTTTAGTTGTGAACACTCGGATGCTGATTGCTCATCGAGTTTTGTTTCCCTACCAGCTCTCCACAAAGGAGGTCAATTAAATGCACAACAGAAGAATCATCTCGTACTTGTTAAATGATCGATTACCTTTAACTTACATAAGAATCTCGTACTTGTTACATGATCGATTACCTTCATTTGTTTTTCATAATCGATACTCCTCTAATGTGGTCATGAAATACTAATGGACTTGTCGATAATATGTCCATTAAGATAGCGGAGTCGGATCGGCTTGTACGACACGAGGAGTTGGAGAGCTGTAGTCGACGATGTACCCGATTTTGAATGATATTTGAAATGGAATGTTTTAAATCATTCATTGTATTCAAGTCTATAAGTACTGGGGAGTTTCCTATATACCTACATCAAATTTATTATCGACCAGTGTGAACGAGAGAAATATCAGCAGAATTACTTCTAAAACTCACCTATCTCTACGTTTACATTAACACGACACAATTGAATCGTTCTCCCTAAACCTGCTTTTCTATCGACTGCGTGTGCGCATTGTTTCAATGAAACAATGATTCATTTATTCATTTAGAATATAGACAGCTCCTGTTCATTCTCAAACTCCACCACTCTTAGTGCACTCGAGCACTGGTCTCCGCGCGAGGATCGTGACTACCTCAATAAAAATGTCTCTCAATGATTTACCACTGAATACCATGACCTACGGTAAACACGAGCAAGGAAACGTTTTCAGCTAATTACAAAAGATAATAACGTTTACTTCTCATTGCTGTACCCCAAGAATAAATGTAACATTTCGAAATGTACAAATTGTAACATGTTTTGTTAACTTTACTAGCTTTTTTTGTGGTATAATGATGTGGTTGGTCTGAGTGCAAGATTAGTCAAAGTTACTGGATGGTCTCTTATTATTAGAAATTTTTCAAAGGAAGCAACGAGAGTTGGCTTTTCAAGTGTTTTTTAAACTCCTTTATATTAACTTCACCGTCTTGTCGTGGTTCCGTTGACCCGCGTGCATAAAGAGGAAATGATAGCCCATCAATTTGTTAGAGCAGAGACAAAAAAGATTTGTTAAAACGTCGCTAAATCAGGAACTGTTTTTGCCCCATCACAGAGCAGCAAGTTTTAATTAGTGACAGGTACTAGGGGTAAAACAAGTAATAAAAACTCGAATGAGTATTTAAATGCAATTTCAAACAAAGAATTTTCAAATCATTAATTCTGAAACAATTCAAAGCAATCGCTATATACAACGTTTTTGCTAAAATTACTTGAGTCAAACGAAAATGGATTTTTTTAAAAACTCCTCCTCAAACATTGTTATAAAACATTATTAGCTATCGTTTGGCGTTTGTTCCAACCCGATAGATGTTATGGTTGGAGAGATGAATAATCCAATATTTGAAAAGTTTGGATTGCTCGAAGGTTTAGAAGGGCGTTTGGCGTCGATTTAAAAAAAAATATTAAGTCCGTTTTTTATTTAAAAAAAAATAAAATGATTGAACAGGTTCAACGCGAATAACATGGTCAAGTTAATATAGCGTGTCTACAAGTCTTGAAACATTAAAAGACAGGTCAAGGCCAAGGGATTAAGTTTAAAAATCTCGATTTACATCACAGCCGTATTCCAGGGAATTTTAAACTTAAAATAACTTTTGAAAAGCCTATTTTTTAAAGTATTCTCTTACTTTTAAATCTCTCAAGTCATTCTCTGTCTCTCTTTCTATCCGTCTATGTCACTCTATCTTTTTCTTTCTCACTCTTCCACTCTCTTTTACGCTCTTAATCTCTCTCAAACAATACTATTATTTTTCTACAAGGCGAAACCCAAACATTCCAGTATAGAATTCAAGAAGACATTCCAACTATTCGATTGGTCCCAACCAAAAGTGAGGATTACACGTCAACAATAGGCACTCCCGGGGGCAATGGCACACCTTTGACTGTGGACTCACCCGTGTATGCACTGAGACGGCAACGAGCCAATGACGTGTGCTTTCAGAGTTTTGGCGGGAAAGCTGGCAGAGTGATTTCTGACAAGACGCATAGAGTCGCCTACTGCATCGTACCTAAGGTTTGAGAGTATTGGCATCGAAGGCGTTTAAATGATAGTGCTAGTTAAATCTAGGCTAGAATTTTTTGTTAGTTTAATCTAGGCTAGAGTTTATTGTTAGTTCAACCTAGGCTAGAGTTTATTGTTAGTTCAATCTAGGCTAGAGTTTATTGTTAGTCAGTGGCGTAGCTAGGGTCATGTGCGCCCGGGGGCAAGACACAAATTCTGCGCCCCTTGACGGACCGAAAAATTCTGGGGGCTCGCTGAGCCCCCAAGAAAAAATTGAAATTTTACGGTTTATAAGGTTCATTTTTTGAAGCAAATGATATTTTAGTAAAATACAATACAGACTAATAATTCTCTATACGATTATAAACAATTTATTTGAAAAAAAAAATACTCTACTAATTATTCATGACTCGAATAGACATAATCTAAAATAAATTGATCTTCCTTGATTTGAATGTCGTCAATCTCGCTGTTAAAATTGATATTCTCAAGTGTTCTCTTTCGATGCTAAGGAGTGCAAGATCATCTAGACGATCTTGATCCATTGAAGCACGTAATTAAGACAAAATAAGGTTTACTTTGCTGAAGGACCGCTCACAGCTTTTAGTTGAAACAGCAATTTTTAGAAGTATTTGAAGTGAAATGCGCAGATTCGGAAATAAGTCATCTCCATATGAAACAATAAAATCTAGAAGATCCAAAGTAGTTTCCGGTAGAACTTCAGTCCGGGTACTGAGCATCATTTTTTAGTCTTTGATTTCTGTACACAATTCGTAGAAATTAGCAAAATCTAAGCAATTATAATGAAGCGTATCGACTTTTGTTTCAGCAAGAAGAGATTTGACGTCTAGTAACTAGTAAAAATCCAAATTTGTTGTTTAGGTTGTTTAAGACGTAAAATCCGTATTGATATCTCCTGTTGGGGTTTATCAATTTCGCTGTTCATAGCAGGTGCAATTTCTTCTTATGGAGAAAGTTCTGCATCTCTTTTTAATTCTCGAAGGCATCCTCCGATGTCGTATAATCTTCTGTCAAACTAACATGAATGTTGACAATTTCTTGCTCAAGCGATTCTAGATCAGATTAAGCTTCCTTGAAACTCACAGTAGGATTCTGGAACCGTTTCTGGACACTATCAATTTTATCAAGTATGATGTTCCAGAAATGTTTAAAATCTAGGAAGTTAAAGCTTTATATACCTACCAGCAAAGCTTCTGCATCACTTCTGGTGTCAGGCGTCATATTTGTATGTTCTGATAATTTTTCCAACAGCCCTGCCATGTCATCTAGTCCTTCATAAATTGCTATAACAGCTTCTGATCGTGCAATCCAACGTATTTCAGACTCCCTCTTCATTGTGATTGGCACAACTCTTTTTTAATTTTTTCCCAACGAGTTGTTGAAAGGGAGAAAACATAAATGTATACTTTTAACTGTTCCAAAAACGTGATAACAACTGGATCAAGTTTAGTTAAGTGTACTCTTGCTAAATTTTAAGCTGTGGTTGCCACAGTTGATGAACAATGATTTGTGATTTCTAGCACATTTTCGCTCCCGGTCATTACAGAAGCATTGTCACAACATCGTGACCGACCGTCGGATAGTGGTATGCTATTAGATTCCAGGTTCTCTACGATAACTATTTCAAGGCTTTTTGCGTCTTTGGAATGTATCTTTGCAAAATCTGAAAATGATTCTTTGATAGTTACTTTTAAGTTTGTAATCCACATCCACAAATCTGATGACTTGAGAAAGCTTTTCCGGTGTCCTAGATCGATTGGAGTCAAGTAAGATACCGTAGTACTTGTGTTTTCTGATTTCACTCAACAGCTGATTCCTTACAGTCGATGTAAGTAGGTGGATAAATTCATTTTGGATTTCCGGTGATAAATAAGATACTACACCTAGATTTTCTCGGGCATTTTGTTGGTGTTTTTTTCTAACAGTTGATCCTACTGAGCAACAATTTTTATCGACGATGGACAGGAAAGAAAGGCGGTGCCTGATGTTTCATATGAAAGGAATCCAACTTGCTTTGACACTCTGATACAAGCCCGTGAGAGGAGAGACCTTCCCTACCCTTTCCCACTTTACTCCCTCCACATGAGAATTGGGGAAGTACGATTTATCTTTTTAAAGAGTCACAGCATGCAGCAAAGGGACGTGTATTAACCATTCTGTTTGCCAGTGGTTTTCAACATTTTGAGATTCCAGGACCACTTGAAAAATTTGTGCCTTAACTACGGGCCACTACTAAAAATTATTTCTGCATTTTCTGGTTTTTCGGTGATTTCGTACAATTTATCAAACATCTCAAAGTTACCTTGAAATAATATTTTTTTTCAAAGATCAAGCTTTTTCGTAAAAGCAGACATTCTGTCACTGAGAGTCATATAATGTATCTGCTTTCCTTGCCGAGTGGAATTAAGTTTATTGAGCTTTTCAAAAATTTCAGCCAAGTAAGCCAGAACAGCAACCCATTAGCCATGGTTCAAACTATCAACAAGCTTTGAGTTATTTCTACATGAAAATCTCTTACGTCATCGCGTAATTAAAACAGTCAGATAACCAGCGAACTTCAGTATACATTAGTAACTGTTAACGTTCAAAATTCATATTCGAGCATAAGAAATCAAAGAGACGAGAATTTAATTGACGAGCTTGATAAAATTAAAAACCATTATGGCCAGATCAGAAATATATTTAAGTCTGCGTTAATTCTTTTACTTGCTAGTCTTTCTCGATTAATCCTACAGTGGACCACAGGGTGAGAACCACTGCTTTAAGCCACTCCTTTTTCTTGTCTTGGTAATTTTGGTTGCCTTTAGTGTCGTCTCTGGTAGCTCTATTAAAANCTACCATCAACTCACAGTTTTTTAAATTAAAAAAACACATCAGCAATCCTACATTAGGATGTGTCATTTATTTATGAGTAGAATGGCGCCCCTTAACGCTCAATGGGGGCGCCTAAATCATGTTTAACAACTGTTTTGCAATAAAGATATGTTCGGAGCTCCAATATGCAATTTTGCAAACGTATTTGGGATACATTAGTTTACATTAAAATGAAATTAAATAATGAGTTTTAATACTCATTTTGGCGCCCCCCTAACGTGGCGCCCGGGGGCATTCGCCCCCCTGCCCCCCCTCGCTACGCCACTGTTGTTAGTTCAACCTAGGCTAGAGTTTATTGTTAGTTTAAATTAGGCTAGAGTTTTATGATAGTTTAAGCTTAACCTAGGTTACAGTTTATTGCTAGTTTAACCTAGGTTAGAATAAATTGCTAATTTAACCTAGGTTAGAGTTTATAGTTTATAGCTAACTTAACCTTTTTTAGAGTGTGTAGCTAATTTAACTTTATAGGAGTTTATAGCCATTTTGGCCAGTGTACCTTATGTCAAAAGATATTGCTCAAGTGGCCTGTTTTTAGAGTGTAGAGCTATTGTACTGGTAATCAATGGTAAGGACTATAGCCCTATATCCTAAACAGGAGATATTTTGTATCTTAAAGAAACATGGAATATAACATTATATATATTATCATGTGATCTTGTCTATAATCAGCTGCACAAATGTTTATCGTTGAAAAAACACTAACAATCTCCCTAGGTCGGCTGCACGTTTTGGATTAACATAATCCGGTTCCTTAAGAACGAGACGGGAGGGATAATCTTCAATAGTCCTATGGACATTCCTCGCATCATCACTCATTATGCAAAAGCATCTTCCCATGACGTAATATTTCCTGACCATGAACCTCCCAACTATTTGGGTCACATGTTTAGGTAATCGAGTGTTGTTTTGTAACGGAAAGAAAGTCATATTTTTAGTGATATTCTGAGAGATGAAGTCATGTTGTAACGATGGTCTGAGAGATGAAGACATGTTGTAGTGGTGGTCTGAGAGATGAAGTCATCTTGATGAAGGGGTGGTCTGAGAGATGAAGTCATGTTGTAACGATGGTCTGAGAGATGAAGTCATATTTTAGTGATATTCTGAGAGATGAAGTCATGTTGTGGTGGTGGTCTGAGAGATGAAGTCATGTTGTGGTGGTGGTCTGAGAGATGAAGTCATGTTTAAGTGGTGGTCTTAGAGATGCAGTCATCTTGTTGTAGTGGTGGTCTCAGAGATGAAGTCATGTTTTAGTAATGGTCTGAGAGATGAAGTCATGTTTTAGTAATGGTCTGAGAGATGAAGTCATCCTGATGTAGTGGTGGTCTGAGAGATGAAGTCATGTTTTAGTAATGGTCTGAGAGATGACGTCATGTTGTAGTGGTGGTCTGAGAGATGAAGTCATCTTGATGTAGTGGTGGTCTGAGAGATGACGTCATGTTGTAGTGGTGGTCTGAGAGATGAAGTCATGTTGTAGTGGTGATCTGAGAGATGAAGTCATCTTGATGTAGTGGTGTTCTGAGAGATGACGTCATGTTGTAGTGGTGGTCTGAGAGATGAAGTCATCTTGATGTAGTGGTGGTCTGAGAGATGAAGTCATGTTATAGTGGTGGTCTGAGAGATGAAGTCATCTTGATGTAGTGGTGGTCTGAGAGATGAAGTCATGTTGTAGTGGTGGTCTGAGAGATGAAGTCATCTTGATGTAGTGGTGGTCTGAGAGATGAAGTCATGTTGTAGTGGTGGTCTGAGAGATGAAGTCATGTTGTAGTGATGGTCTGAGAGATGACGTCATGTTGTAGTGGTGGTCTGAGAGATGAAGTCATCTTGATGTAGTGGTGGTCTGAGAGATGAAGTCATGTTGTAGTGGTGGTCTGAGATATGAAGTCATCTTGATGTAGTGGTGGTCTGAGAGATGAAGTCATGTTGTAGTGGTGGTCTGAGAGATGAAGTCATGTTGTAGTGGTGGTCTGAGAGATGAAGTCATGTTGAAGTGGTGGTCTGAGAGATGAAGTCATGTTGTAGTGATGGTCTGAGAGATGAAGTCATGTTGTAGTGGTGGTCTGAGAGATGAAGTCATCTTGATGTAGTGGTGGTCTGAGAGATGAAGTCATGTTGTTGTGGTGGTCTGAGTTGTTTCTCTGTTTTGTCTAACAATAGATTCATGTTTGTGAGAGATCCTTACGCCCGCCTGTGGTCAGCTTGGATTGACAAATTATTCCTGCCAGATTTTTGGTACACGCAAGGACTGGACATGGCAAACTTCTTCCATTTAACGCGTGAGTTACTATCTTAACTTTAACATGATATTCAAATTTTAACTTTTATATTTTAAAAAAGTACAAATGTGAATAAAAACCTTAAAGTAGTCGTCATGTCATGTCTCATAGTTCCTGCTATTTATTTATACTAGTTGTATGAAATAACGGTTCGTGCTTAAAACGTGTGGCGCGAGTCTCCCTGCAAAGTTTCAGCCGGCTAGAGTATGCGGAAGTGGGTTAAAAATATATCCAATTTTTTTCGGGAAACAAAGACACAATCAAGCAGATGTTGCGAGTTATTATATAGGATTTAAAAATGATTTTAATTGCTCTGCGATATAAACTAAAAATCTAAATCACAGCTCCGAAATATCGGCAAGCCCAGGAGCGTTTTTATTTGGATCCAATTCAGTAGTGAAAAAAAAATTGTTTAGCGAGTTCATTGTCAGGAAGTATAGTAACAGTAACAGTGATTTAATTTTATGCTTAATTTATTTATCAGCAGAGGAAAAAGCTTGCCCCAAGGATATTTCATTCCAGCAGTTTTTAACGTGAGTTTAGATATAATTCTAAAGACAATATCATTGGTCAGATAAAACTACTTTGAAAATATATAATCTATTATTTAGAAATCCATGTTAACTTGGAAAAAAAATCATACATACGTGACTCCTAATATTATTTCAAAGATCTTATGTACGTCACTGAATCTCCAGCTATATCACCAACGATTCCTTTATGACACACCCCGAACTACTGGACGACCACTGGGCACCCTACAGATTTGTGTGTGACCCCTGCCTGTTTAGACCACACCTCATTGGCAAGATGGAAACCTTCGTCACAGACTCCAGGTATGTGACTTACCACGGAGACAAGTGTAAGCTAAGCACTTCTTTATAGCGAAGTATGAGCTAAGCACGTCTTTATAGCTAAGTGTGAGCTAAGCACGTCCATATAGCTAAGTGTAAGCTAAGCACGTCCATATAGCTAAGTGTAAGCTAAGCACGTCCATATAGCTAAGTGTAAGCTAAGCACGTCCATATAGCTAAGTGTGAGCTAAGCACGTCCATATAGCTAAGTGTGAGCTAAGCACGTCTTTTTTTTTAGCTAAGTATGAGCTAAGCGGGTCTTTTTTGCTAAGTCTTAACTAAGCACATTTTTATAGCTATGTTTGAACTAAGCACGTCTTTCTAGCGAAGTGTGAGGACACTGTAGTATTAGCTTGCCAGTAGAAGACAGGCACGTATCGAATAATTTAAGCTAAAGGATCTTGTGTCACCTTAATTTGCCGTTAATTTTTGACTGACTGAACTGACTGACAAGATTAGTTTTTTTCCATCTCTTGTAGTTTTTACTGTAATGTAAGGAAGGGGATCAATGAATTTGAACAGTAGAGCGAATTTACAAGACCATGTAATGAAACATTAGCTGATGAGAACCATTGCAAGCTGTTATAAGTTACATGGTAGAAAAATTTATTATAATATGATACAATTTATATGGTAAAATTTTGCTTTATTTTTGCTTTAGTTCTTTTTTGTATTTTCGTTGTAATAAAAAATAATTTCTGTGGATAAATTTACGCAACCAAAAATTCTGTTGATTCCATGACGAACGTGCCTAATCGTAAATATTCTATAGATTCATTTGACCAACCAGCCTTTCATTCCATCTAAACACTATAGATTCATTGAACCCACCAGCCTTTCATTCCATCTAAACATTCTATAGATTCATGATTCCATGACGAACGTGCCTAATCGTAAATATTCTATAGATTCATTTGACCAACCAGCCTTTCATTCCATCTAAACACTATAGATTCATTGAACCCACCAGCCTTTCATTCCATCTAAACATTCTATAGATTCATTTGACCCACCAGCCTTTCATTCCATCTAAACATTCTATAGATTCATTTGACCCACCAGCCTTTCATTCCATCTAAACATTCTATAGATTTATTTGACCCACCAACCTTTCATTCCATCTAAACATTCTATAGATTCATTTGACCCACCAGCCTTTCATTGCATCTAAACATTCTATATATTCATTTGACCCACCAGCCTTTCATTCCATCTAAATATTCTATAGATTCATTTGACCAACTAGCCTTTCATGCCATCTAAACAATCTATAGATTCATTGAACCCACCAGCCTTTCATTCCATCTAAATATTCTATAGATTCATTGAACCCACCAGCCTTTCATTCCATCTAAACATTCTATAGATTCATTGAACCCACCAGCCTTTCATTCCATCTAAACGTTCTATAGATTCATTTGACCCACCAGCCTTTCATTCCATCTAAATATTCTATAGATTCATTTGACCCACCAGCCTTTCATTCCATCTAAACATTCTATTGATTCCAATATCCAACTCAACGCACCTACACGTCAACTAAACATTCTATTGCTTTCAATGAACCACCTGCGTACAAACTACAATTTTGTTGTTCAGGGTGATTCTAGAGGCCACCAATCTCAGCTGGCTACCTGGCATCTCACAAAGAACATCACGTGAACAGACCAGTGCCCAGCTGGTCAGCGACAGGTCCCTCCGTGAGATGAGGTTGTTGATAGACTACAACTACGCCGCGTGGCAGATGGACAGTAAACATTTAAATGTAAGTAAGAATGTTGATAGACCACAACAGTTACAGTGATGGGGGGGGGGGGGTCATCGAGACCAAGCCAACATTGAGTTCATTTGATGTCAGTTACTTTGTACTTTCAGAACCACAAAATAGCTTGCGTCTCCAGTAGATTTTGATTGTTTAGAGGCCAAGTTTATTGATTATCAAGTTGCGGATTTAAGAAATGTCAAGGCCGGCTGAGGTAATGGTGCTTTCTGGCATTAAATAGGACAAATGACTAGAAATTTCGAAAACAAAGAGTACATATTTCCGCTTATTTTGAAGTTTGCACAAACGATGCTGATGCTTGCACATGGAACAGCAAAGTAGAACGCGTTTTTTTTCTCCTGCTGTTAGTCTATTGAAAACCAAATCAGAAACAAATTGTCTACTCCAATGTTGGAAAGTTTACTGACTCTGAGAATTGGACGGGAAAAATTACTCCCACAATGATCGACAGTGTAAATGTTTCGATGAATGATCATAAGCAGGAGGAATTAAAAACTGTTAATGATGATGCATGTCATACCATAACCTAACGTTGTAGAATATGAGCATGATAATAGAGACGTGCTCATATGGATATTTTACATTTTTTTAGCTACAGTGCTTGGATTATGCTTCATATTTGTTCATTTTAAGGTCAACATTTTATGCTAAATGTGTCAGTAAAGTTTTGTTTTGGTCCGTAAATTTTGTTGAGAGTTCTTATATTTTGCGTTAAATATTACCTGCATGATTTAACAACACGGCTGTAATCTTGGTTCTCGACATTGGCATAATAACTTCATGCTCTCCGTTGTGCCCAGTGACAGAAAAGTAGTCACACACTCTCCTCAACAATTACTTTTGTTGTATACGACAATTGTATGTTGCTCTCTCAAGAGTTCCTTCTTTTCATTTACTCACAGTCGTTTGCTCAAACCCAACCCATTTGGACAACTGTGTTTTTCAGGAAGTCTTCACCCGTCACTAAATCATTAGCGGCGTATGCTACGACGCGGGTCGGCTATTAGTTTATGTTTGGCAAACTAGGGTGTGGCAGAGTGGGGGTGACAAGTAGCTAACAGCAGAGCACATGTTTCCACAACGACAATGCGTCGGCAGTTATCCCCACCCCCCATGTTCATTCACTTTGTTCTGATTTATTCGTGATGTAGTTAGTGTCTTTTCACCCCCCCCCCTTTTTTTTTTACTCTGCGGCGTATCCAGTCTAATATATTTCTGATCTCAAACATTTTCTCCTAAAAAAATATTGAAGTGTTAATTTGACTGACTTACCGGATAGTTATTATACAGCGAATTATACGTTTTTAAGAGGGAACATTTTTATTTTTAAAAATACTGTCACATATAACCCCTTTTTCCAGTCTGAAAGTGAAGTAGCGTTCACAAGTTATATTAAGCCGCCACTAATGAGCAGGGGATTGTGTGGCTAGCACAATGCCCCGTGGCTCGAACTCGTGACTAGAGTTCTTGCCACCGTTCGGCAGTCTAAAGCGCTAATACTTAGACCACCGCGGCCCCGAATACCGTCACATAGGTATTTACATTTTTTGCGTGTTTACTTTTTCTTTTTATCTTTTCTTAGTTACGTGTCCGTTTTATAGCAGGTCTTATATATGTAAATATATTTTTATAAAGTCGTGTAAGTTGTTTTTACTTACGAAGATATTAGCAGAAACGAGCACTTTTGAAGCATTCAGTTAATAAAATTGTAACTTATTGTTTAGTTTACAATACACAATTTCAATTTGCTTGTGTATTTTGAATTTAATTTTTTTTTGTGTTGCAGTCCTAGGCTTTATGATGTATCAGACAGATTTGATTCTCTGATATTTGACATATTTAATTCTCTAATATTTGACACATTTGATTCACTCATATGTGACATATTTTATTCTCTCATATGTGACATATTTGATTCATATGTGACACAGCTGATTCACTCATATATGACAGATTTAATTATATATAATCTCTAATAGAATTCAATCTTTGCTATTCGACAGGGTTGTTTCTCGGCTGTTGACCTCAATCATCGTCTATGGCGTGCATTTCAGTACAACGGCCACCTACCGCCAGATGTGAAAATACCAGAAAATTTTCTTCTGAGACAAAACTTCACCCCACGAGCCTTCTTTGACGTCTGCTCAGACACGCACAGACAGTGGGGGCGTGTCTTGAATAAGTCCTACGTCCACCAGAAAAAAGACGCGCTCGTTAAAGGATACAGAGGCGTTTCCAAAGTCATTTTGAAAAAAATTCAGAAATTGTTCGCGCTAGATTTTGAGATGTTTGGCTACGAAAAGTCCCCTTCAGAGCTCTTTGATTATAGGTGATCAATAAATACCAAATAGTGATAACTCGATACAAGTTTTATTACGCCGTCACAAGAGACAAGAATGAGGCTAGAAGAAGACTTTAAAGGAAATTCGCAAATATCATAACACTAAATCACATGACACTGGGTGTCTGTGACGTTGAAATAAAAATATTTGTAAATATTCATGGTGGATATTCTATATACTAGAAAGCTTATCGAAATACTACGAAAATGTTCGATATACTAATAAGCTAGTCGGAGTTTTAGAAACTGGTCATTATGCTAGGAAGCTGGTCTATATAATAACACGCTGGTCTATATGCTAATACGCTGATCTATATGCTAATACGCTGGTCTATATGCTAATACGCTGGTCTATATGCTAGTACGCCTGTCTGTATTCTAGGATACTGGTCTATATGCTAGGAAACTGGTCTATATGCTAGGAAGATGGTCTATATGCTTGGAAACTAGTCTATATGCGAGGAAACTGGTCTCTATGCTTGGAATCTAGTCTATATGCGAGGAAACTGGTCTATATGCGTGGAAACTAGTCTATATGCGAGGAAACTGGTCTATATGCTTGGAATCTAGTCTATATGCTAGAAAGCTGGTCTTTAGGCTAGTAGGAAACTGGTCTATTTGCTAGAAAGCTGGTCTTTAGGCTAGGAGGAAACTTGTCTATATGCTAGAAAGCTGGTCTTTAGGCTAGTAGGAAACTGGTCTATTTGCTAGAAAGCTGGTCTTTAGGCTAGTAGGAAACTGGTCTATATGCTAGAAAGCTGGTCTTTAGGCTAGGAGGAAACTTGTCTATATGCTAGAAAGCTGGTCTTTAGGCTAGGAGGAAACTTGTCTATTAGCTAGAAAGCTAGTCTTTAGGCTAGGAGGAAACTTGTCTATATGCTAGAAAGCTGGTCTTTAGGCTAGGAGGAAACTGGTCTATATGCTAGAAAGCTAGTCTTTAGGCTAGGAGGAAACTGGTCTATATGCTAGAAAGCTAGTATATGCTAGAAAGCTAGTCTTTAGGCTAGGAGGAAACTGGTCTATATGCTAGAAAGCTAGTCTTTAGACCAGGAAACTGTTTCATTCTAAGGATCATTAGAGCATTGAAATTGGTACCTTAATGATTTAGCCGTTAGCCAAACCTTAACCCGTTGGGGCCAAATCATCCTGGCCACACCCACAAATAAGTTTCTTCCTAGCCTAAAGACTAGCTTTCTAGCATATAGACAAGTTTCCTCCTAGCCTAAAGACTAGCTTTCTAGCATATAGACAAGTTTCCTCCTAGCCTAAAGACTAGCTTTCTAGCATATAGAAAAGTTTCCTCCTAGCCTAAAGACCAGCTTTCTAGCATATAGACAAGTTTCCTCCTAGCCTAAAGACCAGCTTTCTAGCATATAGACAAGTTTCCTCCTAGCCTAAAGACTAGCTTTCTAGCATATAGACCAGTTTCCTCCTAGCCTAAAGACTAGCTTTCTAGCATATAGACCAATTTCCTCCTAGCCTAAAGACCAGCTTTCTAGCATATAGACAAGTTTCCTCCTAGCCTAAAGACTCGCTTTCTAGCTAATAGACAAGTTTCCTCCTAGCCTAAAGACTAGCTTTCTAGCATATAGACAAGTTTCCTCCTAGCCTAAAGACTAGCTTTCTAGCATATTGACCAGCTTCCTACTAGCCTAAAGACCAGCTTTCTAGCATATAGACCAGTTTCCTACTAGCCTAAAGACCAGCTTTCTAGCATATAGACTAAGGATCATTAGAGCATTGAAGTTGGTACCCTAATGATTTAGCCGTTAGCCAAACCTTAACCCGTTGGGGCCAAATCATCCTGGCCACACCCACAAATACACTGAAGAATACAAATAGACTTTTAATGAATTCCTTTAATGGGAATTACAATGTAAATTAAAAATTGTTGATGATTATTTTAAAGTAAAATTTAATACTATACTTTTTTTCTTGTTTTAATTTCTACAATAAATGGGACAAAATTTAGAAATCATTTAGGTTTCGGGCTTTCTCGATAGTCGCCACTTTGGACAATAATCTTACACAATAATCTTAAGCCTTTATCTTACACTATCATCTCACACTATCTTCTTATGCAATCATTTCAAACCATCATCTTACCAACAAGTAAACTTTCACACAACTAGGCTGTCACACATACATTCAGTCAGAGACAAATAATTTTGTTTCCTGCTCTCGACTCCCAATATTTGAACTGCCCAATAGTTTCTATACGGGCCTAAACTGTATCTTTACTTATCAATTGTTTATGTACGGGCTAAGATGCATTTGTATGTATCAATAGTTTCTGTACGGGACTAAAATGTATTTATATTTTCAAATAATTTCTGCCAAGGCATAAACTATAATTATATTTACTGTTTTCGCACGGGTATAAATACTACAATAAGTTTGTTCACCTTGACTTGTCTCTTCCAAATCACAATCTCCACATGCCATTTCTGGCTATTTTATCAAGTCATCATCATCACATCCCCTCCCGCCCCTTCAGCGAGCCTCTTCTTTAAAAAAAACAACTAGTTTTCATCATACATACAACACTTTAGAAAACCTATATTATTATAACGCATCATTATTTCCCCAAG
The DNA here is from genome assembly GCA_002072015.1 of Radix auricularia. NCBI lineage: Eukaryota > Metazoa > Mollusca > Gastropoda > Lymnaeidae > Radix > Radix auricularia. The sequence goes on along the minus strand of MUZC01004239.1, from coordinate 539,229 downwards.
TCCCTATCAGACACGTTACACTCCCCACCATTCACCTAGTTGATAACGAATTATGAATATCGCAGTCATTGAGCTGGAGTCCACTTCCGGCCGCTTCTGACGTCATGCCTGAGTACCCGGAGAAAGCGGGCGGGGGCTGGGTCTGTAGGCCACTGGCCACCGAACTTTCGGCCGAAGATTTTATGTGAGTCTGGTAGCGGATGGTGACCCGATTCGCCTCAAGCTTCGGCCCCCATCTCTCTGTCGGTTGGTTGACTTTGTAAAGCACCTGCCGTAGGAACGCAAAGATAGTCTCTTATGTTGTCAACCTTTTCAAAATAACGTCATGTCATTATCTAATATTATAATTCATATATAAATTTATTATATTTGATATTCAACCATCAACGGAGGGAGAAAAATTCTAAACATAAAGTTGATGTAAAAAATTAATTTTAATGCGTGTCTTTTGACCGAAAAGGTGAAAAAAAATGTTCGAATTCTCTCTGCCCTGTCTGCCCTGTCTGCCCTGTCTGNATATTATATATATATATATATATATTATATGATTAAATGATAAAGAGGCTCGAAGAAAATTGAGTATTACCCGTCAGTTCCAGCATTGGTTCCATGAGATTTACATGCAAAACCTGATTACATTACAGCCACTACATAGGTACAACGAAACTTACATGTTAACACAGATTACCTTACAGCCACTACATAGGTACCACGAAACTTACATGTTAACACCTGATTACCTTACAGTCACTGCATTGGTCCCATGAAACTTACATGTTATCACCTGATTACCTTACAGTCACTGCATTGGTCCCATGAAACTCACATGTTAACACCTGATTACCTTACAGTCACTGCATTGGTCCCATGAAACTCACATGTTAACACAGATTACCTGGCAGGCACTACATAGGTACCATGAAACTTACATGTTAACACAGATTACCTGACATGCATTTCTGTAGTTGTTTCCATGCCAGCTACAGATGAAGACAATGAGGTACCATAGTGGCGTCCACAGCATGATGAAACAAACAACAGCCCACCCTAGGATCTCAGCCCACAGTGGATACGCCTCCGAAATAATAGGTTTGTACTGAAAACATTCAAATATCACGATGGCCTGTGAAGTAGGAAACAACATGACCTCATTAAACTGGGCTTTGGAAATGTGAACTCATTTAAACGGGGGCTTGAATAAAAATGACGTCATTTAAACTTGGGTAAAAAAAAAAACACGACGTCATTTAAATATGGGTTAAAAAATATAAACGTAAACACCGACAATAAATCTAATTCAAGAGTGACAGCATCAACAATTCGGAAACATCCACAAATGAAATCCACAGTTTGGAAACAACCATAAGTCGACAAAATCCACATGTTGACATCATATATCCAAAGCGTCCACAAAATTAGCCAGTTTCCAAAATAATGGAACAACCCATGTTGAGTTACAAATAACTTCATTTAAAATAAGTCCAGGTGTGAAGGTAGATCATCATATATTTAGAATTTAAAGACTAGCATTAAAAGAGAGGTAACCGGTGACTAGAGATAAGCTTAAAGGGTATTTGTCAACAGCAATGGAACTACCACTGACCTGTATGAGAATGTGTGTAACTGACAATGGGACTACCACTGACCATTATGAGAATGGGTGTAACTAACAATGGGACTACCACTGACCAGTATGAGAATGGGTGTAACTAACAATGGGACTACCACTGACCAGTATGAGAATGGGTGTAACTAACAAGGGACTACCACTGACCAGTATGAGAATGGGTGTTACCAGAAGCCAGTTCCAGGAGTAGTAGAACTTGAAGAGACATTTTGACTTTGGGTAGAGTCCCACCATCAGCATAACGTCTTCCTTAAATCTTTGATAACCTGGCATAAGAGACAACATACAAAAATACACCAATAACAGGATGGTGACGATTGACGTATTTGTACTGACATTATTGCAGAAACAATGTAATAGTTGATGACATTGTACTGATAGAAGAGTTGATGACATTGTACTGATAGAAGAGTTGATGACATTGTACTGATAGAAGAGTTGATGACATTGTACTGACATAAGAGTTGATGACATTGTACTGACATAAGAGTTGATGACATTGTACTGATAGAAGAGTTGAAGACATTATACTGATTGAAATTTTATCGATGGAAGAATTGATGACAATATACGGAAAGAAGAAATATGTTATTGTATAGACTAAAAATTGCCATGATACAAGTCTCACTTATTTTTTTCATTGGGCTAGTGACACATAATAATTCTCTCCCATCGGTCGCAACTAACCACATGATGACAATACCCAGTCACCCAGTCTCTTACTCACCGTATATCCAAACAATGGCAACAATCTCTAAAAATCCAACAATGAGCAATGGCAGCGCTACAAACAAGTCGAGCAGATCTACAACATAGTTGCCACCCTGGACACAGAAAATAATCACAAATAAACAGTGATGACAATGATAGTGATGGTTACCGTGCGCGAAGGTTTTGTTAAAGATAAACTGCATTTTGTAATATTATTATACATTACGTCATTCTCTTATGTTGAACTGCTATCACTTTTACATCGTTAACACTGGTGATGAAATGAAGCTTAGGTACTCAGTGGGGGATGTACATTTTTGAAATCAGGCCGGAGCCGGATTTGGCCAGATTTATATAGTGAAATCCGAGCAAAACCGGAGACGGATTTGTAAAATTGCTGGATCCCAGATTTGCCGGAGCTGGAGCTATTATTGATAGATATATTTTATGGCTATATCAGCCAGCCGACTTTGGCAGGATTTATAATGTGAAATTCTTCCAGAACCGGAGGCGGTATTGTAAAAATGTCCAGATTCCGCATTTTCCGGAGCCGAAATCCGGTACAGCCATATTTTTCAGAGACCTTAAATCAGTCAAGAGTAACCGTTGGAATAAAAATGCAAATACAAATGAAATTACTTTCTACTATTTTTCTAAACTTACCTGTAATCTAAAGTTATGTATCATATAAAATATACTAAAAACTATTGTTTGTTTATTTAACTCATCTGCATGAAAAGACAAATACCCACTTTTTTTGGTTTGTAAACTCACATCTCATCTGTAGCTCTGTGTTACTTTAACCTGTGTCATCGTGTCACATCTCACCTGAGTCACGTATCACATCTCACCTGTGTCATCTTGACACATCTCACCGTGTTATCGTTTCACAACTCACCTGTTTCATCATGTCACATCTCACCTGTGTCATGTCACATCTCACCTGTGTCATCCTTTCACATCTCACCTGTGTCATCATGTCACATCTCACCTGTGCCATTGTGTCACATCTCACCTGTGTCTTCGTGTCACATCTCACCTGTGTTTTCACGTCACATCTTACCTGTGCCATTGTGTCACATCTCACCGGTGTCTTCGTGTCACATCTCACCTGTGTCATCGTGTCACATCTCATCTGTGCCATCGTGTCATATCTCATCTGTGCCATTGTGTCACATCTCACCTGTGTCTTTGTGTTAAATCTCACCTGTGTCTTCAGTCCCATCTCAACTGTGTCATCATGTCACATCTCACCTGTGTCATCGTGTCAGTTCCCACCTGAGTCATCCTGTCATATCTCACCTGTGTCATCATGTCTCATCTACCTGTCTCAACGTGTCACATCTCACCTATGTCTTCATGTCACATCTCACCTGTGCCATCGTGTCACATCTCACCTGTGTCGTCATGGGAATTCCAAAAAGAAACCCCAGGAAGCACATGATGACTCTAAACTCTGTGGCCACATTCGTACGCCTGAAGATTTCAAACTCGTCCTGTAGGGCCGTTAGGATGGACTCTACGCTGGGGAACTAAAGGTTTGGGATTAGGGTTAGGTAACTAACTTACAATGACGATTTAGGTAAGTGAAAGGTAACTGACATCACATATCAAGAATTTAATTGTATCTGACATCACACATCATGGATTTATTGATAAATGACATCACAAATCATAAGCTTACAGATAACCGACATCACACATGAATTTAAACGTAACTGACATAACCCAACAAGAGTTTAAAGGTTAAATTTAAAAATACACTAACGAATTTTGTGGTTAAAATCATTATATTAAAGCTTTCTTTATGATTAAGAACAAAATTAATCATTTTAGAAAATGGCTCAATTTGCTAAAAAAAACTTAACTAGATGATTAAATTTAAATTTACATTACGTAATACATACAATACCATGGAAGAATATTAATATAAAAAAGAATAAAGAATCTCAGAAAAGAAATAAAGAAAGATGGGCACGAATAACTTACAATAATACAGGACAGAAGAGTAAAGGAAGCATTCAAAGAGCAGATCCTGTGTGCCATAAGTTAACCTCACCAACCTCATTGTGTGCCACAAGTTGACCTTACACATTTATTGTGTGCCACAAGTTGACCTCACACATTTACCTGTGTGCCACAAGTTGACCTCACCCACACTTTTATTGTGTGCGATAAGTTAACCTCACCCACCTTTATTGTGTGCCACAAGTTGACCTCACCCACCTTTATTGTGTGCCACAAGTTGACCTCACCGACCTTTATTGTGTGCCACAAGTTGACCTCACCCACCTTTATTGTGTGCCACAAGTTGACCTCACCCACCTTTATTGTGTGCCATAAGTTGACCTCACCCACCTTTATTGTGTGCCACAAGTTGACCTCACCGACCTTTATTGTGTGCCACAAGTTGACCTCACACATTTACTTGTGTGCCACAAGTTGACCTCACACATTTATTGTGTGCCACAAGTTGACCTCACCCACACTTTTATTGTGTGCCACAAGTTGACCTCACACGTTTATTGTGTGCCACAAGTTGACCTAACACATTTATTGTGTGCCACAAGTTGACCTCACCCACATTTTTATTGTGTGCCACAAGTTCACCTCACACATTTATTGTGTGCCACAAGTTGACCTCACACATTTATTGTGTGCCACAAGTTGACCTCACACGTTTATTGTGCGCCACAAGTTGACCTCACACATTTATTGTGTGCCACAAGTTGACCTCACACATGTATTGTGTGCCACAAGTTGACCTCACACATTTATTGTGTGCCACAAGTTGACCTCACACATTTATTGTGTACCACAAGTTGACCTCACACATTTACTTGTGTGCAACAAGTTGACCTAACCCACACATATATTGTGTGCCACAAGTTGACCTCACACATTTACTTGTGTGCAACAAGTTGACCTCACACATTTATTGTGTGCCACAAGTTGACCTCACACATTTACTTGTGTGCAACAAGTTGACCTCACCCACACATATATGGTGTGCAACAAGTTGACCTCACCCACAATTTTATTGTGTGCAACAAGTTGACCTCACACATTATTGTGTACCACAAGTTGACCTCACACATTTACCTGTGTGTCACAAGTTGACCTCACCCACACATTTAGTGTGTGTCACAAGTTGACCTCACACAATTATTGTGTGTTACAAGTTGACCTTACACATTTACTTGTGTGCCACAAGTTGACCTCACACATTTATTGTGTGTTACAAGTTGACCTCACACATTTACCTGTGTGCCACAAGTTGACCTCACATATTTACATGAGTGTTACTTAAAGGTTTACATGTGAGACAGAACTAAACCTCACTTAGATATTTACCTGTATGACAGAAGTTGACTTTACCTATTTATTTACCTGTGTGCCTAGGCCCAGGCATATCATCATGAAGAAGAACGCACACGACCAGAACTGGGGTGCAGGGAGTTCGGATAACGCTTCCGGATAAGCAATAAAAACCAAACCAGGTCCTGGGTGCAGAAGAGTTATAAATATGTCTTCACCAATCAAAGATCTGTTTTATGTATAACAGTTATAAATTTTTCTACAGTAATCAAATATCTATTTTTAAGTGATCTTTTTTATCGCCTCGTAAGCACCAATCCCTAAACCTAAATCGAACCCATTACTAACCCTAACACAAAGGCTAATTCTGACACTAAAGTACCATGACACACCTTCTCTAGTCACGTGATCCACGGTGACTTGCTTGTAGTGAGCCATGAAGCCCAAGATAGAAAAGATGGCAAAGCCAGCGTAGACACTAGTGAGACAGTTGATCAGGGGCACAACAATGCTGTCCCTGAGGGTCAAAGTTCATAAAATGCAATAAGTACCGGTGTTACAACAATGCTGTCCCTGAGGGTCAAACTTCATAAAATGCAATAAGCACCGGTGTTACGACAATGCTGTCCCTGAGGGTCAAAGTTCATAAAATGCAATAAGTACCCGTGTTACAACAATGCTGTCCCTGAGTGTCAAAGTTCATAAAAAGCAAAATGTACGGGTGTTACAACAATGCTGTCCCTGAGGGTCAAAGTTCATAAAAAGCAATAAGTACCGGTGTTACGACAATGCTGTCCCTGAGGGTAAAGTTCATTAAATGCAATAAGTACCGGTGTTACAACAATGCTGTCAATATGAATGTACATGATTAATACAATGGATGGAGAGTATATATTACATAGAATACGTCACTAAATTGGGTATGTGGATGGATAATATATGACAGGTATACAACTCACCTAACACTTTAGCCAGATTTACATCATAAATACCACTCACCTTTTTACGTTAGCCAGGGTTACCACTCACCTTAAGACGTTAGCCAGGTGTACCACTCACCTTTAGCCGTTAGCCAGGTGTACCACTCACCTTAAGACGTTAGCCAGGTGTACCACTCACCTTAAGACGTAATCCAGGTGTATAACACACACCTTAAGACGTTAGCCAGGTGTACCACTCACCTTAAGACGTTAGCCAGGTGTACCACTCACCTGAAGAAGTTAGCCAGGTGTATCACTCACTTTAAGACGTTAGCCAGGTGTACCATTCACTTTGAGACGTTAGCCAGGTGTACCACTCACCTTAAGACGTTAGCCAGGTGTACCACTCACCTTAAGACGTTAGCCAGGTGTACCACTCACCTTAAGACGTTAGCCAGGTGTCCCACTCACCTTAAGACGTTAGCCAGGTGTACCACTAACTTTAAGACGCTAGCCAGGTGTATCACTCACCTTAAGACGTTAGTCAGGTGTACGACTCACTTTAAGATGTTTGCCAGGTGTACCACTCAAATGAAGACGTTATCTAGGTGAAACACTCACCTTAAGACGTTAGCCAGGTGTATAACACTCACCTTAAGACGTTAGCCAGGTGTGTCCCTCCCCTTAAGACGTTAGCCAGGTGTATCACTCACCTTAAGACGTTAGCCAAGTGTATCACTCACCTTAAGACGTTGTTTTGAAACTTGTTGTAGCTCGCCATGGCAGTCAGGCTGCCGGTACAACAACTCAAAGAGAAGACAATCTGAGAAGCCGCTGCTTTCCAGACCTGAACAGAGTGAAGGAACTTCACCAATCATTTTATAGAAACCAATCAACGCATAGACAACAACCTAATAGACATCATTCACATCATAGACACCAATTATCTCATAGACACCTAACACCTCAAAGACACAAATAATGTCAAAGGGACCTATTACCTCATAGACACCAATCACCTCATAGACACCTATTATCTCATTGACACCTCAAGTGGTAGTCTCAAAGTTAGTTGAAACAAATAATGACAAAGGCACTTTTCAACTCATAGACACCAAAAATCTCCAAGGCACCAGTAAGCTCAAAGACACCAATCATCTCAGTGATACCAATCATCTCATACACACCAATCATCTCATACACACCAATCATCTCAGTGATACCAATCATCTCATACACAACTTTCATCTCAGTGATACCAATCATCTCATACACATCAAACATCTCATACACAACTTTCATCTCAGTGATACCAATCATCTCAGTGATACTAATCATCTCAGTGATACCAATCATCTCATACACACCAATCATCTCAGTGATACAATCATCTCAGTGATACCAATCATCTCAGCGATACCAATCATCTCATACACACCAAACATCTCATACACACCAATCATCTCAGTGATACCAATCATCTCAGTGATACCAATCATCTCAGTGATAACAATCATCTCATACACACCAAACATCTCATACACACCAATCATCTCAGTGATACCAATCATCTCAGTGATACCAATCATCTCAGTGATACCAATCATCTCATAGACACCAATAATCTCAGTGATACTAATCATCTCAGTGATACCAATCATCTCAGTGATACCAATCATCACATAGACACCAATAATCTCAGTCATACCAATCATCTCAGTGATACCAATCATCTCAGTGATACCAATCATCTCATACACAACTTTCATCTCAGTGATACCAATCATCTCAGTGATACCAATCATCTCAGTGATACCAATCATCTCAGTGATACCAATCATCTCATAGACACCAATAATCTCAGTGATACCAATGATCTCATACACACCAATCATCTCAGTGATACCAATCATCTCAGTGATACCAATTATCTCAGTGATATCAATTATCACATAGACACCAATAATCTCAGTGATACCAATCATCTCAGTGATACCAATCATCTCAGTGATACCAATCATCACATAGACACCAATAATCTCAGTGATACCAATCATCTCATAGACACCAATAATCTCAGTGATACCAATCATCTCATAGACACCAATCATCTCAGTGATACCAATCATCTCATAGACACAAATCATCTCAGTGATACCAATCATCACATAGACACCACTAATCTCAGTGATGCCAATCATCTCATAGACACCAATCATCTCAGTGATAACTATCATCTTATAGACACCAATCTCATAGAAGATTACATTTATCTCATAGACCCAGTTAATCTCATAACCTCACAGAAATTAACATCAGTCGTTTCCGAATGAGTCGTGCAACGTCCCACAAATATACCAGACATGATTGACCACCTACCTCAGCGTCCAGAAGTCGGGAGAAATCCGGAGTGACGTAGTATTTTATTCCTATGGCCGCCCCTTCAAGCGTCACGCCTCTGACTAGCAAGACCGTGAGGATGACGTAAGGGAACAGGGCGAAGAAGTAGATTGCCTGTAGCAGGGACAAGTGGACATACTGATGATTGATGTCATGGACATACTGATGATTGATTTCATGGACAAACGGATGATTGATGTCATGGACATACTGATGATTGATGTCATATACATACTGATGATTGATGTCATGAACATACTGATGATTGATGTCATATACATACTGATAATTGATGTCATGGACCTACTGATGATTGATGTCATATACATACTGATAATTGATGTCAATTACATACTGATGATTGATGTCACGAATATACTGATGATTGATGTCATATACATACTGATGATTGATGTCACGAATATACTGATGATTGATGTCATATACATACTGATGATTGATGTCATGGACATACTGATGATTGATGTCATGGACATACTGATGATTGATGTCATGGACATACAGTTGACGGATGTCATGGAAATACAGTCGACTCATGCAATGGACATACAATGACATACTTTAGTGCTTGACCATTCGAACAGATTCAGCAGTGTAAATTAAAGAACTATTTGTAAGATGTAAGTTAAAGATTACTCAAAAGGAAGTAAGGAAAAATAAGTTATGGAAAATAAATTTTCTTTTTAAGGGTGTCACAATATTTTCCCAACCCTTTAGACTTCAGACCATGAACAACTATTAATTTCACCAAATATACGATTGAAACGCACTTTTTCAGTTAACATGTTTCAAAATTACATCATAGTCCTTGACTTTACACGGATACAAGACCCCTAAATTATGTTTTTTCTCAAGACACACTTTGCATGTGCACATAGCAACGTGGATTTTTCTTAAAGATCTCGCAATCATACAAATATATAACTTAATGCAATAATAAGGATGTATCGAGGTGCATCCTTACTACAAAGTATTATTATTTGAAATGTTGTTTTTTAATTGTCCTATTTTTTAAAATTCTTTCTTTTAAAAAAAAATTCATTAAAATCTCTCATTATTCTATGTCAATTAATACGAAAATGGTAAGCTATTCATTTTTAAAGTTAACCAGTTTCAAAACTTTAGCCCTAATTACAATACAGCTGACCTTCCCCATAGTGGACACGCCTTGAATAAGACAAATTAGGACAATCATCCAAGCGAGAAAGTTGCAGGAAGTCAGGTCCCATTTGATAGCTCCGATTTCTTGGATACCATTGGTCCTCTCTAGCACGTGTTTGCTGCGGGACAATCCAAATCCATGATATGGTTAAATTTATCCAGCCAGTGGAAACAAATTCATTAAACAAAGAAGAGACCAAAAATTAAAACTAATTATTCTATTCGATAAAACTATTTGTATTTGACTAAAACGTAATTAATAATCTCTTTGAGGTAATTATAATTTACTCACAATTAGTATTCGTACTTACTAGTAATATTCTTCACTGGAGCTCACAACACTTTCACTTGTAAAGTTGATTCCTGCTAGAGTGAAATACAAGGAAGAAGAACAGAAATATTGCCTCTACGATGTTTCAACTGAAAACGAAATGTGCTGCTAACTACGAAATTAAAACTCACTGCACATACATGAGCAGTCGGTCACAAATGAAAGTAGCCAATGATTTTGATTTAAACTTGACATTGTGACTAGAACAACACATGAACTCGACTTTAGCTTATCATTGTGACTAGATAAGTAAATGAACTCGACTTTAGCTTATCATTGCGACTAGATAAGTAAATAAACTCGACTTTAACATGTCATAGTGACTAGAATACCAAATGAACTCGACTTTAACTTGTCAATGTAACTGGATAAACAAATAAAATCTACTTTAATATCCCCCGTGACTAGAATAATATTTTGCTTTTATTTGAAACGTTTGCTAGTTGACATTCTAAGCAGTGTATTGCGTAATGCGTAATGTTCCAAGCTTCATCTGGTTATATTGCTTAATGTAAACTTTTATTGTACTGAAATTAGTGGCGATGGAGATTTCAACTAAATATACTCATAGTTTAATGTCAAAAACAACGTCACCATCATTTTTACACCGTGTCTTCTCCCCTGAACTAAATAATCCACGGTGATCTGTATTTTATTTTATGGGGAAAGTATTAAAGTTAATGAGTTGCTCTATAAAACAAAACAAAAAAGAAAAAGACTATGAATAATTATTCCTTATTTTGAAAATTAACCTGCTCAACCTGTTCAAAATTTTAAGATTAATTTGAATTAACAGACCAAACTTTTTATTTTACTAGTAACTTAAAGCCAAACGTTTGCGAGTTTTCGTCGCAGCTTATAGAATTGTTCTTTTAAAATGAATGCATACTTATGTCGCTTGAAGAAAGATCTAAAATTGCCTTACAACAATTGAGTCCTGTCGAGTTGTACCACATCATCGGCTCTCTGAGGGAAATGTTCATCCTTGAAGTCCGGCAGTAGCAGGTGTTCCACACATTGCCACACCTGGACCAGGGAAGGTAACTCTGCATGGAGGCAAACAGGTAGACCATCGCGGTGGCCACGATGACGTTGTAGTATACAGAGATGATGACCGCAAGACTGACCATGGAGTAGCCGAGGCCTGGGTGATCAGAACGTAGTAAATAATCGTTAGCTGTGTTATGAGAGGAATAATGGCTTGACCTTAGTTGAGAAAGGTGATTTCTGATGTTTCTGGTATATATCATACAGAATATGACTACGATAAAATAAAATTTAAGAATAAGAAAACAATTGTGTAATCGAAACAATAAATTAAAGCCTTATTAATTGACGAATACAAAAGTAGACGTTTCGGCTAATAGGCCTTCCTCGGTACTAATAACTTTTCAAGTATTAAAATTATATTTACATTATATAAGACATTCTATATCGTGTAAAAATAACTACGTAGAGATAAAAAAAAAAGAAATAAACAAATACACATACATACGCGCACACACACGCACACATATACACACACACACACGCGCGCACACGCACACACGCACACATACACACACACAGACACACACACATACACAGATACACACACACACACACGTACAAGGACACGGTCTATAAGAAAAGGGAGGAATTGTTTTAATGTTTTAGCAAAGTTGTTGGCATAACAGACACCTTCGGGAATTTTTTTAAAACTATGGCTTTGCATTTAAGTTTGTAAAAAGAAACGAAAGAAAACTCACCGACCTTTAAAGCAAAGGTTGATCTCCCAGATTGAGATGGGCCCCAAACTGGCAAACTGACCAAACAAAATCTCCAAGCAGAAGAGTGGGATTCCCAGGAAAAGGAGACTAATTGTGTAGGGTAATAGAAACGCCCCTGTAATTAATAGAAACGCCTCTATAACTAACAGAAACGCCAATGAAAACAATGGATTTTTTTTATAATCTGAATATTTATTCAATATTTTTCTAACATTTTTAAGACATTGTCTTTACAATGAAAATAAATTTTAAAAAAATAAAAACTCATCTTTATGTTTCACTACGATCAATGGCGCATACAAATATGATCTTCTTATTTCTAGATGAAAAGTTTTACAAGACATGTAACCAATTTCTGACCTCCGCCATTCGTATACGCCAGGTGCGGGAACCTCCAAACGTTGCCCAGGCCCACGGCGAAACCAATGCACGTGACGATAAACTCAAGATGGCGGCCCCAGTTTGGCCTTTCAACCTGTTCAGCCAGACAAAAGTGTTGAAATTAACTTGCTGAGACTCTCAGTTTATCAACGCCGGCTAAAAGAAGAAAGATTTTTTTTCTTTTTTTTTTTACGAACGTTAGTTTTTCTTACCTAATGGATATTATTTGAAACTTCTGGATAAAATGTCGGAACTTCTGAAATTTTGTTTCTTATGACCTTTCGTTGACGTGTAATTAAAAATAAAAATAGTGTCGATCCCAGCCGTGTTATGTACGAGAACAATGTTCGTATCATTTATCGGACGCTTGTCCACATCACGTATGTGGCTATGGATCGTTTCATGTATGAAACTATGGTATATGCTCGAGTCTATGGTTTCTAGCATGAATTAGATTAATGTAAAGAGGGATGGGTGTGTAAGTGGCTCAGGGCTAACCACCAGGTGAGTTACCTGGGTTCTTCACACTTGTGGTGTTTATCTCACCTGTGCTTGTCTCACCTGTGTTTACCTCGTATGGGTTTGTCTCACCTGTGTTTGATGCTCTTGCCCTGAGCCTGGCATAATCAACATGACAGTTTTCGTTCGGTCAGATTTTGAGCGCACGTCAGTGCCCGCGTCCGTGGTCCCGTCTGGGTCCATCCTGGAGTACTCTGACGCCACACTTTGTTTGCCAAGGGCTGTCGGATGTTGAGGCTCGAGGGAACTTTCCGTCGTCATGACGTCACCTCAACTGCTCTGTTTGGTCTAAGGGAAAGCTTTCAATACACTAAGAAGTGTAAATTACGGTGGAAAGAACTTCAAAAAAAAATCATGTTAAGCCTGGTCCCTTTTTGGACATTTTGAAAAATTGGACGTGTTAGCGCATTTTCGTATTCATTTTTAAGGACATGTTGAGGCAGTCAGACCTCCTGGAAGTGCCTAATAACCTCATAAAACATCTAAAACGAAATTTTCTTCACCAACAAAGTATCTGATGTAATTTTGATTATTCATTTTGGAAATTTTTAAGTTAGGGATATTTGTGAAACCGTGCATGTTTCTTTTCTAAATGAACATTTAAAATGCATTAATCGAGTAACTGAGTGTTGATGCACAAATGGCAGGTCAGGACATACAAAAAACATATATACATCATGGGTCTATGACTTATGGATGCTGAGATCTAGGGTGATGACAGACGGACGGACGGATAGACGGACAAAACGGATACAATAGCGCATTTCTACTTCGAAAATGCGCTAAAAAGAAAGATATTATATTGTGGCTTTGTTATAGATTATCCCTTTAAAAATACTTAAAAATTACATCATAAAATAGTTTATATTGATTCATATTAAATGATTTACCTTAAAAAAACTCATGGAATTGGTACATTCAAAGCATTTTCCTTATAAAAGAAAGCTTTATTTTATTATAATAATTATAAAACAAGAAACAAATAATCTCTAAACAATTTAATTTCCCGATATAATTAAGATATTCTGTCCAGATAATGAAATCATCTATAAAAAAAACTTTAAAGTAGGGCTGTTAACGATTAATTTAAATTACGCAAAAAAAAACAACAAAAAAACAACACTTTAATTTAGTAATAATCAACACGAAATGTTCTTAGACTTTTTTGAAAATGTTTGGGGTCTGTACATTCATCTATCATTAACACACGCACACACACACGCACGCACACACACACACACACACACACACGCACACACACTCGCACACGCACACACAAACATTAAAATATTTTACCTTTGCTTAAAGTTTACACTTTAAACTCTAAGGTATGTGCTCATTTTATGTATTTTAAAGTTTTTTTTAAATGCAACTTATTGCATGAGTGCTTCCTGGTTTATTCTTTAGTCATATAGTTTTAGGCTCTAACTCTAAGTTATCAAAACACATGATTGCTACTACAGTGAAAGTAAATAAATCCACAATAATACTCCATCAAAGTAGATCCTACGCACAATGTAGTAATATATATATGGAAGCAGATACTACGAAAATAAAGTTGTTTCTACGTGGAAGTACATTCCAGTCTCATTAATGATATTTCCTTGCAGGCGTATGCATTATTAGACGCCATCACCATTTTTCACAAACCGGAAGTTTTAATCTATTTCCGGTTCAATGCAATACAATTATAAACTATTATTATTTGTGGTTTTATTTATTTTTTTATTATTTTTTTTGTGGGGGGGGGGGGGGGGGG